>JAJJMC010018427.1:219454-313050 GCA_023531435.1 Papaver californicum | reverse complement strand
GTGCCGCACGGAGTAAAGTCGAGGCGAAGGACCGACCCCGTGACAATACGCTGCCGCCAAGTATTAGTTACGTGCCGTTTCTTTTATGCGAGAATTACTTACATGCCTCTTGTTTTTTTCCCTTCATAAAAACAACAAAGAAGGTTACATTTTAACTAGGTTTAACTGGGGCGTGTGGAATTAATAGTGGACTTTGATTAGTTTTAATATGTGATTAGTAATACTGCTACCCTTTATCCATATTTCATAAATGATTAAAGTGTTCCTATTTAATTAGTTTTAATATAGAATTAATTTAGTTAACTAGTTATGTTAGATTAGTTATATAGATTATGATTAAGAATAAAATTAGATATTTTTTTTAAAATTATTTTTGTGAGTAGAGAAGAAGAGGGTTTTTGGAGGTTTTGGAGGAAAAAAAAGTGAAAACCTAGGGTTTTGAGAGATGAGTGATTCTAGTGCAAATATTGATGTTGGAGAAGCTTCAAATAACAAGGATGATTGTGTTGGTATTAACTTAGATTCTCAGTTAGATTGGATATATAACGTTGATCGATTGATATATGAAGCCGGGTGCAAATGAAGAACCTCAAGCTGAAAATGAAGAACCCAAAGCTCAAAACACACAGGTAAACTACCAATAGCTTACGAATGACCCAAATTTTCGTTAAAATCGTCGAATCATAGTGGTAAAGAAAATACACAGTGTAAGTGTCGGCATGATCGTGAGTTTAGGAACACGACGACTCTTTATAGATCGTCAAGGTCCTAACATCCAACAATGACGACACTAACCTGCAACTTTACCATTATATAAAAAATCGTCATGGTCCAACAAATATTAGTGACGACCCTTACCTGTAACTTTGCTAATTAAGAGTTGTCAGTGTATTATGTCTATACCATGACGACTCTTGGATCCAAAAATTCTTGTATAAAATATGTGTTAGGGTCGCATCGGTTCATACCATATACCATGGTATTTATAACCAAGTTTAATATGCAGTCGTCAATATGGATATTCATAACCTTGACGACTCAATTTGGGATTTTTTTTGGCTTTTGCTTTTGTACAACAATTGATCGTAAAATCATTTCATTGAATTGAAATGGCATACATCGCGTTACATTAAAGGAAATGAAATAGAATAGATTATTTGATTACACTTAAATACTTAGTCATATAGGTTGAAATCATAGGTACTTTCTTCCAAAATACGATAGCAATCCTCATGCTTAAACGTTTTTCCATGGATAGTTTCATATTTGTCGAGAGTCATCACCCACTGAAAAAAAAAACAAATAAATTGTATGTTTGTATGTTTGAAAACTAATTTTGATAAACGACTTATTGATTGAAAAACTTGCACTTGTCGCACTGGATTGGGTGGGATGAGCTTCTTTTACATCTTTCATTTCGATTGGAAGCAACTTCTCAAACCTTTTCTTAATGACTTTGAACGTCCTACAATTACGATTTCCATCTAATCCCATAAAAATCTTAAACATACGCTTCCACCAACAATCAGATGTCTGATCCATGTTAATGTCTTGATTAACATCTTGGTTACTTTGGGTAATGTACGCTTTATTAGTCGTGTTTTGTGTTCGTAACCCAATCTCTAACAATGGAAACATCTTCATCGGTAGTGTATGGAGTTACCATATTTAATGCTTGAAAGGGACGGGTGAGAATGGGTTGGAGAATGAGAATGAGAATGAAATGGATAGGTGAGAATGAGAATCAGAATGAAAGGGATAGTTTCCTTTTATAGTGAAAAACTACCCAACGATTAGTATTTCAAAGAAAAAAGCCGTTGGGTGAGTCAACCATATTTGACAAATTCAAAATTCGCAATAACTGCTACTAGGGTCGTCATGATCGTATTGTAATACCATAACGACCCTTATAACTTATAGAATGTCGTCATTTATGTCTTTCGAAAACCATGACGACTTCTAGGTAAATTTGGACACAAAAGTGGGTATTTTTTGGTAAAGAGTCGTCAATGTAAATTTAGTGTCATCATAGCCTCTAGAAAGGGTCGTCAACCTGCTAAAAAAGACAATGACGACTAAGTCATCATGGTCGATAGTTTGAGACCATGACGACACCTATCATTGTGTTTGCTTAAATATGTTTTTTCCTTTCTTTGTAGGTGGTTGCACAACTAAGCGAACATGAACCAGTGTCGTAGATAGGGCCAAATACTTCCCATCACTATATGACTGACATGGTATGTGATCTATCCTTTGAATTGATTTATGTTCTCAAATAGTTTGACTAGTCCCCTCGCCAACATAAGTATACTTCTCATAAAATCAAATTTGTGAAATGTAGACATGGGTAACTAAGGCGGAGGCAAAAAAATGGATTATCTCAAAGGCCAAAGAGAAAATGTGCGTGTTGGTTCAAAACAACCAAGTCACGGCTACAAAGTTTGAGATGATTTGCGAGAAAGGCCGCAAGCGTGAAAGCTACAAAGCAAAGGGCTATAAATACGAGAAGACGACGACGAGGGTCTGCAAATCAAATACAAAAAAGTGCGGGGTGTCCGTTTGAGATTAGATTTAATAGGAACTTTGAAGATGGTCGATGAAGATTTTCGAGGGTCCCGGATGGTCGTCATAACCATCCGTTTCCCCAAAGTATGATTGGAAACACTGCATATTCCCGGTTGAAACCACATGATATGGATACGGTCCGGAAGATAAAGGGAAGTAGACCTCTTAAGATCCTGAATAAGATAAAGGCCGATGATAAGGATAACTTGTTTACAATTTCCACAATTTATGCTGCCAAAGCAACCTTCAAAAAACCCGAATGGGATGGTAGATTAATCATGCAACAACCTCAGTGGTTAGACAAAAGCTAGACTACGCGATGCAAACAAAGTTGGGTCCGGACAAGAAAGTGTCTCACATTTTCCTTGCGCATCCGAAGATAATGGCATTGTCTCAGTGTTTTTATCAGGTTTTGATGATAGATTGTACATATAAGACTAATAGGTATAACATGCCGATGTTGAACATTGTCAGTCATACTTCGGACAATTGGTGTTTTATGGAAAAAGAGGACTATATTTGGGCGTTGGAACAGTTGAGTTGATTTACCGCGGTGAAGAAACTCCAGGGGTTATAGTTACCGATAGGGAGATTGGATTGATGAATGCCATTCAACATGTTTTCCACTCGCATAATATTTTCTATGCATGTGGCACATCCAGTGCAATGTCCTTTTAAATTGCATACATCATATCCAAAAGCCTAAGCCAAAGACTAGTGCTCAGCGTTCGAAGGAGGAAGATGAGCGTCTGAGTCAACTTTCTAGAAAGGAACGAGCGAAAGAGAAAAGGAATAATACGGTGAAGATAGAGAGAAATATAAGCAATTTCTAAATGATTGGGACGATTTAGCTCATTCTACTACCGAAGTGAAGTTTTTTTCTAAGTTACAAAAGTTTATTGATGATTGGATCAAGGGTCATAGGAAATCGGTTGATTATTTCCAAAATTCATGGTTACATTCATACAAGGAAAAATTTGCGTATGCATGGACCAACAAATATAATTACTTCAAAAATGAGTCTACAAGTATGGCAGAGGCATCACACTGTTGGTTAAAAAACATCCTTGAAGAGAGTCAGAATGGGATCATTACGTATAAGAAGCTATTCACGATCACGCCATGAATGATCTTAACCGGATAATAACGCGAATGGAATATAATAGGGACATGTTCTTGTTGGCATATATAAAAAATTCTGATTTGCTGAGGGGTATATCTTACCAAGTGTCGGCATGGGAAATACAATATATGATGACCGAACTTAAAAGATATAGGGATCAAGAGAAAGAAGGCATTTTGGTGCAATGTAATTGTACGACCTTGACGTGGCTCGGCCTCCCATGTCGTCATAAGCTTGGTGAGTACAAGGATGTCATTCCGTTTGACGATATTGATCCATTTTGGAGGTAACTTTCTTTAATCCCAAGGTCCACAGAAGCATATGATGAACAATTTAGAGACACGGAGCATTTTGGAGACATGGATCTTGGTCGAGCTATAAATGAAGTTTACCTACAATGAATTGTGCTAGAAGACAAATATTGGTTGCTAACTTGTGGCCGGGCTTCCGTCGATCTTTGGAGGTACAAGAGGAACCTACACAGCAAAAATCACAAGGTAGACCAAGCTTAAAGTTGTCATCAAGAGAACATGTAAAGGACAATAAGATATGCACAAGAAATCTATCACGTTCTGAGCATGTCGAAGCGGAATATAAGGAGTATGAGAATCCGGTTGCACCCAAGAACAGGGGTCGGCCAAAGAAAGAAGTATGCACCCAAAGTGACTGAAAAGTGAAACTGAAGGTTGCCGTGATACCATCGAAGCCACAAAGTGAAAGCCAACAAAATATGGATGTTGTTGATTATGTGGTCCATAGCCAACAAAGCCAAACAAGTGAAATGGCTACAATAAAAGGGAAAAGGGGAAATATGCATACCTCTAGGGATTCACAAGGAAGGCCATATCGTGTTACTCATACGTTGTACGGAGAATATACAAAACAACTCCCTCATGTCATCTTAGATTATCTTATATCCACCGACGACATCGACGGGGATAGAAATTGCGGTTTCCATGTTGCAACGGAACAATTAAGACATTTCAATATAGCCGATGACGAGAACCAAAATGACCGCAAAACTTGTTCAGGACAAGGAACTCTATATTTCGATGATCCAGGAAGGAGATAGGAAAGAAAGAGAAAATACATTCAAGGAATTGGTGGCTTCTGTAAAAGGACGGAAAGGAGCTAAGAAGGCCGATTATAACTTTTGGATGAGGATGCCTTACTGTGTGGGCAACTTTTGGCGGACACATTCACTTGGTTGTTCATGTATTCTCCCCTGGGTTCCCTGGTGGCTCTATGACATACGTACCCTCAAGAACTAGGTGTGAGCCGACACTAAAGAAGAGAAGAATAATTATAGCACATGTGAATAATAACCATTACATCGGTATGAAGATAAAATAAGAGTGTCCTTTACCACCAATGAACGCATATTTTTGGGAGAGTTCTCTAAGGAGTGGAAAAACCAATATGAGTATGGCATGACCATATGGAAGACTTTGGATGAATCTCCAACAAAGGTTGATTTAGGGGATTATTCGTACATATTTTGGAAAATTTATATATTTTGGAAAATTTATATATTTTGAAAACTATATGTTGAAGCACGCTTTCGGAAGATTATCTCTTGAACTCTAACTTTTCTTGAAAATTGTATGTTGAATGCTTAATGAATACAATGTTTATTATCTTGTTGTTTATCAACCTCTTTTACGTAGGGTCGTCCCAGTTAAAGTGTATCGACACTAACGACTCTCATGGTCGTCAGGGTTTATAGGAGTCGACCATATTGACTAATATTTGGGGGTTTTCGGATCGTCTTGGTCGATACCAATACACCATGACGGCACTAGTTGGCAAAGTTGGCATTTTTCTAAATATTTTGGAGTAGCAGGGTCGCATCGGTTTAAAATGTATACCATGATGAATCTAACCCTAGAAAAAATGAAAATAATTTTCAGAGATGGAGTCGTCAATATGTAATTTTCGACCATGACGACCCTTACCATTGAGCTAAATGCCTAACTGCTCAGATTAGGAGTAGTCAACCTGCTATTTTCTACCATGACGACCCTAACTACTCTCATCTTCAATGTTCCTAGATGTTTTGGTGTGATAGAGTCGCGTCGGTTCACCCAATAACCCATGACGACTTTTGTCTGCCATATTTTGGGAGAGCTAGAGTCGTAATGGTCGATACTAATAGACCATGATGACTCTAAACCTTGAAGAATGGAGCAAAATTTTCATACTTGGAATCGTAATCCTCCTAATTTTTGACCATGACGACAAATCCACATTCACATGGAAACTTGGAGAGATAACTATGTTTTAACACACCATTCACATTCAAAATAATCCACTGCCACAACTAATATACCAAATTATGTTGTTCCTAACAAATGTAAAAAAACATGAGTTCCAGTACGGTAAAATCAAAATATACCTAAGAAACGTAAAGTCACATGAGTTCAAGTCTATTATTGCAATGTCTTAAAAACAACATCGTCTCAACCACGACCTTAGTCACTTCCTTGTGTATCTGATCCCCGACTTCTCTTTGCAGCAGTTCGTTGACTTCCACGACCTTTACCAGCATCTCCTATCCCCTCATCGCCTTGGGTATCAACACCTTCTTGGTTTACATGGGTAAACAGTTTTCTAGACCTCTTACTTTCACTTGCCAGATCAATAAACATTTTGGCCGCAATGGGGTTTTCAATGTGTGTCAACAAATCAACGTACCGACCTTGTTGGTCGGGCGTCAAAGCCTCTCCCTTTTCCTTCGATAAACTTAGTTCCTTGATCATAATATCCCTTCGATTCCTCTAAAAGAAATAAATTGCAATCGAGGTTAAGTGTACATATTTAAGAAAAAAAGAACAAGATAGGCAAAAACACTTACGACAAGCTTTAGAATCATAGAGTCAGTTATGGTGTTGGGTGCCGGAGTAGAAGAAATAGAAGATTTGTTGCTTTTCTGCCCGCGAGAATCAATCCGTATCACACGGCCATGAGAGAATTTTGGTACTATTCCAAGTAACCCTCCTTTGCCTCGTAACCCTTATTTTCATGATCCCAAAAAGAGATGTGTGCCAAATTAGCATGTCTATTATCCCAATTACCGGTCTCTGGTAGAGGGTCATAAACCACATCAATGTTAGAAACATCGTACTTGCATTTATCAAGTTTAAGTTGAAATTTTGGTTTATAATCCTTCTCATGTGGTTCTTGAATATACCCAAGCTGTCGCATTACTCTCGATGGATTATACATTGAGATTCCATTAGGGTGAAACCACGGGCCATTGTAAAAAAAGACATCTTACCTTCTATCAACTCTCTCTACCACATAATGATCAAATACTACATCTTTATCTTTCATGTTGTCCAAACTTTGCCGTATGTATAACAACTGCCTCTTATGATCCTTCTCCTAACCCCAAGTGAACTTGTATTTTTTCCCACTTGGATGAGCACTGGTTCATGCCTCGTTCACTTTGACATCCTCGTTTTCCTTGAACAACGAAGGAAAATGGTCGTCAATCCATACCTAGACAATAACCAAAATAATAAAACTAGTATTCATCAAACAAGAGATTGAAAAAGAATAATAATCATCCGAAAATCAAACAAGATCACTTCAATTACCTACAGTAGAGCAGTATTCCCTTTCATTTGAGATGTTCGTTCTCTAGATGCTTTTGCTAGCTCCCCATTCACGTGTGCGACGACGACAGTCCCCCACAAGTACTTATTCTCATCTTCCAAAGGATGCAAGAGCTGTAGATAGTTGGCGCTGACCCTGTTTCCTATGTTATTGGAAACACAACATCCCCTAGCATGTACAACAAATACGAAGCCGTGGCAGCATGAACTTCAACCTCAAGGAGGAGACCATTATCTTTTTCCTTCTGTAGGGACCCAACATATGAGCGCCTCAATTCCAACAGGTTAAACTATCTTTTGAGGTAACTACCCCCTTGACCAACTTGGACTTCGTCGTGTCTGCATCCCATCCAAACAATGAATTGGCCAATTCATAATTTTTACTCCAAAGAAGTTTAAACTTGAAGTTGTCTCAAGTGGATTTTCCTTCGATCTGGATCCCTAAAATCTGCTATACATCGTCAGGAGTTATAGTCATCTCGCCAAACGGGAATTGAAAGCAATCCACTTCAGGGTAAAACCTCTCACAGGAGCAAGAAACAACGACCTTGTCATAAGAAATAACAGAGTTCTGTACAACAGGATACAAACCGGAGTTCTCTATTAACTCTCTAACTCTTGGACATTCATCTTCTAGTTTTTATAACTCCATTTTTGCATAGGAACTGGCGTCTGAAAAGACTTATGATGTTCGTATGATCCTACAAAATAGGGAGAAAATAACCCAATCAACAATAAATTAACAACAAGAAGTTAAAAAGAAAAGTTGAGATTGTTACCATGGCCTGATGGATGGTACGAGCCCATGAGTTGGGATATGGAAACAGAACCTTTCCTCCATCTAAGGGTATGCCTTCAACATTTCGACCGCGTTCAACATTCATGATCAAGTGGGGTTTGGGAACGTGCCTCGCAGGTGGGGCTATTTCTTTGCCCTTGTACCTCTTCTTGTACCTATTATTATGCCTCTTCTTCTTTCTCCACCTCCTCCTCCTCCCCATCATCATCACCATCATCATCACCACTATCATCATCACCACCACCACCACCACACTAGAACCACCAGCCCTACCAGCACCATCACCACCAAGATTGGTATCATCAACTTCATTTTCGGTTTTTTCATTGTCATGGTATGAAGTTACAGATGGAATAGAGGAGGCAGGAAAAGAGGAATCCTCTGGTTTGTTACCTTGTTGTGTACGTTCACGAATAGAGAAAGGTACCTCCTTCGGATGTTTTCCTAAAAATTTATCATTGTGGGGAGTTTTTAAAGAAGGAGTGGGTACAAGTTTACATTTTCCTTTCTTTTCCTTTTTAACCCAACAACAATACAAAATATGAAAAAATCAAGTCAGAACTAATAATCTCATACTTAGTCATAGAGTCGTCATGGTCTAAATTGTTGAAGGTAACGACCCAAGATAAAACAGTAACGACAAAACATTTGTACATTGACGACCCTTATCATTGAAATAGGGCAGAGTAGTTGTGTTTTTCCTATGGGGGTCGTTATGGTTTATTAAAGTTTCTTCACATATTTAAGGTCGTCATGGTTTTAAATAAAACCGATGCGACCCTAAACAGACCCTTCGTCTTCAGGAAAATAACCAACTAGGGTCGTCATGGTCGAAAATGAAATTCCATGATGATTTTTCATACTTTTACCATGCATATGAAAAGTCGTCATGGTCTACGGTTATCGACCATGCCGACCCTCTCTCTATAACTGTAATTTTGCGGTTTCTAGTCTAGATTTACACTCAAAACAAACGTACATTCACATCCATCAAATAGAGATATGGGTTCTGGTTTACTTATTTTTTAATTGGGACCGTTTCGTTGTCCGATTCTTGTCGATTTGATTTCTTGCTCCTTTTCGACTTTAACTTTCCTTTAAGTTGCTCTACGATTCTAGGTGGGATAACATCTTTCTGTACATTCTTCATACGAGCAATGTTTGTAGAAGTAAATTGCGATTAAAGTTTTCTAATTGATTTTTTTTTGGAATTTAAGAAAGAAGATGAGAGATTTTTTGGTTTTGGGTTATTTTTTAAAAATTGAAATGGGGGTTGATTTTGCTTAAGTATAATTGATTTTTAGGATTAGTTATAATTGATTTTATAATTGTATTTTCAACACCTTTTTACACCCCCTATAATTAATGGTTTCCCCCTAGATTTCTCAAAGCCCCCTATTAATTCCACAAACCCCCAATAAGCCAGGTATTTTAATCTTTAGTGATTCGTACAATATAACTTCTTTAGAATAATACTCGATAGTATAATATTTTTATTAAAATAATAAAATTTTCCGATCCTGATTCGGACTTTTAGTACTAAAATAACAAATTCGATAAAATCATAAAATAATACATTTCAAAAGATTCCTTAAGCATTAATAGGTAACAAACAATATATAAAATAATAATGTTATTAGAAAAATAAAAAATCAATTTCAAAGATATTAAATTTTCTCAAAATATGGTTTAATATTGATTTGTTTTCCTTTAAAATTCAAATCAAGTGATATTTTATCCCTAATAGTTTGTAATACACTCAAAGACCAGAAGTCACGTTGTTGTATTTGCAACAAGAAGTGTTAAAATGTGATTGATACTTGAAATGCTTGTATTTGTATTGCAATTAGTCAATAATATAATATCTCTACAAAGTTAGTCGATATTGTACTTAAAGTACAATTATTATTCAACCACCAAACTAAAGATTATTCTTTAAAATAATAATATATCATTTAACTGTAAAATAATAATTTATTATATTATCGATAATGTTGTAAATTAATTCTTTGGTGGATTCCACCACTCTTACACCCCTCTTACACCACCACCTTATCATCTCCCCTTCCACCTCTTCACATCTTTCACTTCTTGGTAACCCCCACATTTAGTGTAATAACTTAGGTTTAATACCTTAGTTATGAGAATGCATTCCATTACTTCCTAATGTTAATGCTATCTTTATCATCCTCTCTTGTATTAGCCTATAAATTGAGGCTCATTCCTTTGTAATGTATACTAATATCTAGTAATGAGAAATTCTCTCTTCTTCTCTCTATATTTCTTTTGTGCAATAGTTCATCTTTTGATTTAGTTTATAACACGTTATCAGCACGCTCTGTTAATGAGCTAATTTTTTTTTTTAAATAATCTAATAAGATCGAAATTGCATATTTTTTTTTTTCAAGGGTCGTCAATTGACCACGATGATGATCAAATTTCTATTGTGATGAATCTTACACAATAAGGTAAAATACTATATATCTTTTTTCTTGTTTTTAAGAATAACTAAAATCAAAATCTTTTACTTTATATTCATGAGTTGACAAACTTTTGGTTTTCATAAGATGAAGATTTAGTTGAATATAGTAATATATTCACAACTACTATTTGTTTAGACAAATAATCGATTCATGCATATACATATGTATACCATGTATTAGTTAAAAATGCACATTTGTGAATTATATCATATATATATATATGAGTTTTTATTTTGTCGATGAATTATTATCTATTTATTTTATTTTATTTTATATCGCTTTAAGGTACCAATAATTGCGGATAGCATCATTACAAAGAGGAAAGGTTGTATCCTTGAAGGATAGCACAACTTTAACTTTTCCTCCTCAATAATAATCTCCTGGATTAAAAAAAAAAAAAAACTGTTCCACCTGAAGTTGGAACTCAGTGTGACACAATATGGACAAAAGAAGTTCACTCGGTTAATCGGTCGGTCCCTGAAGTGACCCGTAACAAAGTGACATCATGTCTCTATCCGCGGTTCCTGAAGTAACATGACCCTGATGTTAAGACAATTTTATTTTACAAATAATGTGTCCACGTGTACACTGGCAATGAATATTTCGTCAAACCCGAAGATGACGAAATTGATATTTAAATTATGTTGGTACTGTATCTGTGTATGTTCTTTATTTATTTTGATTTTTGTTTATTTTAATTATTGGTCTTGAAAAAAAAAAAAAAAAAAGATTCCAGAAGCAATCCATGGGATGTTATTAACTCCAGAAGTAGTCTAACATGCAAATTATAAATTTTTGTAGCAATCCAAATTATTGTGGGTTCCCGCAGTAATCCATAAATATAGACTCCAGAAGTGGTCTATGAAATTTTTTGGATTTCAGGTATCCATAAAATTCTGGGTTCCCGAAGTAGCCCATAGTTACTAAATACTTTTGTTAATGGTTTTATTATTTTTCTCTCGTCAATCTATACTTTTGTTAATGGTTTTATTATCAAAACTCAAAATATATGTCATATTCTTTGCTACAAGAGCACAATTTTTACAGCATTAAACGTTTCCGACATATTGATTGATTAGTACCAATCAAGCGGAATTTCCCGCTCAAATTTTGGTAGACGTACCAATACAAGAGCATATGACTATCGTTTATAATAAATGCTAATCAGGGTGCACACTGATAAAGTATACGCTGTCAAATTTTAATTACATATATGAGCATGGGTGATTTAAAATTATTAATTGTAATATTATGATGAACAATCCGAAGAAAAAAAAAAGTTTTTCGGATGACCTACTTGGATCCAAGGTCACTCACCCATAATATATTTTGCATGAATAATACTAGATGTGATGAGACTTCCCGCTGTTAGAGGGAGGAAAGCAGTCGTCATAAGAACGTCATGAATTGGTCTCATCATAATTCTTGCACCAATTCGGTATAAGGTGGAGAAGTTATTCATTCATTATGATATGCTTGAAGCATTTTATTCTTACAAGAAGAATAATTAAAACTCATTTGTTGTTGCACGTATTTTGGCATTAGTTTATGTCCCTGCAGGGCATGCCATGAGTTAACAATAATTGAGTAGTCCACAACTCATCTGAATTGTTGATGAAAAAAATAAATAAATATATATATTCCTTGATAGAGGAAGCCAATCACGCTAGATCAAAATAGTGCTCCTGGGGAGGCTATTGATAATGTTCTCAATGAGACTATTTAACTACGATCTTTAATTACCGATCCATATTTATCCCCTAAAGAGGAATTCATTCCTAAGTGGACAAGTGGTGACGATATTAAAGAATGATTTTTATACGCGTACATAATCGTAGTTATTGTCGAACATGTGTTCAGAGTAGCGACAACCATACATGTATTATAGACAAAATCCTTTTTCGCAGAGAAACTGCCGTGAAGTATCGACAATATGTATGGTTGACTAATATGGGTGAAAGGCATCCATATTTGGTTGTCCTCTCACTAATAAACATTTTTGGACATAAACAAAAATTGTGAACCCGGAAGGTTACAAGTTTGATGCTTAATTAGTTTGCATGAAAGTGAGACGAGAGGAACAAGGACGCTAATTGCACAGCGCCACTCGTGGCATCTAGTTTCTATAGACACTTGAGATCTGTGAAATTACATCATCTACTCTTAAATGATTTGAAAATACCCAATACTTTGGTAAGTATTTTGTACCCCGTTGATAGATGAATTTTAAGGGAAACTATTATTTGCCAGTTTTACATGTCATAGTCTGACATAATTGTTTGTTATCGAAGATAACGTTCGTGTAAACTTCTAAAAGATTATCACAGGTTATACTTCCTTATTTAAAGAATTCAAGATAAAAGATCTTGGAATTATGTATCAAACTTATTAAGCATTATAATGGTCCATGATTTTGTCAACTTTAGAAAGTTTTGACATGTTTACATGGATAAGTACGTAACCTCCTAATAAAACTTGTGTAATAGCAATCTACTTTCATCTCGGTAACGGGTATGTAACACTCTCTCTGGTTCGTAATACGTACTAATTACAAGTTGTTTTTGTGATTGATTTTATGTATAACTTTATATGTTATACTTGAAATTGTTCGGTAGTGAATTTGTTTGCCAAACTTAATTAGCACTAATATGGAGGTATTGTGTATATTGGTTTTTGTAGTACCTCTAACATTTGATCTTTGCTTTGACGGTTTATCCAAAGTCTCGTAAGTAATGAACTACAGATAATCAGTTTCCATTTGCCAAATTGTTAGACGATACAACATCCTTTTTGCAGTAACAACGATGATCATCTATTATTGTTTGAAAGGAATTTACGAAGAATAAAAGATATATCAGATCCTATAAATCAACCATTGGGAATTTGACAAAGACAATTCAACTTAAGATTTGAAATTAAGTTATGGCAACATAAAGGTCTCCATTACCAACAAATTTTTTTTTTTGAGCTGAAGATGTTTGCTGATTAACTACTTGTGGTAAATCAACTGAGATATCTTCTTTCTGCTGGAGGATATATTGGACTTTACGAGTTGTACTCTTTTTTCTTAGTCAAGGTTTTTGTCCAACTGGGTTTTCCTTCTCAAGGTTTTAACGAGGCAATATATATATGTCCAACTCCTTTTCTTAATCTATCTACAATTGTACTCTTTTTCCTTAGTCAAGCTTTTTTCCTTCTTGTTTTTCCCGACAAGGTTTTGATGAGGCAACGAACTTGAAGAAATTTGCTTAAAGAGATATTCGAAGACATTATTGAAGACAAACTTATATCTTGTTTTGAACAAAGACGGTCAGTGATTCTACTTGAAGATCAACATTATGTAATCAGTCTTTCTATACTTCTTTGGGTGCACATCATCAGGTGGAGAACATCAGTATTGTGTGATGGAAATTTATGCGTGTTGTACTCTTTTTCCTTCGCTTGGTTTTGTCCCAATGGGTTTTCCTAGCAGGGTTTTAATGACGCAATATTTGACGCGTCCAACACCATGATATGATTTGTACTCTTTTTCCTTCGTCTAGGTTTTATCACTTTTGGGTTTTCCTGGCAAGGTTTTAACGAGGCAATATCATAATAGAGTGGTGTCATCCAAGGGGGAGTGTTGTAAATTAATTCTTTGGTGGATTCCACCACTCTTACACCCCTTTTACACCACCAACTTATCATCTCCCCTTCCACCTCTTCACATCTTTCACTTCTTTGTAACCCCCACATTTAGTGTAATAACTTAGGTTTAATACCTTAGTTATGAGAATGCATTCCATTACTTCCTAATTTTAATGCTATCTTTATCATCCTCTCTTGTATTAGTCTATAAATTGAGGCTCATTCCTTTGTAATGTATACTAATATCTAGTAATGAGAAATTCTCTCTTCTTCTCTCTATATTTCTTTTGTGCAATAGTTCATCTTTTGATTTAGTTTATAACATATTTAAATTTGTTTATTTTATCATAGTAGACAAACATATCTGTCCGTCTATATGAAGGGATAAACCAAACCATCTGAGAGGTGTGCATAGGACTTGGCTTTACGAAATAATTCAGAAAAGTCTACTTTGCTCAATAGTTTGATTTCTGAGCCACCGATCATGTCAATTTGTACTTGTATAGTTGGTGAAAACTTGAGATAGTTGATGAGATAAATTCAATCTGTTTGCTTGGGGCACATTTTTAGTTATCCGTTTGCTTAGTTAATATTTAAGCAAACGGATTAAGTTTATCTCTAGGAATTAGATGAACTAATTATTTTCCTTTCGAATTAAAAGGATATTTAGGATATTTAGGCCGATTCTTGGGGCACATTCTTGTTAATTGGGGCACGGATTAAGTTTATCTCTAAGTTTATCTGTTTGCTTGGGGCACATTCTTGTTAATTGTTTATCATCTTTTTAATTTGCTTTAACGAATTAAAAGGATATTTAGGCCGATTCAATAAATATAAGTAATGAAACAAGTTAATCATGTAGTTAATCTTTATGAAGGTATGCGTTTGAATAAAATAAATCTTACCGTAAACATCCAAATTGATGACGATGATGTAGAATATAAATAAAACACGAACTGAAGATAACCAAAGGGGACAAGAATTTAACGCGATTCGGGGAGTTATGCCTACATCTACGGACGAATCCCGTAGGGAGATAAGTTTTATTGATTTCAGGATACAATGGTGTTTCTCATGGTTGGAAGGGATGAGATTTATCTTTGGCGTTGTCTAGCGGTTTTTCAGCGGTTTTCAGCCTCTTCCGATATATATCTCTGTCTATTTTCATCTCATTTTTAGGATTCAGATCCCCTGTATTTATACAATTGAGTTTTTATGATAAACCCTAATTTCTGAGATAAACTTCATATGTGGTAATTTAGTAAGCAAGACATCTGGAATGTTCAAGAACTTTCCCCATAAAGACTTGGTCAAAAAGCAATCCAGAAACTTCTAGAACCTTCTTGGAGGATTCTAGCAGGATTTGGGCCAAACTGACATGGGTCATTAGTGTAAAAGGGGAAAATCCGGTTGATCTTTTTAGAGTCGTATGACTGCCGGACCTGTCTTTCGGTGTGGGTCACCAATTCGACCGAGGTCGAATGACGTTTTTTGCACAAACATCTGTTTGCATGGAGAAAACGGCGGACTTTGACCGTTGACTACCTGTTGACTGTGGCTATCGAGTATCTGACTGGCAAGACTTGCTGGCAGGATGGCTTGTAGACTAGCTAGTGACATGGTTGGGACATACCAGAAGAATTGAGTCCAATGATTAAGCTGGGTGAATGGGGCTGGACGAACTGGATGGGTGAAGTAGGACAGACAAAGGTCGGCGGACCAGATCGTGCGAACGGTCCGACGAACCAATCCGAGCTAACCAGATATTGACCACTTGATGTTGACTTTGACCTACAATTGACTTTGACCGTTGACCAATAACTGACTTGTACATCTGGGATGATAGATTGGGTTGGCATACTTGGATGGCAGCTAGACTGCCACAGTTCTGGGGAACTGGACTACGACAATTATTGTGAAACTAGACTTCGACAATTACCGTGAAACTGGATTGCAGCAGATGCGAAACTGGACTGCAACAATTACAACGAAACTTGACTACATCAATTGTTGGGGAACTGGACTGCACCAGTTGCTACTGGAATACATTATCTGCAGGAAACTGAAATGCAACAACTACGAGAAACTGGACTAAAGCATATGTTGGGAAACTGGACTGCAGTAATTGCGGGAAACTTGACTACAACAACTGTTGAGAAACTGATCGAACTGCAGCAGTATCTATGAAACTGGACTGCAACAGTTGCAGCGAACTAGATTGCTGCAGTTGCAAGAATTTGACTACAACAGTTGTGTCGAAACTGGACTACAATAGTTGATGCGAAAGTGCTTCGAAACTGGACTGCAACATATGCGGTGATACTAGACTGCATAAGTTATTGTGTAGTATTGATGCGTTTTGTAAGTGCAATAAATTAATCAATATATTTTCACTAATTAACTAGTAAAATGACGGTAGTAAGGATCGTTCCCACAGAGAGCTGTGTAATTGATAGATTATTTAGATTAGCAAACCTATAATGAATACTAAAAGAAAGGGGTTTATAAATAAATTAACTAAAAATCACAATAAATAAAATAATTAGAAAAAAATAATGATTAGGGAATCATTCGCCGTTACCAAACGTTAACTCGAGTAGTATACTTGTCTATCTTTCGCTAAAATCATTCATCACCAACAGTAGAATAGCAGGTACGCGTAGCTATCACCAAAACTCTTTATATCACCAGATAATAGGTACGCTTGGTCACCAGATTCTATCCAACTGAGCCACCTTGAGGTTCGCTTACAAGATGTAACTCAATCGAACGCTTTAAGGTTTGTGAATTTAGGTTTGATCCCATCAGTTAAACTCAGTACGCTCGGTTCACTTTCCGGTGTTGTCTTCACACATGATTGTTCCTAAAAATCCCTCTGCAAGGTCTCACGTTTTCTACTTGTGTTGGAGATACTCGACAATTACGGATCGCTCAACTCTCTACTAGTATTAGAATGATCAATATAATAACTTAGTTCTGCACCCAAACAATATAGAAATCAATCATAAACCCTAGATATAGTGAAAACAAACGACAACGGTAAAAACTTCCAGTACACTTGTATAGCTAATAAAGCTTCATGCCTGAAACATAGACATCATCCTTATTCAGTTAATACTTGGCTACACATAATAAAGTTCATAATAAATAAAGAAAAATAGTAAAACTAGAAATTCAAACCCAAAATCACCCAAACAACAAACCAAGCCCAGTTTGCGTAGTGATGTTGTGAACTTGAACTCGGGCCTGCTGTATAAGAGTGATGGGTGTGTGGCTTGGTTCTGCAATGTTGTTGAGAGAGGTGGACGTGAGTGGTGGTGGAACAGTTTGGAAAGCTCCTCTCTGTTGAGATGCAGGCGTGAGGGGGAGGTCATTCCTTCGTTTCTTTAACGGACTTATATAGTTACTTCTCTAATTAAAGTATTTAATACCGACTTAAATCCAACTGTCCTACTTTCAATTAAACTCTAAAAACCTTCTTTAATCTTCCATCATTCATCACTTTAAACCAACGACAAGAGATGGCTTCCTTAAGTAGTTTCGCGGCAAAGAAACACGGTCAAATCTAAACGTATCCTAGCTTTCTTCTCGGCCATACTTCTTTGCTCTATCGAGCCATTCATCTCTGCCAGCCTTTTCCAACAGCTCCTCTCTACTCGAACACTTCCAATCCCATTGTCTATTCTATCGACCCTGTTTTTATATTCAACTGATTATTCTTTATCACTTCTATCGAAAACTTAATCACATCAAACCATCACTCTTCTCATTATGTGTTCTCGGATAAACCCATTAAGATTGAAAACAATTAATCACAGTCACCTTAGAAGCAAACAATCATCTCCATAAATCTTCTCTGCCATAAGTCTATCAACTGCCATCACAGACTCATTAATTATTAATCAACAGCGTAAACTACTCCATTGATCCAGACTCATCGACTGGAAGCACAGATTCCATCGTCTTCTCCAACAACAACCTTCAACTCCCACTCGATCACCATCATCACTGAATCATCAGTGGCATCTCAAGCATCCTCACAATCCATCATCAACTCAAAACTTTGTTACCACATATCATCATCACTTCTATGAATAACAACCACCATTAATCTCGACGGATTTCTGCCATTGCTGCTAGACTCGAACTTCATTTCCTCAAACTCAGTCCATTCCTCGAACCCATTAATTCCATCAATCACGATCATCTTTCACTTGCATTATCACTGTCATTAATGTCGCAACTCTATAGCTATCTTGATCAACTCATCACTCACGTCTAGGATATCTTACTGCAATTCCATTCCTTCTCTTATTCTCTCTGTACTCAATCGAGCACCAAAGAAAGCAGTTAAACCCATCGGAAGCAAACCTAATTAAGTTTACTGCTCGAATCTTGAAGAAGAAGAAGAAGATGGCCCCGATCAACAGAGTGGGTGCCTTTAGTGTTATTTAAAGTAATGGAAGCCCATAGTAAAGACACAGTTTCCCTTAGTAATTCCTGACTTCAGTCCATTGAACTTCCAGTTCAGTAGAACTGACCAGGTTAATTCTTCCTTTTTGCCTATAACTTTCTCATACGAAGTCGGAATGACTTCATTCTTTCGTTGTTGGCTTTGTTTTTTCGTTCTCTACGTGATGATGACAAGAAATACTGGATTTGGAAGAGTTCCACCTGATATTTGGCCCTTCTTCACTTGTAGCATTTTATTTCTTGCACAATCAAGTGTCGATTCATTTCTTTTGGATGATTTCACCTACTAAAAGATAAATAAACAAAAGAAAACATAATATACAATAATTCACAAGAAGTCTAGCAAATACTAGCATAAAATTGAAATTATAAATATGCAAAATATGCACTTATCAAGTTGCTGCAAAACTGGACTGTAGCAGTTGCGGCGAAATTGGACTGCAACAGTTGCTACTAAGTTGCTGCAAAACTGGACTGCAACAGTTGCTGCAAACTGGACTGCAACAGTTGCTACTAAGTTGCTGCGAAACTGGACTGCAACAGCTGTGGGAAACTTGACTGTAGCAGTTGATGCGAATTTGTTATGAAACTGGACTACAGTAGTTGCGGTGAAACCGGACTACATCGATTGTTGCGAACTGGACTATAACAGTTTGTGGTGTGCCGTTTTTAACGTCGCAACTTGCCGATGTTTGTATCGAAATATTTGGGTGTACCCTCGCCCCCTCTTAATATTGTAACTCGTTGTAGAATTAAGAAGTTTGGGTTACCCAACTGTATAATTCCGCTTTGTATTTAGGTGCTGCGTAAGCCCCCAAGCGTGTCGAGTGTTACACTACTCGCCAAAAAAAATACTTTCAATATTGAGGTGTCACATATCTCTCCCTCAAGTGATGGTCATCGCGATTGAAGTGATATACAACTCGCCCCCAGTAGAGAATTAGTGTTATGTTGCTTAATGCTCGCACAAGGGTGCACTTCCTTGCTGTATCTCGCTCGCGCATGGAATAAAGTGAAGGTTTTCTTCTATCCAGAATTTGCGTAGGGGGTCGGCCCTACTATTCTAGATGCGCGCATGTTTGTACCTACAAATTGATTCCCATGCAATATGATGTACTGTTGAAGTAATTTCAATAGATTCGGAAATCAAAATTGTACATGACAAGCCTAAACCAAGATTGTAGCCGTTCCGTCCTGCTTCGGTCACAAGGAGAGGAAATGGGTTGATCTTAGGGGAGGGAAGCAAAGAAAGTTGAAGAAAATTTATGTATTGAATTATGTGTAAAGACTGAGAAAAACAGAGCTTATGAGAATGCTAAGCTTGTTCTGTTTTCTGAATGAGCTAAGGAGCCTATTTATAATAGTTTGGGAACACACGTTTTCCTTGTAAGTAGTGGAGGTAGTGAAAATATGGAGAGGTGGAAGTTATGGGGATAATGGTATAACCGCCTTCGAATCTTCGGGAAACCATTACTTCATTACTCCATTAACTGCTTCAGCTTTACCACTACTTTGTAACTTTTAGATCATGGGGTGTTGCCACGCCGTATTTTGCTGTAACCACCAGACCAAAACTCCATGAATAATCTCCTCATGTAATATGATTTGATTTTTCGTAGGAATTAGTGGAGTCATGGACTCAAAGCATGTAAGTAAGATAGTGCTATCAATGAGCTTGTGAGAATGATGCTAGCACAAGCAAGGGTGAAGAGATGCACAAAAGTAAAAGAGGGGAAGGCTAGCGCTAGCGCTTTGGCTAGCAACGCTGTTGGTGTTGATGCTAGAAGCGCTAACGTTGGCGCTGGTGCTAGCGCTAGCAGTACCACTATTGCTTGCAGCTCTATTGTGACTTTTTAGCTTGTTGTATTGTTTTGCGCCAAAGTTAGCACTGGTTTGGCCTTTGTTGGCCTTTTTGGCATATGTGTGTGTTAATCATTGGTGTTGGGAGTGTGGCTAGGGATTGTTAAGGCTAACACTTGTTAGTTCCATGGTTATTGCTTGTGCACCGCTAGCTTTTTCATTAATTAATGTCATGGGAATGCTTATGGCATGTTTAGGGTTTCTCAATTGTATGCGATTTATAGTTAGCATTTTATGCTTAACTTTTATGCAGTGCATACAAAACATTTTCAAGAGATTCAGCCGTGGAAGTTTGGAACTTAAAATAATGCTTGATGCGACTATGCAATTAGATGGTATGCATCTAATTAGCGCTTTTATCCAGATATGGCATAGCCTCTATTATGAACATTCACAATTTTGTATAATCATCATATTGTGATTAATACAAATAGTTTACATGGATGCACATGAAATAACAAGGTTTTCGCTGGGTAAAGTCCTGAAATTTCTACGGCGCATATATATGCAAAAGAGCTACAAAGCTATTATAGCTATAAGCTGTATGTGCATTCTCGATTCTCCTGCAGAATGTAAAATGGAAATATGTATTCATAATTCTGATATCGGGTCAGGAATTTGTTTATTATATTTTTACAGCCAGGAAGAGTAATTTTACCATTCGTGCTCTTGTAAAAAACCCACCATCTACATTAAGTCCCCTACTTAGCGCGGAACGTGTAATGTTGTGTGGTAAGCACTAGATGGTGGTCTGCCGAACGAAATAATATATGACTTTTATTGTTTAACGTTTAAATATCACTAGAAGAGTAGCATTTGGATGAGCAAGTTTTTCTCTGTACTCTCGGGTATTTGGAGCATTCTTCGTCTACCGTAGTAACAACGGGAAGGTATTTGGAACATTAGTTGGTTATAAAGAGGGTTGAGGCAATGCTGCCGTCAGAAAATTAAGATGAATGTTAAGGTATTACTGCCATCAGAACACTAAGATGATTAGAATTTGAGCATTGATATTCAAGGAATTCAGCCACGGAAGTTCTGCGACTTGAAGCAAGTTCATTCGTAACATAAAGCACCTAACTTTTATGAAGTGCATACAGAACACATTCAAGAAATTCAGCCGTGGAAGTTTACAACTTGAGATAATATTCGATGCGACTTTGTAATTAGATGGTATGCATCTAATTTAGCATTTTCTATTCAGAAATGGTATAACATCTATTCTGAATGTTCACAATTTGGTATAATCAACCTATTCTGATTAATACAAATAGTTTACATGGATGCACATGAAATAACGAGGGTTTAATTGGGTATTGCCATGAAATTTCTACGGGTGCATACATATGCAAAAGCTATGTGGAACGAGTATAAGAAATTCAGCCGTGGAATTATTTCGACTTATAACTGGTTCAATGTTATGTATAGTCAGAGATCATCTGGATAGAAATAACAACCGTCACCAGTGATATTCTGAAGACGTTATTGCTCTATACTAGTGGTCAATCCATCTAGGATCCGTCCAATCGTTCTCGACTCTATACAGAAGTGGATACTGAGTGGCACAATATAACACATAGAATATTTAAAGCTCAGAGATGGGAGACTCTAATATTTCCATTATATGATTTGTTTGAAGAGGTTAGCCGAAAATTCCTGTAGCAAGGGTTTTGTTTTAGAATATAATATATGAATTTCAAAAGTTTAGTTTAAGGGTGGTTACTTAGTTTTATTTCCTTCAGGAATGTCTTCCACCCATACTTGGGCTTTGGATATATTAGACTCCCCCGTGAGTAAGCAGCATGTGTTAGCGCTTGGAGTTTTAGTATACAACATCAAGTGTCAGAATAAAAATAAATATTTGGTAGATAGAGCATCCAATGATGAGGCGAATGACTAATTGTAGCCGGTGACAGCAAGGTCGGAGACATCGAAAGTCAATAAGGAGAGATGACGATGGACTGAAACTGCAGATGAGGTGGATTCCCATGTTTTTGGGATAGATTTAAGCACATCGATTCCTAGATTGAAGTTGTAAGGAATGAAAGGTTGATGAAGCCAGTTATGAGGACGTTACATTTAAGACTAGTGTTGATGCTGGACCACGGCTGGTATTGCTCCAGAGACAAATCCATGGTAATCGAAGAGTCAACGTGGTCTTTGATTATTTATCCAATGAGCCCCTGGATTCATCTAAATGCCATGACTTGAATGTGAAGCGGCTTCGTCACAGAATTAACAACGTTGAAGAATATAACAGAATCTCACTCTAGATATAATTAGTGCGGGATGAAGTCTCTCAGTCGCGCAGGGTTGTGATGTAGAAAAGTTCATGATTTGTTTTCTTCAGTATTGTCATTAGGTTGCAATGACTTGGCTCTAGGGATTACATTGATCGAAATGGGTTCGAATTAATCTTCCCCAACAAGATAAAGTCCCCAAGTGTAGCTAAAGGATTTTCATTCACTTGACAGAAAGATACATGTTGAAAGGACCCGTGATATTCATGGATGAATGATGTTACATCTGCTTCAGGAGTCTTGTTTCAATGTCTTCAGCATTAAAAATCCATCCAAGTAGCATAAGGATGAATCTTCTATCAAATACTCTGGATTTGGATATCGTGATTTATGGCGATGGAGGCACCTTGTTAGAGTGTAGCCATGTTTGTCCTAGGATCACGTCATGCCGTGGATCTTCTCTGATTATGTAAAACTTGGTTTCCACCCGGGAAAAGCCCATCTTCATATGTAGAATGATGTGACCATAAACATCCTGGGATCTTCCTTGATAATGTTTGATTGATATTGGATTATTAACAACTTCTAGACGAGTGATTTCCACGGCTCAGCGAATTTTGTGGGGAATGATGTTGACAGCATTACCAACATCAATCAGTGTCCTTCCAAATTTGACATTCCTTGAGACTAGTAGCAAGCAGTCCCCAGTCGTGCTTTCTTTGATTTATAAAGTTGTATTTTCTGGAGTAGGCTTGGGATGCATCTTTACCTCGTTAGGGGTTGCAGGCGCTGATAGAAACATTTTTCGTGTCTGATTTTTCTCAACACTCTATATTGATAGTGCTTGATTGTGTACTAATTATGTTATTTTATGCGTTTGTAGGTATTTTTGGGAAATACACATTTTTAGAAAAATTGGCTCGAAAAAGTGTTAAAGGCACCTGGAAAATTACTAAAGTTACCCCTAAGGAAAATGATAAATGCACCCATCAATATGTTAAGACGCCTACCTTCTTGCGTTTGAAATAAAAAATAGCGGGAATTTATTCTTCTCGGCTGTGAGATTTTGGGTTGATAAATTTGGATAGATTTAAGAGTTTTAAAGATAATATATTCTCTTGCCTTATCATTGACAATTTATATATTTTGGGAGACTCAAAAATTAATCAAAAATCTCGTGAATTGGTTGTTTGCATCAAAATATGGAATGAATATATTCTCGGTTTTTAATTACAGTGAGGAAGAATATTTCAGGATATTGTTCCCTAATTCACAGGATATTGTTCCTAGATTAGTCAAGATTGTTAGTTAACAACTCGGGAAGCAACAAAATCAAAAGAAGAAAAAAAAATCAATCCCGAGAGAAAAAATATAACTGCCGTGATTTGATCATTAAATAAAGATGATTCTTGGAAGATATTCGAGTTATTGAGAAAGATTTGGGTGCTGGTATAAATAGAAGTAGTATAAAAGAGACAAGGGGAGTTTTGGAGAGGTTAGAAACGAAAAATAAACCTAAGTAAAAAATTCTGCTGCTGTAACTAAGTCGAGAAGAAGAAGAAGACTGTCAAGAACAGTCGCTGAAGTTTTGTTGATAAATCCTTTGAAATTTACATCTACAAAGAGCATTCGTTTAATTCAATAGTTTCTATAACAGAAATATGCAACATATAATTTGCATTAGAAACAATTTCTCTGTAACGGAGAGTCTGTAACGCTTATAAACGTTGTAAATTCCCGGTTTTAATCATTTTCTCTTCTTTTCATCTTTGTAAACAACTTTCGAGCCATGAATCAATCTTTTGAGTGTGTTTCCAGCATAGGAGCTAAATCCCATTGCTGAGGTGATAGAGGAAGCTATTTTTCTAATGAAAAAATTAGGTATTTCTTATTTATTTAATTTCTATAATTCTTTTTATGGTTATTTGCATTGAATTAAAAATTGATTAAATGATTTTGATTAAATAGTTGTGTTTTCTCTTGATGGTGCATGCTTGGTATATGGATTTTTGATGCTTCATGCTTGCGATTTACATCTATTGTTTTAGAAATCTACTACAGGAAATATTTTAGAATCACTTTTGAATGTAAGAATTGCATGAATATTGTTTTTAATTATTGAATTAAATCACTTTGAAAATTGGGAAAATAGTGGAATCTTAGCCTCAGTATTCTCTTAGTCTTGATATCAACTTTGTTTGAGTTTTGCTATTTTTAGTCTTAAAATTTAAATTTAAAACCAATTTCTTATAAGTTTTGAACGAATCTTTTACCACTATCTATAATCACATCAAATTTTTGACGCCGCCGACGCAGACTTGTTTTTAGGTTTAAGTAGTTTTATTTTAGATTTTTATACTTTGGTTCTATTTTACGTTTCTTGAGTATTTGTATTTTTGTTGCAGATTTTGGATCAAAAAGAAATTGGAGCCAAATAAAGGTTCGGATTAAAGCTAAAGACAAAGCGAAAAGAACGAGAAAAAAGGACAAAGAATTTTATTTTTAGGTTTCATTTATTTTTGTTAGTTTTTCTTTTCCTTATTTTCTTTTTGGACATTTAATTATTACTGCTTGCTATTTTTTTTTAGTATTTTATTTTTTAAAAAGAAAAACACAAGTGCACACACCATTTTGCACCTTCGTCAGATCACCGATTTTTAGGAAAACCCATGGATAATTAAGTTGAACTCGTGTCGTTGGCCTTATGGGAGTTACTGACTGAAAGTCTACAAACCTTAACCTTGTACCCTTGACCAGTCTTTGATTGCAGTTATATTCTGTTAAGGTAAACCAAACTTACCTAAAATAGTGAACCCTGCATTTTGCATGTGCACAAATTCTTGCTAAACACTAGTAGTTCTTGTTTTTGTATGCCTCATTGGATTCATGTAGGAAATAATCTTGAAGAAAACGACCTTTTTTGTTTGAGTCCAACCCATTATATGGATTTAGGTGGTACACCTATTTTTTCCGAAACGGGTGAGCATGAAGTCCAGGCAAACAAAACCCTAAGAGATCGTATGCACCCATCTAGAGTAGTACGTGACCCAGGGGTAGTTTTACCAGCCACTACTGTGAAATTTGATATTAAACCTGAGAGAATTGGCATGCTTCATACATTAGGGGGTTAGAGAATGAGAACCCGATACCCACATAAGAGACTACGAAATGATTTGTGAAACAATGAATTATCCGAATGTCTCCAAAGATGTGCTTAAGTTGCGTTTGATTCCCTTCTCTCTTGATGATAAATCCAAAGAGTGTTATCATTTTATTCCTTCAAAAACAATCACCACCTGGGATGGTCTTGTAGAGGTTTTTGTTAAGAAATTCTACCCATACCGTAAGACTGCTGTTGTTTGTCAGTCTATTCAAACCTATAAGCAAAAATTAGGTGAAAACCTACACGATTATGTTGAAAGGTTTAATGAATTGCTATACCAATGTCCACATCACGGATTTAAGAAAGCCCACATGACCCAAATTTTATACGAAGTCCTGGATAGTGAGACCCGTATGCAGGTAGAAACAATAAATGGTGGAGAATTTACCCTTTAGGACCCAGATAAATGTTTTGACTCGTTCATCGAGTTAGATGAGAAAATAGGCAATGGGCTTCAATGAGAGAACCAAAAATATCTAGGAATCCTATCCATATGATCGATAGAGTTTATAATGGGTTAGATATCCTTATGCGTCTAGAGGCCTTAGAGATGAATCAAGGGTCAAACCATGCTAGATATGAAGAACAATCCCACGCTCTTTATAACAACTCTAGGTTTGAAAACCGTCAGAAATTTGACCCATATTCAGATTCATATAAACCTGGTTGGAGAAAACATCCTAACTTTTCATGGTCGCAAGGTCAGAGTAGTTATCCCAAGAATCCACTAGAGACAACCTACTCTCAAAACCCTTCTGAGAAGAAAATGACTAGCATAGAGGATTCTCTTAATATGTCAGCAAAGAGCCAGCTTAGATTTCAAGAGATAACCGAACAGAATTTCCAATCTAATGCCCAGGCTCTTGCTAAGTTAGAACTCCAAGTAGCTCAAATAGCTAAGTCACTAAGTGAAAGAGAAATGGGAAAATTTCTTAGTCAGACAGATCCTAATCCTAGAGGAGACGAAACGTTCAATCATGTCAATTCTGTTATAACCCTTAGGAGTGGAAGGATAGTTGACAATAAGGTAGCCATGCCTGATAGTGGACATACTTTAGTTCCACATTATACTTCCCAAGAGGAGCCAATAGTTGTAGAGACTGAAACAGTCTCTAAAGATTCCAATGTGGTTCCCGCTAAGACCGATTTTGTACCCAGAGCCCCGTTCCCATAACTTCTAGTTCCAACAAAGAAGGAATCGAATTTCAACAAAATAATGGAAATATTTAAGCAGGTAAACATTAACATTCCATTATTAGAAGCAATTAGGCAAATGCATGCTTATTCCAAGTTCCTTAAAGATATTTGTACACAAACGTAAGCTTAATGTCCATAAGAAATCCTTTTTAGTTGGTCAAGTAAGTTCAGTCCTTATGAACCAAACACCCCTTATGTATAAAGACCCTGAATGTCCCACCATATCTTGTGTGATCAGTAATCATGTGGTTGATAAGGCATTGCTTGACTTAAGAGATAGTATTAACTTACTCACATATCATATGTACACTCATCTAGGTCTTGGTAAGTCGAAACCAACCAAAATGACACAATAGTTAGCAGATAGGTCTGTCAAAGTCCCTTGTGGTGTCATAAAGGATGTTCTTATTGAGGTTGATAGGTGTTTGTACCTAAAAATTTCTCTCAGTCAAATCAATGTACTGTAGAAGTAATTTTTAGGTTCGAGGATCAAAATCGTACAAAACAAATCCAAATATTAGGATATTTGTATTTGTTTTACTTCGGTAACAAAGAGAGGAGATGGGTTGATCTTAGGGGAGGGAAGCAAAGAAAGTTGAAGGAATTGTGTGTTATGGTGGAAAAATAGTAGAGCTTGAGAATGATTTTCTATCTCTTCTCTGTCTGTCGCTTGTTTCTTGTTGTTCTTCTTTTGAAATTGGCTAAGCAGCCTATTTATATTTTTTTGAGAGCACACACTTTCCTTATAAAATAGTGGTAGTTGTGGGAAGATGGAGAAGTGGAGGTTATGGGGATAACCGTCCACTTTGTATCTGGGAAGTTTCTGGAAACTTCTAGACCATGACTCTAGTATCTCTTCAACCGCTCCAACTTAACACTGACTTTGTAACTTCCTTGTCGTGGGGTAGTGCTACAACCATGTTGTTGTAAACCGCCAGACCAAAACCCCATGTTTTAACCCCCCATGTGATATGATTTTGATGTCTCGTAGGAGTTGGTGGGGTCATGGATTCAAATCCATAAACCTTGTTGTGAAATAATGTTTCTAGTATACTTTATATCAATCTTGTCATAGTAATGACTTAAGTAACAGTACTAGCTTGAGAGAAGGATGGTGCTAGCTCGAGCAAAAGAATGACACGACAAAGGCGCAACAACAGGGGAGCATGGGATCTAGCTGTGGTCGTGGAAGCAATGGAGCGTGAGACCGAACTGTGGTCGTGGGCATAAAACAGAGCGTGGACGTGGAGCAATGAAGCATGGAACCAGCAATGGCCATGGGCGCATATCAATGAAGCATGAACCTAGTTGTGGTCGTGGAAGCAATGGAGCGTGGGATCCAGCTGTGGCCATGGGAGAAGCACAGAGCGTGGGCACGGAGCAGTGAAGCGTGGGCTCAGCAATGGCCGTGGGCGAGACAATGGTTATGGGTGCGAAGCAATGGTCGTGGTAGCAGTATAGGCCGTGACAGCAGGGTGGTCGCGGCAGCAGGGTGGGCGCGGCAATGGCCGTGGTAGCAGCGTGGGAAGACAGTTGAGCTAGCGCTGCTGCCAACATTCGTACTGTCCTACCTCCTTAAGCGCCTTGGCCAGACTTGTCCGTGGCTTCGTTGCTTCGTGAATTTGATTGAATTTATTGTTTTTGTCTTCTTTATTATTTTGACACATCTGTTTAGAGGTGTGGCTAGGGCTTACTAAATCTTGTACTTGTTGTTTCCAGGGCTATTTCTTATATGTTATGATTTATTGGCATTGACTAATGCCATGACTATGGCCCATTTGGGGTTTCTCAGTCTTGTGAGATTTAATTGTTGTAATTTATGCCTAACTTTTGTGCATTGCATATAAATTACCTTCAAGAGATTCAGCCGTGGAAGTTTACAATCTTGAAATTATACTTGATGCGATTCTGCAATTAAATGGTATGCATCTAATTAGCGCTTTTTATTCAGATATCGTGTGGCCTCTATTCTGAATATTTACGATTTTGTATAATCAGTATATTCTGTTTTATACAAGCAGTTTGTATGAAGTATGAACGCACATAAAAGAATGAGGGTTTATCCGGATAAATCCCTGAAATTTTAGAGGCAGTAATTTTTCCATCAGACACGAAGATGAGTGTTAGCTATGAACACTAAGATGAGTGTGGAGGCAGTGATTCTTCTATCAGACATGAAGACGAGTATTAGCTGTGAACACTATGATGAGTGTGGAGGCAGTGATTCTGCCATCAGACACGAAGATGAGTGTTAGCTGTGAACACTAAGATGAGTGTGGAGGCAATGATTCTGCTATCAGACACGAAGATGAGTGTTAGCTGTGAACACTAAGATGAGTGTGGAGGCAGTGATTCTGCCATCAGATACAAAGATGAATATAATCTGAGCATTGATATTCTGAAAAAGTTCAAGAAATTTATCTATGGAAGTTTTGCAACTTGGAGCAAGTTCATTCGTGACATGAAGTGCTTAACTTTTATGCAGTGCATATATAACATTTTAAAGAGATTCAACCGTGGAAGTTTACAACTTGAAATTATGCTCGATGCAACTCTACAATTAGATGATATGCATCTAATTAATGTTTTTATTTATCTATATCATCACCTCTATTCTGAATAT
This sequence comes from Papaver californicum, assembly GCA_023531435.1. Taxonomy (NCBI): domain Eukaryota; kingdom Viridiplantae; phylum Streptophyta; class Magnoliopsida; order Ranunculales; family Papaveraceae; genus Papaver; species Papaver californicum. The sequence goes on along the minus strand of JAJJMC010018427.1, from coordinate 283,280 downwards.
TTACAATTTTGTATAACCAGTGCTCTATTTTATACAAGTAGTTCGTAATTTTGTATGACCAGTGTTCTGTTTTATACAAGCAATTCGTAATTTTGTATAACTAGTGTTTTGTTTTATATAAGTAGTTTGCATGGATGCACAGGAAATTATGAGGGTTTATCTAGGTAATCCCTGAAATTTGTGGGCGTATATATATGCAAAATATATGTGGAACGAGTATAAGGAATTCATCTGTCGAATTATTGCAACGTATAACTCGTTCAATGTTACGTATAGTCAGATATCTTCTGTACAGGAACAACAACAGTCACCAGTGACATTCTGAAGACGTTATCGCTCTATACTTATAGTCATGCTAGGAGACGTCCAATCATTCTTGATTCTATACGAAAGTGGATGCTAAGTGGCACAATATAATATATAGAATATTTAAAGCTCCAAGCTGAGAGATACTAATATTGCCGTTATATATTTTGTTTGAAGAAATTAGACGAAATTTCCTGCACCAAGTGTTTCATTCTAAAATATAAAATATGGGTTTCAAATAATTTAGTTTAAGGGTAGTTACTTAGCTCTATTTCCTTCAGGCATGTCCTTCACGTATAATTGGACTTTGGATATATTAATCCCCGTGAATAAGCTGCAGACATTAGCGCTTGGAGTTTGAGTATCTTTTGTGAAGGATGCATTGTCCCATTCTCCACTGATCGTCTCTAATTTCCGAGTTTACAGGATGTCAGTGTAACAGTAGGAGCGACGACGAATAAAGGAGCTTGTGGTGGTAGGTGGTGGTACCGTGATGATATGAGCTTCTTGAAGACGCTAGTTCTGTGTACAATGTCCTGGACCCGTGTGAAATTCTATTGCCATAGAATAAACTTCATCTGGTAGAATATCCTTTGTTATTTGGGTGAGGCTATCGCTGGAGGTGTTGACGTCATGAGTATGTTGGCATCGTGAGATCTCCAAAAGGATGCAACATAAGTGGGGACCTCAGTAGAAGTTAGGAATTCATGGCAAGTGCTCTCTTGTGACGGGCTTCATGGCTTGGCGTTTCTTACATATTTCAGAATACGTCTAACTCTTGTGTGATGTTGACTTATCATAGCCATATTTCTGGTGAAGATGAATTTCTGACAGTAGCTTGTAAGCCCATATATTAGATTTTGAGAGTAGAAACTTGAGTCTGAAATGGTCAGGCTTTTTGAGTGTTCATTGTGCACCGGAGATTGTCGTAGCTCGAGAATTCTGAATTCATTGTGTCTTCCATAGTTGACCAATGTGGTTGAAATTAGCAGCAGCAACAAAGACGAAATTTCCATGCCATGATCAGAGTGGGAGAGGAATCTTACGATTTGTGGAGGTACTGATGTACAAATGCTTTCGTAAGGATGATACGAGCAAGGGGTCTTGTTGCTACTACCATTGTTGATTAAATACTCTGTTCGAAGGAGGTGACTGCGTTAAAACTCTGAAACTGAAGAAGTCTTCAGTCCCCAGGTGTAACTGCTTTGGTTAGCTTCTCGATGATGGATGATTTGATAGTATCATCATGAGTCCATGCCTCTAGGGTCTGGTCAGGAAAAAGAAGCCAGGAAGGTTGATATCTCTTATTGTTGTTGTTGTTGTCTTTGTGCGCCATGGCTGGAACAAGAACTTGAATTGAATTTGGAGTCTTTGTTGGTGCCTGAGCTGTTGAGTCGCAACTGGGACGTTTTCACGAGCATTGACTGAATGAAATTGTCTTATCCTGACCCTTTGGTTTATAAGCTTGTTTTACCCTTTTTGGATGTGATGATGGAATGATTAAAATGTTCACATATGTGAGTTCCTCTGAAGATGCTGAGGGTGAAGAGGATGAGCTGAAATGTGCCTGTTGCTGGCGTGGTGCTACGAGTGTCTTTGAAGATTATGTTCCCAGAGGTGTATCTTGAGCCATATTCTGAATTTTTGACTGTTATGAGTGTGTTGCGGTGATCATTCCCTATCACACTTCTCTTTGATTTCTGAAGTTATGTTTTCTGGAGTTGGCTTGTGATGCGTCTTAGCCTTATCAGGGGTTGCAGGCGCCTATCAGATCTGATGACGTAGTTGGAGAGGTGAAGGTACCTTTGCGACATGTATTTGGAGAGTAAAGGGCGTTGACAAGGTTGTGAATCTCTGGTTGACCCTCTCTTATTGGATGGAGGGGTTCTTGATAGTGAGGGGATATTTTGCAAATCTTCAATCCCCAAGTGTGGTTCTTGTGATCTTTCAGATGCAGTTTGGTTAAGTTGGTGCTCCAAGTGGTGCCGTTGCGCAAGATGTCAATGCAATGAAAACTACACCAATTGAATATATGAACGCTGTAGTTGAGTGACTTTTATTTTGATAGGAGCCGACTCTTGGAGGAAGATGAGAAAACTAAGCTTGTTGTCAGATAGCTTTGTCGTCATATTTGAGATGTTCAGGAGAACTTGAAGGAAATATACGCGTCTTCGGTTTAGCAACGATTACCAAGGATGGAGATGATGCTGAAAGACTATCCTGTTGAGGCTTGCAACTAAAGCTTTTGTACAGGTGGAAAGATCATGTACTGATATTGTTGAACCAGTCTTCAAAGATCTTTTCTAAATAGTATGTTTTGAGGGTTTTTATGTGTTTCTGAGATACTCGATTTTTCTGTGGTTTTAGTTTAGGATTTTGATCTTTTCTACAGAGATAAATAATACTTTGCTCAATTAAATAAATTATAACTCTAAATATACATGCAAGAAACTGTAAACATTTTGGAAGAATTACGAATGTTGCATAGAAGCAGGGAAATATTGCTAGGAGTGATACAATGTTTAAGCCTTGACAACTTTGTCAGGGGTGATGAAGTGTTTAAGCCTTGATAGCTTTAAGCCTCTTTCCACATACGACTATCCTTGTTGGCTTATCAATATTGACTAGTTTGTAGTATCCACCTAACATAATTTTAATGACCAAATATGGTTTTCTCAGGAGAGACAGTAGTGTCTCTGATTTAGAAAAGGGGTGGGTTTCAGTATCTCAGGTTGATGATGCATTCTAAGGATGATTGGGTTATTGGTTTGATATTCTCAGTAGAGACGACTTCTATACATTCGACAAATTTTCTTGGAAAATATCATCTTCCATTCACATCGCCAAGGCATGCTGAGGTTGATACTCGGGTCAAGCACCCGAGCCTTGGTGAGACGTGGGACAAATGATTGTAAAAGAGAGTTACTGAACAAGACTTACTTGTAGATGAAATCCATGGGCACATGGTATCATCTCTCCTCTATGCAATTGTTTAGCATCCATATCCATTGTTTGGTGATGTTCTGTGGATGAGCAATCCTTAGGGTATGTTGGCTTGTCGGCACCTACAGGAGGTCTCCTTGGTGATGGTTTCTCCAGAGATGTGTTGAACTTTGTCTTGTTTATGGACTTGTTTTTTAGAATCTTTGGTTACGGTTGGCGAGTGTGTGGTTTCGTGCATGGAAAGTGCCGCAACTTTTAGAGTCTTGATATTGATGATATTAACATTGATGCCTGCATCGCTTGCTCGAACTCGTTGTCCTTGAGGCAAGAAGCAGTGAGAAGTCCCCAGCTAGTCTTCTCTCCCGAGTCGATATTTTTTCTGAATATGCGTCTCAAGCTATTGCATTCGCTAGTGGGATGATTGACGAACTGTGAAAGTGACAGTACTTCGGATTTGACATGTCCTCTTCGGTAGGCGGCTGTTGCGCAAGTGGTAATTTGATAACTCCATTTTGTATCCATAATTCTAGCAGTTCGAGGACCTCGTCCATGGGAAATGAGAAATCTGGGATTGTCAGATCCGTCTTGATTTGTTGTGTTTGACGTGGAGCTTTGACTAAGATTTGCCCTTAAGTTGGCACTGTTGTCGGAGTCAGTGTTGTGCGTTTAGCCTGTGACGCCAATAGAGGTTTTGCTTTTCTCTTGGCCCCTTCATTAGCTACAGTACCTATAGAGTGTTGGGTTGAGTATTGGCTGTTCACCAGACATCTATTCCCACAAATTTTTCCATGACTTTTTTCTCTAGCAGGCTTCTTTCTCTCAATTAGGGTAAGAGTTGTGACCGTTAATTGATGAGCGTCCTCCTTGAGTTCAGCAATAGTTTGTAAATACCAATTTTCTAACAAGGCTTTGCGGACTGGCCTCATGCTCTCGTCGTAGTGATGATGATTGCAATGAGATAAATCCGATAAAACTTCTTTTTGGACTTGAGAAAATTGTCTTGAGTCTTCGTAGGCAGCAAAGTTAGGTTGATGGCTCCTTTCTGGTTCTCGTTCAGCATGAGTGTGGACTCTATCTGTTGGTTTTCTTAACAACAGATTTGTAAGAATTTTCAAAAGTGAGAACAACTCGTTCCGGCTCTTGATGATGTCGACTTGATTAGTTAAGACATCATTTAGGATTTGCTTCAAATCGATCATAGCAGTTGGTTGCCGAGCATACACGTCCTCATACGGGATTTGACGGGTGAGATGAATTCTGGAGTAATAGGAGGGACCCCTTCCGGGATGGAAGACATGAGATTAAGATTGAATGCTTCTAAAGTCCCCATAGAGTAAGATTTCTTGAAAATTGAAGAATAAATTTTTTTAACCAAGAGATTGATCTCCCGCTGTGGTCGCCGATTGTTTTTAGCTAAAAATTACTCTCAAGCAAAACAATGTACTGTAGAAGTACTTTTTAGATTCGAGGATCAAAATCGTACGAACCGTATCCAAATAAGTAGGATATCTGTATTTGTTCTACTTCGGTTACAAAGAGAGAAGATGGGTTGATCTTTGGGTAGGGAAGCAAATAAAGTTGAAGGAATTGTGTGTAGAATTGTGTGTTATGGTGGAAAAATAGCAGAGCTTGAGAATGATTTTCTATCTCTTCTCTGTTTTTCGCTTGTTTCTTGTTGTTCTTGTTTTGAATATGGCTAAGCAGCCTATTTATATTGTTTTTAGACCACACACTTTCTCTATAAAGTAGTGGTAGTTGTGGGGAGATGGAGAAGTGGAGGTTGTGGGAATAACCGTCCACTTTGTCACTGGGAAGTTTCTAGAAATTTTTAGACCATGACTCCAGTATCTCTTCAACCGCTCCAACTTACCACTGACTTTGTAACTTCCTTTTCATTGGGTAGTGCTACACCCATGTTGCTGTAAACCGCCATACCGAAACCCCATGTTTTATCCCCCCATGTAATATGATTTTGTTGTCTCGTAAAAGTTGGTGAGGTCATGGATTCAAAGCCATAAACCTTGTTGTGAAATAATGTTTCTTGTATACTTTATGCCAATCTTGTCGTAGTAATGAATTAAGTAATAGTACTATCTTGAGCAAAGGATTGTGCTAGCTCGAGCGAAAGAATGATGTGGCAGCGGCACGACAACAGTGGAGCGTGAGACCCAGCTGTGGCCGTGGCTGTAATGGAGCGTGAGACCCAGCTGTGTCCGTGGGCGTAGGAAAGAGCGTGGGCGCGGAGCAATAGAGCGTGGACCCAACAATGGCCGTGGGTGCAGATCAATGGAGCGTGGACCCAGCTATGGCCGTGGGTACATCATGGACTGTGGGCGCGGAGCAGTGAAACATGGACCAAGCAATGGTGATGGCGTGGCTATGGATGTGGGAGTGGAGCAATGGCCGTAGCAGCAGCATGGGCCGCGACAACAACTTTGGCGCGGGCGTTACAGTGGTCGTGGCAGCAGCGTGGGAAGACAGTTGAGCTAGCGCTGCTGCCAGCATTATTACGGTCCTACCTCCTTTAGCGCCTTGGCCAAACTTCTCCGTGGCTTCGTTGCTTCGTGGCTTTGATTGACTTTAGTTTTTTTTGTTTTCTTTATTATTTTGACACATCTGTGTTAGAGACGTGGCAAGGGCTTACTAAAGCATGTACTTGTTGTTTCCAGGGTTATTGCCTATATGTTATGATTTATTGGCATTGACTAATGCCATGACTATGGCCCATTTGGGGTTTCTCAATCTTGTGAGATTTAATTGTTGCCATTTATGTCTAACTTTTGTACAGTGCATACAGAATACCTTCAAGCGATTCAACCATGGAAGTTTGCAATCTTGAAATTATGCTTGATGCGATTCTGCAATTAGATGGTATGCATTTAATTAGCACTTTTTATTCAAGGTATGGTGTGGCCTCTATTCTGAATATTTGCGATTTTCTATAATCAGTATATTTTGTTTTATACAAGCAGTCTGCATGAACGCACATAAAATAACGAGGGTTTAGCCGGGTAATTCCCTGAAATTCTGGAGGCACATACATATAAAAAAGAGCTACATGGCTAATATAGCTATGAACTAAAGGCGTGTTCTTAATTCTCTTGCGGAATGTAAAATAGCTAGGCATATTCATAATTATGATGCCGGGTTAGAAATTTATGCATATTAATTTCATGCTTCTGCAGCTGGGAAAAAGTAATATTACAAAGGCAGTATTACAATTCTCTCCTTTGTCAAAAAACCCACCATCGACAATAGATTCATTTATCCAACGGATTTTGTTGTTGTAGATACCCAGCCTGTTCAGGACCAGAGTACTAATACCGGATCTAATGATGTCATCAACTGTAGAACCAGACTCATGAATATATCTTTTGGTAATATGACCGCTGAACTAAATGTCTTTAATGTTACTAGACAACCTTCTAGATCGATGATTTAGAAGAAGTGAATATGATAGCACTTTAGTTCAGGATTTGGTGATTCCTTAGATGAAATTGATGATAGCATTCTCTTAAATCAGATGTGTGACCAGTCTCTAGAAGAAGCTCTCGAGAATTTTTCGGACTCCAGGGATCCTGAAATTCAAGCAATATTTTTAGGACTATCTGAGAATAATGATTACCCTAAGTTTGGGGGGTAGTGATGATTCTTGTGATTTTTGAGTACCCCTATTTGAAGTCCCTAACTTGGAACCCGATCTTTGTGCATCTAAGGTGTTACTTGAGTTTCTTCAGACTTCACAACCCGATCCTCCTGATACTGTCCATGAGGAATTCCTGCAATTAGAGACCCGTTTGGCTGGACCTATTTATCTAGACACTCATATGGAACCTAAATGGACACCCAGTTGTCTTGAAAGAAACTTTAGATAAGGTTGTGCTCAGTTTGTTTATATGTCTGATCCAGTATAGGTGTCTTATATTTGTGTCAGCTTTATTTGGTATTGTTGACCCCCAGTTGTTTCGGCTATTAGTATATGATTTTGAAAGGTGACTAGCCATTTTGTGGTATTTGAAGTCTGGCTGAAGACTTTAAACTTAGCATTTCATGGGAGGTAACCCATGCTCATGCGACACAGTAATATCATTTCTTATCTCTTTTCTTCAATTGTTAACAGTTTCTCCTTGTTCATGCTTTTAATTTCATCTTTAGAACATTGAGGATAATGTTAGATTTAAGTTTGGGTGTAAGGGAGAAAATTTTAGTCCAACAATAAAACTCCGTAATTTGGAAACTTGTGAATAGTTCAGGATGACACTGACCATTCTAAGTAGATGAAAATAAACTTTTTGGCCATAGAAGTTGAGGGACCCATCTAAATGGTATACTCATAAAAGGACAAAACTCAGGTGTTAGAAATAACATGATAGTTGTCACCATATCTCGGAGTCGTCAATTCTGTTTTTATTTTTGCAATTTTTTGTGTTTCTCAAAGTGATTTGGTGGGGCACTAGCATCGCCATGTCGTCACCAGGATGAAGTAGAATGCTTGAGATCAAGCCCCATTATTTTTTAATTGAACTTGACCAATAAAAATAAAAATAAAAATAATTAAAAAATTGATACTTGGATAGTATTATGTGTGTATTCTCCCTGTCTTCATCGCCTAAGCAAGCGTGGAACGCAAGATCCATGGGAACTATCATGTAATCTGCTGACAAGGAATATGCACTTAGATTCAAAAGATCTAATCCTATTATCGGGTAAAAAATAGTAATAATAACAAAATGCTAATTTTTTTTTATATATTCAATAAATTGACCGCTGGGGCCCTTGTATATACCAACTGAGTTGATACTAGAATTAGGATTCAGACCAGTGGGTGCATATCTCAATTCATTAAGGTTTATCGTGGCATGATGTTCATACAAATATTCTGGAAAACACCGTTCACCTTAGTCAACATGTGTACACTTCCATTTCCATATCCATCTTCTTAATCTATTCATGTGATTGTGGTTTGTTAGATTCCGAGTATCGTGGTCCATTGTACGACTATTTGAGTAGTGCTTTGTTTTCTTATATATGAATTTTACTAGGCTTGAATGCAAACTTGTGTACAACAATTGGACTCATATAGGGTAATGTTCCCATATCCAAAGAATTTATTATCCAACTAAATAGCATGTCGAGTGTCTATCCTCAATCGTTCACAGGTAGCTAGGAGAAGGTTTCGTGGGTATACCTCTTGTAAACCCTCACAGGACAAAACTAATCCACTAAGGCCACTTAAGGGCTTAAAGGCTTGTTGAACATGGTACGTGCAATCGCGATGCCTGTGAAAGTGAGTTAGGATTTGTATTTTCTTGATTAGATTTGCTCGAGGACTAGCAAATAATAAGTTTGGGGTATTTGATAAACACATTTTTTGTGTCTGATTTGTCTCAATTCTCTATATTGATAGTGCTCGATTGTGTACTAGTTATTTTATGTGTTTGTAGGCATTTTCGGGAAATAAACATTTTTGGAAAAATTGGCTCACAAAAGTGTTAAAGGCACCCGGAAAGGAAAATGATAAAGGCACCCAACAATGTGTTAAAGACGTCCACCTTCTTGCGTTTGAAATAAAAAATGGCGGGACTTTATTCTTCTTGGCTGTGAGATTTTGAGTCGATAAATTTGGATAGTTTTAAGAGTTTTAAAGACAAGATATTCTCTTGCTTTATCATTGAGAGTTTATATATTTTGGGAGACTCGAAAATTAATCAAAAATATCGTGAATTGGTTGTTTGCATCAAAATATGGAATGGATATATTCTCGGTTTTTAATTACAGAGAGGAAGAATATTTCGGGACATTGTTCCCTAATTCGCAGGATATTGTTCCTAGATTAGTCAAGACTGTTAGTGAACAACTCGGGCAACAACATAATCAAAAGAAAAAAAAAATCAATCTCGAGAGAAAAAATATCACTGTCGTGATTTGATCATTAAATAGAGATGATTCTTGGTAGACATTCGAGTTATTGAGAAATATTTGGGTGCTGGTATAAATAGAAGTAGTATAGAAGAGACAAGGGGAGTTTTGGAGAGGTTATAAACGAAAAATAAACCCTAGAAAAAAAAATCTGCTGCTGCAACTGAGTTGAGAAGAAGAAGAAGAAGACTGTCAACAACAGTCGCTGAAGTTGTTGCTTAATCCTTTGAAGTTTACAACTACAGTGAGCAGTCGTTTAATTCAATAGTTTCTGTAACAGAAATTTGCAATATTTAATTTGCATTAGAAATACTTGCTCTATCACAGAGAGTCTGTAACGCTTATAAACGTTGTAAATTTCCGGTTTTAATCATTTTCCCTTCTTTTCATTTTTGTAAACAACTTTTGAGTCATGAATCAATATTTTGAGTGTGTTTCCAACATGAGGAACTAAACCCATTGTTGAGGCGCCATAGGAAGCTATTTTTCCAATGAAAAAGTTGTATTTCTTATATATATTTAATTTTTAAAATTCTTTTTATGATTATTTGCATTGAATTAAAAATTGATTAAATGATTTTGATTAGACAATCGTGTTTTTTCTCGATGGTGCATGCTTAGTCTAGGGATTTTTGATGCTTCATGTTTGCGATTTACATCTATTGTTTTAGAAATCTACTACATGTAATATTTCAGAATCACTTTGAACGTAAGAATTGCATGAATATTGTTTTTAATTATTGAATTAAATCACTTTGAAAATTTGGAAAATAGTGGAATCTGAGCCTCAAAATTCTCTTAATCTTGATATTAACTTTGTTTGAGTTTTTCTAATTTTAGTATTAGAAATTAAGTTTAAAATCAATCTTAATAAGTCTGAGTGAACGAAGATTATTTCTCACTATCTATAAATCACATCATGCGCCTACCAGATCTGTCAACGTAGTTAGGAAAGGTGAATATATAGTGTCTTTGGAGAGAGGAGGACTTCGTCAAGGCTATGACTCTTTGGTTGACCGTATCTTCTTTGTTTGGATAGGTTCTTTATATTGAGGGGAGCTCGTGTAAACCTTTAGTCCCCGAGTGTTGTTCACATGATTCTTCGGATATAGATGCCGAAGATGATATTTCAAGTGATATCATCGCGTAAGATGCTAATGCGATGATAATTGCACCAATTGAGTAACTGAGTGCTGGAGCCGACTTTGACTTCACGTTTAGAAGGATCCGACTCTTTGTGGAAGCTGAGATGGATAAGCTTGGTGTTGGATGGTTTTGTCGTATTATGAGAGTCATTCAGGATAACTTGAAGGAAGTAGGCGCGTCTTCGACTTAGAATCGATTTCCAAGCCTAGAGATGATGATGAAAGATTATCCTGAGAGTTGATGCTTGCAAATGAAGCCCTTGCACATGTGAAGAGAGCATATGTTGATGGTGCTGAACCAGTCTTCAGAGATCTTTTCTAAATAGTAGGTTTTGAGGTTTTTTTTTTATTAGTTTTATGTGTCGCTGAGATACCCGAATTTTCTGTGGTTTTATTTTGGATTTTTTAGTAGGTAGATTTTGAATGACTTGCAAAGAATTTTGTATAAAGGGAAATAATACTTTTTTTAATAAATTAAAATCCTAAGTATGAATGCAAGGTTTTGCGATAATTTTGGAGGAATTACAAATATTGCACAAAACAAAAAAATATTGCTAGGGGTGATGAAGAGCTTAAGCCTTGACAGCCTTGTCAGGGGTGGTGCAGTGCTTAAGCCTTGATAGCTTTAAGCCCTTTGTCATGTATGAATACCCCTATTGGCTTATCGGTATTGACAAGTTTGTAGCATCTACCTAATATAACTTTAATTATTTGATATGGGCTTTCTCTAGGAGAGACAATAGCTTCTTTCACTGTGTCTCCTACATGGAAAGGGTTGGGTTCTGGTATCTCAGGTTCGTGACACATCTTCATGATGATTGGGTTATTGGTTTTCATATTCTCAGTAGAGACGACCCTATCCATTTAATAAAATTTTGAAAATGATCATCTTCCTCTTCAAACCGTCAAGTCATATTGGGGTTGGCATCCGGGTCAAGTCCCCAAGCTTTTGAGGGTCGCGGGACAGCCGGTTGCAAAGAGAGTTGTTGAACATGACTTACTTGTACGCAGAACCTTCGGATGTATGAGGACACATCTTCCCAGGTAATTGCTTCGGATTCAGATCCATTACGTGACACAACTCGGGCGAAAAATTGTGAGGCTCTGCTGGCTCGTTGGAGACCCTTGGTCGTGTCGACATCGGTGAGGAAGGTAACTCTGCCTTGTTGTTGCGAACCTATGGGTGCCTCAAAATCATGTCGTAGTCGATATCTTCTTTGATAATTTGAAACTTAGTGCACGTTTGAACGTCACCCATGTTTACTTCGAAAATAACGTAGCCATAGGCGTTCCTGGTTCTTCCTTCGGAATCTTCAAGCGCGGTTGGTGGGTGTATAGCCTCACGTCTAGAAATCCCGACAGCTCTCAGGGTTTTGAAAGTGATAATGTTGCCGTATGCTCCGGTATCGGTTAGTGCTTTCCCAAACTCAAATTGTTTGACACAGGCAGTGGTGAGAAGTTCCCATCCGGGCTTCTCGTTGTTTTCGTTAATTACGATCACCGGAGAAGGCTTGGGCAGGACCATAAATTTTTTCAGTAAAGAGGAAACGACTTGGTTGGAGGATTCTCCAGAAAGGATAAAATTCCTGACAGGGAGTGGGTCTATCTAAATAACCTCAGTCCCCAGGTGTAATTCTCCTGAATCAATCTTCTCAAGACACGCTTCAGACCGTTGCATTCACTGGTAGGATGGTTAACAAACCTATGAAAACGATAATAATTCGGATCTGACATCTCTTGGGCAGTTGGCCGATGTCGTACCAGCTGAAACTTAATAGATCTATCTTGTATCCATGTATCTTATAGTTCAACGACTTCTTTCATAGAGAATGGAAAATCTGGAAATATCGGGGTTATCTTTGGATGCTATTGCAGCGGTTGTTGATGTGGACCTTCGGCTGAGCCTTGTTCTTGAGTTGATGCTCGCGTCGAGGATAGAGATGGAGCTAGGGATGACGTAGGGCGTTTAGTTTTTGACACTTGTTGGGGTGCAACCTTCCTCTTGGCTCCTTTGTCAGTGATAGCACTTATGGACGGTTTGACGAAGTATTGCTTGTTGACCAATCGTCTATCTCCATTTTTTTTTATTACGACTTCTTTATCTGAGGGGCCTTATTCTCTTCAACAAGGATGGAGCGGTTGTTGCAGATCGCTGGGCAGCCTCTTGAGGATCATAGAAAGTCTAAAACTAAAAATTTCCAGCAAAGATTTGTAGACTGGAATTTTTCTCTCATCGTAAGGATGCTGATTGCAGTGAGATAAATCCGACGAGTCTTCTTTTTTAGCTCGAGGAAAGTGTTCCAAGTCTTCAGCAGTAAAGATAGGTTGATCTCTCCTTTCCAGTTTTCGTTCATCATATGTATATACTTCTTCTTCGTCGTCATGGTCGAAGACATGGAGCCTAGAAGAAAAATCAACAACGTCGGTGTTAATCCCGAAATCAGTAGTATTCCCCTTAGGGAAAAATTTTGTTGGCTCCCTTGACAATTGATCTGTAAGAATTCTCAAAATAAGAAACATCTTGTTCTGGATCTTGATGATATCATCTTGACTTGTGATGATATCATTTAGAATTTTCATGAGATCAACTATAATGGTCGGGCTTTTAGCATCCATAACTTCCAAGGGAGTTTGAGCGGGCAAGATGAATTCTGGAGTAACATGAGGAAACCCGCCGACATTGTAATTGATGAAATTGAGATTGGTTGCTAGACCTATATTGATGTTAGTCTATGAACCATACCTAAGACTCGCCTTGTTTTCAGATAGTTGAAGAATTGATTTTCAGATGGTTGAAGAATTGGATTCATGACCGAGAGATTGATCTCCCACTGTGGTCGCCAATTGTTAGTACCTAAAAATTAATTCCAGGAAAACAATATACGGTTGAAGTAATTTCTTTAGATTTGGAAATCAAAATCGTACAAGACAAGCCTAAACCACGATAGTAACTGTTCCGTCATGCTTTGGTCACAAGGAAAGGAAATGGGTTTATCTTAGGGGAGGGAAGCAAAGAAAGTTGAAGGAAATGTGTATATTGAATTATGTGTAAGACGGAGAATAACAGAGCTTATGAAAATGCTAAGCTTGTTCTATTTTCTGAACGAGCTAAGGAGCCTATTTATAATAGTTTGGGAACACACGTTTTCCTTTTAAATAGTGGAGGTAGTGAAGAGATGGAGAGGTGGAAGTTATAGGGATAATGGTATAACCTCCTTGGAATCTTCGGGAAACCATTACTTTATTACTCCATTAACTGCTTCAGCTTTACCACTACTTTGTAACTTTCAGATCATGGGGTGTTGCCACGCCGCATGTTGCTGTAACCACCAGACCAAAACCCAATGAATAATCCCCCCATGAAATATAATTTGATTTTTCGTAGGAGTTAGTGGATTCATGGACTCAAAGCATGTAAGTAATATAGTGCTATCGATGATCTTGTGAGAATGATGCTAGCACAAACAAGGGTGAAGAGATGCACAAAAGTAAGAAGAGGGGAAGGCTAGCGCTAGCGTTGTGGCTAGCAGCGCTGTTGGTGATGATGCTAGCGCTAGCTTTGTTGCTAGCATCACCAACGTTGGCGCTGGTGCTAGTGCTAGCACTAGCACTGTTGCTTGCAACGCTATTGTGACTTTTTTACCTGTTGTATTATTTTTCGCCAAAGTTAGCACTGGTTTGGCCTTTGTTGGCCTTTTTGGAACATGTGTGTAATACTCATTGGTGTTGGAAGTATGGATAGGGCTTGCTAAGTCTGGCACTTGCTAGTTCCATGGTTATTGATTGTGCACCGCTAGATTTGTCATTCATTAATGTCGTGGCAATGTTTATGGCATGTTAAGGGTTTCTCAATTGTATGAGATTTATTGTTAGCATTTTATGCTTAACTTTTATGCAGTGCATACAGCACATTTTCAAGAGATTCAGCCGTGGAAGGTTGCAACTTGAAATAATGCTTGATGCGACTCTGCAATTAGATGGTATGCATCTAATTAGCTATTTTTTACAGATACGGCATAGCCTCTATTATGAATATTCGCAATTTTGTATAATCAACATATTTTGAATAATACAAATAATTTACATGGATGCACATGAAATAACGAGGGTTTAGCTGGGTAAAGCCCTGCAATTTCTATGGCACATATATATATATGTAAAAGAGCTACAAATCTATTGTAGCTATAAGTTGTATGCGCATTCTCGATTTTCATGCGGAATGTAAAATGGCAGTATGTATTCATAATTCTGATGTCGGGTCAGGAATTCGTTTACTATATTTTTGCATCCAGGCATAGTAATTTTACAATTCATGCCCTTGTCAAAAACCCACTATCTATAACGCAGTATTGTGATGTGTGCATCTTTACATGCCTTAGCATACGAAAAATCTCGCCATTTTGAACATGTACCAAATGATAAAAATATGCATGATACTACGAAATGATGTAAAAATGTTTAAATCATGTACATACCTTATGTAAAGTGCTATTGCGACCTTCTGATATGACGATAAAGATTTTCAACGAACTCTAAAATTTATGAAGTTGCTGGAAAAGCCTCAGACAACAACACTAACGAACTTTGAACTCGATCATGCTGTGGATACAAAGTCAACACAACATGTATCATAGACTATATTATGAAAACTTGAACGAACTTTTAACTTGATTGTGCTGTAGACAAAATTTCAACGCAACAACTTCCACGAATTTTGATCTCGACCTGGTTGTGGACAAAAAGTCAGTACAACAAGTTTCACGAAATTTGAACTCGAACATGTTGTGGATTATATATCAACGCAATGGGTTCAACGAAGTTTGCTATAATATCATCCACGATCCTTGAATTCGATCATGTTGAGGATCGAACATCCACACAATAACTTCCACGAACTTCAAATATGCTTATCAAATTTCCGTTGATGGTGGAACATAACCTTGTTTCATTAGCGTCGTTCCAAATCTCAAAATAAAAACTCTCCAAACAAAGAAATTTTCACGTGCATGGCATAAGAAATTGAAAGACGGTCGCAACGAGCTAAAATTCACGCAATTCGGATGTTAGACAAAGGAAATATCAAAGAAAAAAAATTGCGAGTCAAATCGAGGGAGTTGGATCGGTCTTGGGTGAAAACATCCAAAGGAAAGAAAAATTGGGGTGGAAACATCTGCCTTGGCCCCCGACTTGGTTTGGGCGGAAATATCTTAAGGCACAAAAAATTGGGGCGGAAACATCTGACTTGGAGGCTTGGCTTCTCTTGATCGGCTTGGATCGTCTAGGCTTCATTAGCTCATCTTGGTGGCTAGGCTCAACAAGCCGCCGGAGTTTTCCTTAAGTTTTTTTTGTTGTGGAAAATATAAATGACAAAAGTATGCCAACGGACTCGGACGCCGATCATTTTGTTAATTTTTTTTTTCTGGAAAATGTCACCGGTAAAAGTATGTTGCCGGTTTTTTTGCTCAATTTTTTTTACTCTCCTTTTAAAATTTCTCGCAACACTTCCCTTTGAACTTTTGGCAACAATACTTATTGATCGTTATGTTTTCCCAGGATCTTCTTGCAATAATTTTATGTAAAGGTTCTGCATGATGCTTTTTGTGAACCTTCGCGACTACGCACTTTTTCTTTTACGACCTTTGCAGTAATTCAAATAACTTTGGACCTGACTATGTCGCATACCGCCTATCTTGGGAAGAGTTTCAATGATCTTAGCAGTGATCCATCGCCGTGATTTTTTCAGGCAACTATTTCTGCGAACTTTAAATTACACTGATTATTGTCGATTGAATCCGAACCCCGTTGTAGATGGTGGACTTTTGAAAAAGGTTAAAATAGTAAAATTTCCTCTACCCGATAGTAGAGGCATAGAAATATTAGGATTTTATATGGCACTGACCCGGCATCAGAACTATGAATAATTCAGTATCTCTTTCTGTATTCATAACTCACGCTGCACGGTTCTAAGAACTGGAGTAAATGGTAAGAAATTAAGAGTTGAATTGTATAACAAAACTACCGCCTATGTGTCTACTACAACATACTAAAAGAGTGTCTTATTACGAATAATGGTTTAGGAGATATGACCTAAACCCTAGAAGAAGTACAAGCTGAAAACTTTCAAAATTTTGCCTGAAATATTCCTGGAAGGTTGCTGTTTGCTCAGTTTGACTACCAAAACAAGCTCAAAACCTAAATATTCTCACATGAGGAGATAGCTAGCAATTTCTGGATTCCGAATTGGGGTTAACCGTCAAAAACAGACATTATATGAAGTATCTACATCGTTTTTTACTAAAGCGCGTTATGTCTGAAATTTTCTGACGATGAAAATCAACAAAAATTTTGTTCATTCACATATGAATGGTCTTAAGAGCATAAAAATAACGGTATTAAGACCTCTTAAGAGAAATAAGTGAAAAGAGGAAGAAGAATAAAAAATAAAGAGCAATAGTGGGACCGGCCGGCCGACCATACCGTGGCCGGTCCCCACTCTTTTGTTTTGTTTTATATTTTATTTTACCTAGGATTTCCTCTTCCTATCAAATCTCTTCTGCTCTTTCTACAAAAAGCCTAGACTCCCTCTTGCTTCAAAGACCATATGCTCTGCAAAGCTATATAGAATGGTCCCGCTACCATTTAATATATTAAAATATTATTACTTTAATATTTTCTAAGTCTTGTTCTTTATGCCAGTTGGTCTTCACACTAGTTAGTCTTTACATCAAAAGTCCTCTCTTAGATATTATTACTAAATATATTGAAACATTTCTAGAGAGACCTTATGGCGCGCGAAGCATTAAGGAATGGTCCCGCAACCACCGAACAGTGCTCTACCTACCTGGTCGGTCCTCCTCCACCTCCACCTGGTCGGTCCTCTCTACCACCTGGTCGGTCCTTCTACACCACCTGGTCGGTCCTTTTACACCACCTCTCTCTTCTACCATGATTTTATTACTTAATACTTTAATTGGTCTTAACACCAACTTGCATTACCACCAGTTTGCGCTACCACCGACTGGTGCTACCACCAATTGGTCGGTCCTCTTCACACCAATTGGTCGGTCCCTTCCTCTTCCACCAATGGTCGGTCCTTCTCACTAGATTGGTTGGTCCCTTTACCACTCAATGATTGGTTCATCCCCCATATTAGGGTTTTATCAATTAAGGAGCATAATCCAATTGGTCCTGCTACCAATAATTAAAATAATCTGACCATTAATATTTTAATTGGTTCTTACACCAAAGTAAATATTCTGGTTTCTCTACTTTACTACTCAAAACCATTTGACAGTAGGACGAAACTAAATATTTTATAGCTACTCACACGAGTTCGTACTCACACGAGTTGGCGCTCATACAAATGGATGCTCATACGACTTCGCTTGACATATCAAACATCATAAAATATACATATATATATACAGACGTATATATATATATATATATATATATATTGGTCTCTGATCGGTCCAGCAATCTCAATAGACCTGTGCTTACCAATCCAGCAAGATCATCCGAGAATCATTGTTGCCTCAGCTACTGACATAATGATATGACACATCTATCAATGTCTATATCAATCAAACTCCCTACTTCTATGATCTATTAAACAGCATTGCTTGTCTCAGCATACACCTTATGCTTCATCCACCAATGAACCAACATGCCAGACTCATCAATATGATAAGACTAATGGTCTAGCTAGGTAAACAACTGACTAGATAATACACGTCTATGAAATAGACTTAATCATGCTCAAGACATCAATCATGTCACATGGGGGGATATTCAATAGGGTTTTGGTATGGCGGCCTACATCACGTACGGTGTAGCAATACACCCATGATAAGAAAGTAAATAATTCGTGTAGGTAGTTGAAGGAATGAATGAAATAGTGGTCATACAACCGTCATGTCCCACTAGCATGATAGAATTGGTTTTCACCATGATTTCCACTTTTCTACTCTTTCATTTTTCTGCAACTGTCACCACTTATGAGATCAATGTGTTAACTTCCAATGTTATAAATAGGTTCTTCTACCTATAGGACAATAAGGATACATGACTACAGAGCAATCATCTTAAAAGCTTTCTCAGAAAACTCAGACTTACGCAAGATAATCTAACTTTCATCTTCATTGTTTTTCAACATATTCCATCACTGGCACTCAATTCCATTGATCTGAATACCTTCTCTATTTTCCTCCCTATAGATCAACCCTTCTCCTTCCTTTGTGACCGAAACGAAATTTGAACGATTATTCCTTGGTTTAGGCCAATTTTGCACAGATTAATCTATCGAATATTAAACAAGTTCTTATACAGTACAAATGTTTGGCGTTTAAACGAATTGCTTTGTCTGGCATCAACCTACTTCATCATTTCCCCCTTTTATCCCTAAATTTGTTTTTACCCACAAACACCCGTTTTACGAACATGATTCCAACTTTTTGTTAAACTCTTATTGTATGGAAAAATACGTTTATTTCACTCCCTTCCCCTTATTCGACGTCATGATGTTAGGAAAAAAATAAATCCCGCCGCAAACATCCTGATTGATGACGATGATGTGAAATATGGATAAAACACGAAATAAAGATGAATAAATGGACAAGAATTTAATGTGGTTCGGCGAGTTATGCTTACATCCACGGACGAATCCTCGTAGGGTGATAAATTTTATTGATTTCAGGATACAATGGTGTTTCTCATAGTTGGAAGAGATAAGATCAATTTATGGCGTTTTCTAGGGTTTTTTTGGCGTATCTCAACCTCCTCCCATATGTATCTCTGTGTATTTTATGGATTTTATGAGATAAACTTCATATGTGGTAACTTGGTCATCAAGATGTTTGGAATGTTCAAGAACTTCCCCGTAACGACTTGGTCGAAAAGCAATCCAGAAACTTCTAGAAAGCTTCCTGAAGGATTCTGGGAGGATTTGGGCCAAACTGACATGGGTCATCAGTGTAAAGGGGGAAAATCCAGTTGATTTTTTTGGAGTCGTATGATCACTGGTCATGGCCCCCGGACGTGGCTTCCGGTGCCAATCACCGATCAGACGTGGTCAGACGGTATTTTTTGCACAAACATCTGTTTGCATGGAGAAAAAGGCGGACTTTGACATTTTATTACCTGTTGACTACGGCTATCGAGTCTCTGACTGGAAAGACTTGCTGGAACCATGTCTAGTAGACTAGATGGTAACATGGATGGGCCGGACCGGAAGAATTGAGTCCACGAATCGAGCTGGGTAAATTGGGCCGGACGAACCAGACCGGTGAAGTAGGCCGGACAAAAAGGGTCGGCGAACCAGGTCACACAGACTTTCCAACGAACAGATCCGGGTGAACTAGATCTTGACCATTTGATATTGACTTTGATCATTGACCAACAGTTGACTTTGACCTCTAACCAACATTTGGCTTTGACCGTTGACCAATAGTTGACTGCTATAACTGGGATGACAGATTGCCCTGGCATACTTGGATAACAACTAAATGGCGGCCTAGACATCAATCTAACCCAACATGAGACAAATTTACATATTCAACCGTACTTGGACCTGGTGGAGTACCAAGAGCTCCACCTTTGCCAACATCTCCTTTGATACAAATCTCTCACTATTTGAAATCTATCAGCTCTTTAGCCGAAAAGGTTAATCACTTGGAAACGCCATCTCAGGCTTATCCAATATCTCATATACACCCTCAGCCAGAAATAACAACTTTTGGTCATCAGTAATTACCTAATTTACAAACATACCCTCAAGACCAGTTATGTCAGCAGTTTAAGAACACGCACTACACTAAATTCAGGGTTTTGTAACGATTTCATATCGTTATAAATCGGTCTTGCAACGAGTTCAGCTATTGCGGACCACGGTGTTGTAATTATTTTTATAACGACTATGCTGCCGTTGTGAAATTTTGACACAACAGTTCGGCTAAAACGGCTAATTTTTAAATTATAACAACGATGAGCCATTGCGAATTTTTTTTACAAGCACAATTAAGTTATATTCCAACCGGATATTGTTGTTCTGGTACTAAAATTTGCAACAGATTCCAGCCGTTGTAAAATATTTACAACTCACTAAGAAATAGTCAGTCTGACCTAGTCAAAATCTATTTTTCCTATTTCAATCTAAATTTACCCACATTTACTTAAATTCTGTAATTGTTCTTAAAGAACATACAAACATAAGTTACTGGAGACATTAAGTGTGAAGTATAAAAAGAATTACAAGTTTAGAAACATTTCCTGCATTTCCAAAATACATTACATCAATCTAAGATTCATTCCCCACCTGTAGCCTTCAAGGTCGCCAAGCTTTAAGCTCCTTGTATACTTCCAAATATACTTGCCTTCCTTGTTGAGACCAGGTCCAAGAAGACAAGGGATTTGCTTAATACGGCTTCAGATGCAAGGAAAGCATGGTATTTCTTTGCAAATATCTTAACCAATTTTTTGTTCTTGTGAAGCTTCTTCAAACCTTCCACATCATATAGTCAAAACCTATTTTCTGAGCCTGCAGTCAATATCATTAAAAAGTTAACTCAGTGTAAACCTTAAAAAAGATCCATCAGTATTGTCTGAATCGAAGTTCAAGTAAAGTTCTGGATTGGAAGCAAATAGGCACAAGCAACGCCAGACATCAAACTCAAGTTAGGACGACATGTGAATGTATGTAACATAATTTTGGTCTAAAAAATGAACCTACATGCTTCAAATAATCAAAAAGGTTGGTTATGCAGACATTGTAACAAGTTAGAGATGTTACACCACCTCTTCAACATGTTGAGTATCCCCAAGCACACATACTTTCATCTTAGGACGAGGGATATGTGGTAGTCTCACAGAACCATTGAAACCCTTGTCCTTAAGTGGATCATAGTTCTTCAAAACAATTTGAAGCTCAATAGTCTCTGTAAACTTGTGATTCTTCTCTTTAGCATCCACAATAATCCGAGCAATAACTTCTTGTACTACGCAATCCGGTGGCTTACTACTCAATACCAAAAAAGAAAGAGAGGATGAATTAGAAGACAATAACAATAAAAAATACTTTACGAACTTAACATGTACTTGAAACTCAATTGCCGTCAATGCTACAATCGTATGGAACACAGTTATCATTGCCAAAGCAAAATAGTTATTAAATTTAACAAGAAAGAACCCCTCATGCATGTCAAACAACAGATTAGAAATCACTCACTAAACTACCACATATCATTTATCTTGTGCAAGGTATATGATTGTCCAGGTTTAGAAACTAAATGTCATACAGCTCCATCGCAACTCAATTCATATTAAAATATATATAGAAACCCATTAAAGCTTTCCATCTTTAGATACTTATAAACTATACTTCATGTCATTGGACAAAAGACACACTACAAAAAAAAAGGGTTTAAGCGACTACTGGTTTTAAGTCGCTTAAAGCTCCTTTTAAGTCGCTATAACCGTTATAGCGATCAAAAGTGGCACTCGCTCCGTTGGTTGCCCAAAGCCATGTATGTCAAAGCCTTGAGAGACCATGCAATCGCTCTAGTAATAAAACAACTAACCTAAAGCGAGTACTTTTCTCATTGCTTAACATTTAGACCAACTAACATGGAGCAAGTAAAACTGTGATCGCTTAACATCTAGACCAACCAATATAGCAAGTAAAATATCAATCGCTTCAGATATACCAATCGATCTAAAGCAAGTAAACTACTTAGTTGATAGATACATGGAGCAACTCGACCTAATTTTGCTTGGTTAAGGTTTTAAGCGATCAAATTGTTTTGCTCGCTAAAAGCGATTTCTGATTTTGATTGGTCTGAAGTTGGTTGCTCAAGCTTTTGAGGTAGCAAAGTTTTTACTCAAGTTGATTGATTAAAGGTTTAAGCAACCAAATTATTTAAAATTATGATTTTGATTGGTCTGAAGTTGATTGCTTAAGCTTTTAAGCTATCGAAGTTTTTACTCAAGTTGATTGATTAAAGGTTTAAGCGACCAAATTATTTGAAATTCTGATTTTAATCGACCTAAAGTTGATTGCTTAAATTTTTAAACTACCAAATTTCTTTGCTCGTTAAAAACAAATTGTGATTAGATAATCTCAAATTATAATTATAATTAACAATTAATATTAGACATTATCACTAATTAAGATTATATAATTAAAAATAAATAACAAAATTAAATTAAAATTAATACTAAAATTAATATTAAAAACAATTATGAACCAAATTAAAATCATAATTGATTTAACTTTATTATTAATGAATTCAATTTATAGCATCATTTGGTTAAAAAAATTACAATCATTTAGTCTCCAAATTACAATCATTGACTCAAAATTATGTAAGCTTTGGATGTATATTTCCGCATAATGTCATATCGTCTTTGTAGTATTTCAGTAACGTATCCAAAGGAACTTCAGGAGAATTTGCTTCATCCTTAGAAACATCATGACTAGAACTGTGAGTGAAGGTATGTGCTTCATCCTTAGAACCATCATGACTAGAACTGTAAGTGAAGGTCAAGTATGCATTTCATGTTGAACTCCCTGCACAACAAGTTTAGGTAAGTCAGATGTTAAAAATTCTAAAGACCAGGATGACCAGGATCACTGAACCTTAGTGAAGGTTGGTACTATTACATTCTACAGTGACATGTATTTTTCTCATAGCTATAAACTCTTAGCATCAAAATTTCAAAGTGGAAACCTCATATCTAATTTCGTTTTGTAACAGTTCATATTCTATCATAGCACCTAAGAATGACCAACTGCAATCAACCAAAAAACAATTGCTCCCATAAACAAAACTTCTCAACAAATGCAGAAAATTGAGAGATCAATGGAAAACAACTAGACAGGGACATCCAATCAGTGAACTAAACACATTTTTGTGAGTTCGAAATTAAACCTAACAATCAAGTGATCAATTAAGAATGTTCTCATTCTCTAATACAAGAAATATATTAATTTCATGTCAACAGAAACCCTTATAGGCATACCCAAAGATTGAATAAGAAAAATCAGTCACATACTCACAAGATCGTAAACTCTTAGCGAAACATACACTCCTTTGGTTATATTTTTGCTCTTTCACAGGACAATGAAATGCCAAATCATTCACATACTTACACCAAATTTTTTCCCTTTCACAGGAAAACGAATTGCAAAATTAATAACATACTCACACCAAATCAATTACATACTCACACAAAAATATTAGAAACAAGTTAAAAAAAACCCAATCTACAATTCATCAAGCGTAAAAAACAAAATCATCCGAGGAAAACTACAAAAACATAATCCACAGTAGATAAGAATTTTTTAATCAAAACCCTAGTTAGAAAAAAAAATCTAAGATATACCCAGTTCTAACAGGAATTGAACAAGAATAATCACCTAGAAATAACTCTTGCAATCTCCACCTCTTCACTTCGTTCATAATCCCCAACAACATCACCACCAAATACTTCAAACGGAAAAAAAGAAAGAGGAAAAGAAGATTAACATTCAGACAAAAAAAAGAGAATTATAGATCGAATTTCTATGGATGCAAAAAGAATAAAATCAAATCAGATCTATACGAACCTTAGATGTTTTTTCCTTCGTATGAACTCATGTCAACCTCAAACCTAACCAAGTTTCCGAAACAAGTTACTACGCACCAACAAGATCTGGGAAAATCAGACCTATACGAATCTTCAGCACTCAAAGCTTCATTCATCATCATCAATAAAATAAAACCAAATTAGTTTACAACATCATGTGAAAATCTTAGCCCACCTCTGACTTTGTATCTCATTTAGAGTAGGTTCAACCAGAGAGAATGGAAGAATGAGAGAGATGGAGGCGGAAAAAGAGATGGAGGCGGAAAAATGAAACTAGGTTTAGCAAAGTGAAATGAGAGAAAAAAAGTTTTGGACGGTGATAAGGCTAAGTCATACGGATTATGAATTTGTTTGGACGGTAGAGATTTGATTTGAGCACTTCATACGGATTAAGGTAAGTGCAAAAAAAATATGTGGTTTTTTTGCTAAATAAATTTATAATTTTTTTTGATAAATATTTTTGTGCCATTTTTTTTTATCTTTTAAGAGTATTTTCATCGTCAGGAGTTATACCACAAGAAAATGAAGAATATCATATTTTCAATAATAAAGTAATGATTTTTTATTAAATTAAATTTTATAAATTTTTTTGTGATTATTTTTATTGAATAAAATTGAACATGAATTTTTATTAAGTAGTTATGATTTCAGTTGATGGTTTATGCTTAGTTTAGGTCTCTTAATATTTTATGTTTCTGATTTACAACTTGTTTTCCAATGAAAAACAGAGATTGACTTGATCTTTATGGTCTTCTTCTTCTTAGTGTTATGAATTCTCAACAAAAAATTGAAAGATTCAGTAAGTAATTATTTTTTTTTGTGTGTATGAATTGTAGATTGTATATCTCTTTAGTGATAATGAAGTCTTGTTCTGTTATTCTTAAGTAGTTGTAGTGGTGGTGATAGTTAGTTATGGGATATTATTTGTTCTACTAAAACTTTGAGTGTAGTTATAAATGCTTATTTGGATGTACTTACCTCTTGTACATGGTTGTGCAATCTCCTATTCAGTTGGCTTCCACTGCCATCGAGGATGACCTATCTCCCACCCATCCTATTCGATTGTGGTTGGCATTGAACTTCTCAGTATTCTCTTATGAGATAATGAAATCCCTGGAATTATATGCAGTTAACACTTGTGTATCTAATTGTCTTCATCTATGTGATGCAACCATCTTGTGTACATGACTTACCATTTGTAAAACTTCAGTTCTAGGATAACATGATGACACATCTATATAGATATTCATGTGAAAGCCCTTGTAGAGATTTTCGTTTGTGATATTTCCTGTGTTGCATGAAATCTCAGAGTGTTATTTACTTTTTGAAATTTTTGATATGCAATTTGAAGCTTTAACTCTTGATGTACTAGTATGAGCTATGTAAACTTTTGTTTTACTGTCCTGATTTCCTTTTTGTGTATTTACGTTTTTGTAAGTTAGTTACTTTGTAATCCTGGATACTGAGAATGTCTTGATGTACCATATGCTTGCATTACAAGAACAAAAAGCCTGCAATTCCTGTACGGAGAGCCTTAATGGATTCATAAGGTCCGTATGTCAACTCTTATCTACATCTGTTTGCTACTTGTTTGCCTCAATGGATTTAAAACTAAATATATTTTTTTGAAACTGAGTGTAATGGGTCCAACAACTGCTGTGACACATGATTCTAACACACTCTCTGGAATCCCAGCAATCTGTTTCGTGTATTTGGTTGTGGTAATGGTAGCAGTGAGGCAACGACCCTTGAAGCCATCAAGAGCCCCATGAGGTGTGTACTTGCTAATCAGTCTATTAACAACAACAAGAGTGACATCTGTCATTTGATCCTTTGTTTTCATGACCATATCGCTTATAGTAACTCTAATTTCTTCTTGTCATTCTATTATATCTTTGTTTAGGAGACATGTCCAGACTCCTGCAAGACCTTCAAGATCTCTGGGTAGTCTTACTGTTGTTCGACGAGGTTGGTGTAATTTTCGTTTTGTTTAACAGATTGTTGGTCTTTGGCGTTTATTTTGTGTCTTATGTATTCTCTCAATCTCTCCTCTTATGACTGTAATAGGAGGAGATAGTCCAGGTGCGGATGCAAACGGAAATTTTTCGTTTTATTTTTTAACAAAACTGTTTCACCTAGCTTGGCACCCAACAAAAAATCACTTGCTTGTGCTGCTGCGAACAGTCTGTATATGTATTATGCATAATAAAGATAGTGACGATCCTAGAAAGAATTTTTTTTGTTGCCGTGCTTTCTCTTTTGTTTCCGAGGCTTTCTCTCGCCTTCTGCACCGAAGAGTTAGAACTTAGTATGCAACAAAATCCGCTGCTCAACGAGACCCTCAAAACTGTGGCACATTTTTCATATTGAGGGATTCAAAGACGGAAGTTACGAAACAAATCCATGAGGAAGTAACTTATCTTTTGTTCCCAGGCGAGCAGATTATTTTTGATTTTTTTTTGTTCTTAATTTTTTTTCTCTATGAAAAAAATGTAGTTTTTGTTCTTAAATTATGATCCTCGAAGAAAAGTGTGATTGTAGTTGTTGTCCTCCTACAACCGAAACAAAAAAATGTTCCATACTGGTAGGGTTTGAGATCAATGTGGGTATAAGAAAGCTTATGTTGTGTTTTAAGTTACATTGTTCTCAATCATATACCATCTGACTAAGATATAGGGTCTTATTCTCAAATCCAAGAAGAAAAATGAAAAAAGTGATTGTTATTAGTTTAAACATCCATTTTCGTCGCCATATACTTCCGTTTTGGGAATCATATTATTGAACCAACAATTTTAAGGCCTTTGTTGATTTTTTTTTAATTAAGATTATTTTTCAAACTTAGTAAAATGGATCTAGCAATTAAACATATTTGGTCGTGGCTTAAACTTTGCTGAGAGAGGTTTGAGGACCAATTCATTTTCTGTTGCTACGAGTCTGTGCCTCAAAGTAAATAGCTACATGATCAATTTTTTAGCTGCTATAAATTACTTGAAAAACGGATCTAGCAATTAAACATATTTGGTCGTGGCTCAAACTTAGTTGCTGAGAGAGGTTTGAGCAACCAATTTATTTTGTTGTTGCTACGTGTCGGTGCCTCAAAGTGAATAGCTACATGATCAACTTTTAGCTGCTATAAATTACTTGAAAAACGGATCTAGCAATTAAACATATTTGGTTGTGGCTCAAACTTAGTTGCTGGGAAAGGTTTGAGCAACCAATTTATTTTGTTGTTGCTACGAGTCAGTGCCTCAAAGTAAATAGTTACATGATCACTTTTTTAGTTGCTATAAATTACTTGAACAAAAGATCTAGCGATTAAAAACATTTTGTCGTTGCTAAATAATAGTGGACACATGTTTATAGCCGCTAAAATTTCTGGCAGTTACAATGTTGGATGCTTAAACTATTAAAGCGACTAATTTTTCGAGCTCTTGCTAAGATTTTAGACGCTTAAGCCCATTTTTCTTATAATGACAAGAGACAACATGTGATAAAAGTAGAGAATTTCTGACAGATATGGCCAAAAATTATCTCTATCAACAATCAAGCCATTCATGTATACCAAATTATAGTTATTGATTCAATTGCTTGTAATTTTCAGGATGATGGAAAAGGTTGCTAGAAAGGTTAAAAGATTAATAAAGAATTAAACAAGCGAGAGAACTGCAAAGACACGTACTTCGACAAAACATTATGACCGCATGTCTACGATCCACTATCGGAGAAACCGAGTTTTTTTATAATAAAATATTTTTATTTTTTTTGATTGATCGTATGACCCTAGGGTCTCTATGGATATTTAATTATTTCATTAGTACATGAAAAAAAATCATTTAATTTCATATTTAACAAAACTGAAGACGTATACCACCACATAATTAAAAACATTAGTTAGCCATATGGATGGGGGCGGGCGGGCATGAGACATATGTTATGCCTTGTAATAATTCACACATGTGCGAGTCAACCAAAATCTATCCTATCTTGATAACTTTTTTTGAATTTTTTAACAAGATTTATTTTCTAATTGACTTTAAATCAAATTGATTTATGATTTAATGTCGGGGGTGCCTAACCCGGCAGGGATTTATTTTCTTTCCGATTATGTTCTTATATCGACATAATGTGTCTGGATGTTTTTTAACCATTTTGAAAATATGGATATTAATTCTAAATTATTTCTGTAATTAATCCGGATTTTATTCTCTTATTAATTCTTATTAACTGCACATTATTTTGACCATCTCTCTTCTCCCATATATAAACCAATTGAATCCTTCATTCCAACGTGTGTTCAGAAGAGGCTACTATCCCTCTTATTTTCGTCTCTATCCCTCTGTGTGATTATACTTTCTGTGCCTTTGTTGATGAGTTCGCTGAGTGGGCAAGTACTCTAGTGCTTATAGTATTTGTAACATGTAGTTTTATCCTGGATACGACTTCACTGCAGGGTATTAGCATCACTCATTTTTGAGGCGTACCGATGAACTATCGTGTTAAGGATAACTTGATGATCAAGTGACTCTGTCCTCGGTGTGTTGTTTACAACTGAGTGTTTTATTTCAGTTTTCAGAAATTTTATCATTAACATCATTACTTTCAGTATTTTAATTGTTGCAGTTTCAACAATCTTAACACGATAGTACTTCTTCTATAACAATGGGAAAAAATGATATTGACAGACCAGAAAAATTCAGTGGCAAGGAATTCAAAAGATGTAAATCAAAGATGTTGTTTTTCCTGAGTTTTCATATGCTAGATGATCTTGTACTGAAATATTTTGATGAAAGTTTGAATGATGCTGGAAATGAAAGGGAACTGGACAGTTGGGTTATGCATAATTATATGGCTAAAAATCATATTCTGAATTTTTTTAGAGGGCACTGTATGACTTTTATAATGCAAAGGAGAATTTTACTACTTTTGATTTATGGGCTGCTTTAGAGACAAACTTGTGGGGGGGAGGTCGTCCTCAAGGCCTGCTATATCCTGAATAAAGTACCCTTTAAAGGATCAGATAAAACTTCATATGAACTATTAAAAGGTAGACAACCTTTTTATGAATACTTCAAAGTGTGTGGGTGTTTGGCTAAGGTTTTCATTCCTCTTCCTAAGAGAACTAAGATAAGACCCAAAACTGTTGATTGTGTCTTCATAGGGTATCGTTAGAATACTATTGCATATAGATTGATTGTTCTAAATTCTAAAATTTCTAAAATTGGTGTTAATACTATTATGGAATCTAGGGATGCTACGTTCTTTGAAAATATCTTTCTATTGAAATCTGATTCTCGCATTATATGTGTTGATCCCCTAGATGTACCTTAGACCAGTCAGACATTACATTTAGAGGAAGATGAAGTAGAATTTGAGCCTAGGAGAGGTAAAAGGCTTAGAACAAAAATATCTTTTGGGACAGACTTCATAACATGCCTAGATGATACTGATCCACAGACTTATAGAGAATCCATGACTTCTTCTGAAGCTCCATGGTGGAAAGAATATACCATTAGTGAAATGGATTCCATCATACAGAATGGTACGTGGGAGTTTATAGATTTAACTCTAGGGTGTAAACCCATAGGTTGTAAATGGATCTTCAAAAGGAAAAGTAAGGCAGATGGCACTGTGGAAAAGTATAAAGCTAGGTTGGTAGCTAAAGGCTATAAACAGAAAGAAGGTATAGATTTCTTTGATACTTACTCACATGTTAAAAGAACTTCTTCCATTAGGATGTTAGTTGCTATTGTTGCCAATCATAACTTAGAGATACATCAAATGGATGTGAAAACAAATTTTCTAAATTGTGTATTAGATGAAGAAATTTACATGGACAAACCTGAGGGATTTGTAGTGAAAGGTTATGAAAACAAAGTTTGTAAACATTTAAAATATTTGTATGGTTTGAAACAAGCACCTATAAAATTGGCATGAAAAATTTGATCTTGTAATGATTTCTAGTGGTTTTAAAATCAATAAATCTAACAAGTGTGTTTATACTAAACTTGTGAATGATGCTTGTGTGATTGTATGCTTGTATGTTGATGATATGATTATACTTAGTACAAAGATGGATATAATTAATTCCACTAAGAACATTATAAATGAGAACTTTGACATGAAAGACTTAGGCCCAGTTGATGGGATCTTAGGGATGCAGATTAAAAGAAATTATAATGGATATAGTCTTAGTCAATCTCATCATGTTAAACCTGTGCTTAAAAAATATAATCAGTTTGATTGTAAACCTGCTTGTACTCTGTATGATCCTTGTTGTAGACTCAAAAAGAATAAGGGTAATGGAGTTTCACAACTTGAATACTCACATGTTATAGGAAGTTTGATGTATTTGATGAACTATACAAGACCAGACATTGCTTATGCTATGAATAAGTTGAGTAGGTATACTTAAAATCTAGGGAAGGAGCATTGGGATACACTTATTAGAGTGTTGGGGTACTTGAAGTACACTTCGACCTTTAGTTTAAATTATGAGAGGTACCCTTCCGTCCTTGAGGGATTTTGTGATGCAAACTTGATATCATACTTAGAAGAGTCTAAGTCTACGAGTGGATATGTTTTCACTTTAGCAGGAGCGTCTGTTTCTTGGAAGAGTTCCAAATAGACTTGTATAGCTCGATCCACTATTCGTAGAAGACATAATTCCCTGAAACAACTAATCTCAACTGGCGTTATTGTTGTTGACTTTGTGAGGTCTAAGATGAATATCACGGACCCTTTGACGAAAGGTTTGTACAAGGAGATAGTTAGTAATGCATCAAGGGGGATGGGGCTTAAGCTCATTAAATAAACTTTTTATGAAGGATACTCAATCTTGCTGACTGGAGATCCTAATATCAAGGTTTTGAATAAGAAAACTAATTTGTGGTGGGTTAAAGGAAACATTATCATAGAATTTCATTCTCTGTCCCTTCCTTATGGTATAGACGTGATAGTCTGACTGCATGTGAAGGATGAATTTTAATAAGTGTTAATGAGTTTTATAGTTTCAATTTAAGATTGAAGTGGGGTGTAGTAGTAAATACTCTTGATGGAACTCACCTGTCTGAATGAGGAAGTGGGACGTTTCCTATGAGAATAAAGTTGATTCTCTAGAGCATTCTGAGAAACGGGATACGTCCAGGGACAAAATGGACACAACAACACAAACTTGACAGCACCTAGAGATATATCATGCGTGGTTGTTATCGTGAATTACACAAAACAATGGCAGTTCAAAATATCGCGGTCACTGACATCAAGTAGTTCCGGTAATTTCTCACTAAGCAAAGGTTCAATATCTTATGGACACCTCTTGCCTATAGTGGTATTTCTCGCTTTCTGGTTTCTAATTTTTCATCGGTATTTCATTCATGGGGGGGATAGTTTTAGAAAATGAGTTTTAGTTATAATAATTTTTTGTTTGTCTTGGTTTGGATTGATCTTAGGACCTTAGGGTCTCTATGGATACTTACTCATTTTCATGAGTGCATGAAAGAGAATCCTTTAGTCCCACATTTGGTAAAACTGAAGATGTATACCACCATATAATTAAGAACTTTAGTTAGCCATATGGGTGGGGGAGGGTGGGCATGAGACATGTGCCATGCCTTGTGATAGTCGCACATGTGTGAGTCAACCAAGAGTGACTTCTTTTGAATTTTTCAACAAGATTTATTTTCTAATTGACTTTAAATCAAATTGATTTATGATTTAATATCGGGGGTGCCTAACCCGGTGGGGATTTATTTTCTTTCCGATTTTGTTCTAATGTCGACATAATGTACCTGACTGTTTTTTAACCATTTTGAAAATCTGGATATTAATTCGAAATTATTTCTGTCATTAATCCGGATTTTATTCTCTTATTAATTCTTATTAACTGCATATTATTTTGACCATCTCTCTTCTCCCTTATATAAACCACTCGAATCCTTCATTCCAAAGTCTGTCCAGAAGAGGCTACCATCTCTCTTCTTTTCGTCTTTCTCCCTCTGTGTGGTTTTTACTTTCTGTGCTCTTGCTGTTGAGTTCGTTGAGTAGGCAAGTGCTGTAGTGCTTATAGTACTTGTAACGAGCAGTTTATCCTGGATACAACTTCACCACAGGGCATTAGCATCACTCATTTCTGAGGCGTACCGGTGAACTATCGTGTTAAGGAAAACTTGATGCTCAAGTGACTCTGTCTTCGGTGTGTTATTTACAACTGAGTGTTTTATTTCAGTTTTCAAAATTTTTATTATTAATATCATTACTTTTAGTATTTTGAATTTTGTAGTTTCAACAATCTTAACACGATAGTACTTCTTCTATAACAATGGTTAAAAATGATGTTGACATACCAGACAAATTCAGTTGGAAAGAATTCAAAAGATGGCAATCAAAGATGTTGTTTTTCTTGATTTTTAATAGGCTAGATGATCTTGTACTGAAATCTTTTGATGAGAGTTTGAATGTTGCTTGAAATGAAAGGGAACTGGACAGTTGGGTTAGGCAGAGTTATATGGCTAAAAATCATATTCTGAATTGTTTAGAGGATGCATTGTATGACTTTTTATAATGCAAAAGATGAAATTTTACTAATTTTGATTTATGGGCTGCTTTAGAGACAAAATACCAAGCGAAAACTGTTGGAAGTAAGAAATTCTTGGTAGCTAGGTTCTTGGAATATAAAATGTTGAATGACAAATATGTGGTTGATCAGTTTCTTGAACTTCAGCGTATTATGAATGAAATTCTTGCTGAAGGCATGGTGATTGATGAAACTTTTCAAGTGTCTGCTGTAATTGACAAATTATCGTCTTCGTAGTCAGAATACAAACGTAGATTGAGAAATGAAACTGGTAAAGTCAGTATGGTTGATTTGGGTAAGAAGATGAACACAAATCTTCCAATACTGAAAAAGGTGAAAGCAGCAAACACAACCCTAAGCATTATCCTCACATGAACATGGTGAAGTCAACATGTTTTATATGATAAGGGTTTTAAAATTGTAATCGAATCTGGCAAAGTTGTGGTTACTAAGGGATAGGATTAGGTGGGTAAGGGTTATAAGAATGAGTGTCTCTATAAACTTAATGTAACCTTTTATGAAATGAATAAAATTGATTCTTCTACTTATGTTTGTGTGTAATTAAATATTTTTCATGGTAGACTTGGACATGTAAATATAAGTAAATGTATAAACTGATTAACGTAGGCTGCATACACAAATTTAGTTTGGATAATGAACATAAATGTGAAATCTGTATATAATCAAAATATGCTAAAAAACCTTTTAAAAAAAATGTTTAGAGAAATTCTAAAACCTTAGAATTAATTTATTCAGACCTTGTTGACATGAAATCAACTCAAACTAGAGGTGGTAAAAAATGGTTTATAACTTTCATAGATGACTATACCAGGTACTGTCAGGTATACTTGCTCAGGGGTAATGATGGTGCCTTAGAAGCCTTTAAGATGTATAAACTTGAAGTTGAAAACCAATTAAATGTTACTATTAAAAGAGTTAGTTCTGACCGTGGTGGTGAGTATGAAATTCCTATAGGAGAATTTTACTCAAACATGGCATTATTCATGAGATAACTCCTCCTTATTCACCACAATCTAATGATGTGGCTGAACGGAGGAATCGAACCCTTAAGGTGATGATGAATGCCATGTTGATTAGTTCAGGATTACCGGCGAACTTATCGTGGGAGGCCATCCTCTCAGCCTGCTATATCCTGAATAGATTACCCTTTAAAGGATCATATAAAACTTCATATGAACTATTAAAAGGTAGACAACCTTCTTATACATACTTCCAAGTGTGTGGGTGTTTGTCTAAGATTTCCATTCCTCCTCCTAAGAAAACTAAGATAAGACCCAAAACTGTTAACTGTGTCTTCATAGGGTATCCTTAGAATACTACTGCATATATATTGATGGTTGTAAGTTCTGAAATTTCTGAAATTGGTGTAAATACAATTATGTAATCTAGGGATGCTACGTTCTTTGAAAATGATTTTCCATTGAAATATGATTCTCGCATGATATGTGTTGATCCCCTTGATGTCCCTTAGACAAGTCAGACATAACCTTTAGAGGAAGATGAAGTTTAATTTGAGCCTAGGAGAGGTAAAAGTCTTAGAACAGAAAAAAAAATTCGGCCAGACTTCATAACATGCCTAGCTTAGACCGATCCACAAACTTATAGAGAAACCATGACTTCTTCTGAAGCTCCATGGTGGAAGGAATCTATCATTAGTGAAATGGATTCCATCATACAGAACGGTACGTGGGAGTTTCTATATTTACCTCTAGGGTGTAAACCCATAGGTTGTAAATTGATCTTCAAAAGGAAAAGTAAGATAGATGGCACTGTGGAAAAGAAGGTATAGATTTATTTGATACTTACTCACCTGCTAAGAGAATTACTTCCATTAGGATGTTAGTTGCTATTGCTGCCATTCATAACTTAGATATACATCAAATGGATGTGAAGATAACTTTTCTGAATGGTGAATTAGATGAAGAAATTTACATGGACCAACTTGAGGGCTTTGTAGTGAAAGGTTGTGAAAACAAAGTTTGTAAACTTTAAAAATCTTTGTATGGTTTGAAACAACCACCTAAACAGTATCATGAAAAATTTAATCTTGTAATGATTTCTAGTGGTTTTAAAATCAATGAATCTAACAAGTGCATTTATGCTAAACTTTTGAATAATGCTTGTGTGATTGTATGCTTATATGTTGATGATATGCTTATACTTGGTACAAACATGGATATAATTAATTCCACCAAGAACATTATAATGAGAACTTTGACATAAAACACTTAGGCCCAGCTGATGGCATCTTAGGGATGAAGATTAAAAGAAATTATAATGGATATAGTCTTAGTCAATCTCATTATGTTGAATCTGTACTTAAAAAATACCATCAGTTTGATTGTAAACCTACTTGTACCCAGTATGATCCTTGTTGTAGACTCAAAAAGAATAAGGGTAATGGAGTTTCACAACTTGAATACTCACGTGTGATAGGAAGTCTGATGTATTTGATGAACTGTACGAGACCATACATTGCTTATGCTACGAGTAAGTTGAGTAGGTATACTTGAAATCCAGGGCAGGAGCATTGGGATACACTTATTAGAGTTTTGGGGTACTTGAAGTACACTTTGACATTTTGTTTAAATTATGAGAGGTAGCCTGCTGTCCTTGAGGGATTTTGTGATACAAACTGGATATAAGACTCAGAAGATTTTTAATTCTATGAGTGGATATGTTCTCATTTTAGCAGGAGAGTTTGTTTCTTGGAAGATTTCCAAACATACTTGTATAGGTCGATCCACAATGGAATCGAAGTTTATTACTTTAGATAAAGCAGGAGAGAAAGCCGTATGGCTAAGATGCTTTTTAGAAGACATTCCTCTCTGGCATAGGCCTGTGCCAGCTATATTTATACATTGTGATAGTCAACTACAATAGCTAATGCTAAAAACAACAACTATAATGGAAAGTCTATATATATTCGTAGAAGACATAATTCCCCGAAACAACTAATCTCAATTGGCGTTGTTCCTGTTGACTTTGTGAGGTATAAGGAGAATATCGTGGAACCTTTGCCGAAAGGTTTTTTCAAGGAGATGGTTAGTAATGCATCAAGGGGGATGGGGCTTAAGCTCATTAAATAAACTTGCCATGAAGGATAATCAATCTTTCTGATTGGAGATCCCAAGATCAAAGTTTGAATAAGACAACTAATATGGTGGGTTAAAGGAAACACTATCATAGAATTTTATTCTCTTTCCCTTCCCTATGGTGTAGACGTGGTAGTGTGACTGCATGTGAAGGATGAGTTTTAATAAGTCTTAATGAGTTTTATAGTTTCAATTTAAGATTGAAGTGGGGTGTAGGAGTAAACACTCTTGATGGAACTTACCTATCTGAATGAGGAAGTGAGACGCTTCCTATGAGAATAAAGCTGATTCTATAGAGCATTCTGAGAAACAGGATACGTCCAGCGTAAAAATGGACACAACGACACGAACTTGACAGCACCTAGAGAGATATCATGTGTGGTTGTTATCGTGAATTACACAAAACAATGGCAGTTTAAAATATCATGTTTACTGGCATCAAGTAGTTCCGGTAATTTCTCAATAAGCAAAGGTTCAAGATCTTATGGACACCTCCTGCCTATAGTGGTATTTCTCGCTTTCTGATTTCTTATTTTTTATCGGTATTTCATTCATATTGGGGATTGTTGTAGAAAATGAGTTTTAGTTATAATAAAATATATTTTTGGTCTTGGTTTGGATTGATCTTAGGATCTTAGGGTTTCTATGCTAAACATTGTATACCACCATATAATTAAGAACCTAAGTTAGTTATATGGGTAGGGGCGGGTGTACATGAAACATATGCCTTGCCTTGTAATAATTCGCATATGTGTGAGTCAACCAAGATTTATCCTATCTTGATAACTTCTTTTTAATTTTTCAACCTGATTTATTTTCTAATTGAGTTTAAATCAAATTGATTTATGATTTAATGTCGGGGGCACCTGACCCGGCGGGGATTTATTTTCTTTCCGATTTTTTTCTTATGTCTACATAATGTGCCTGGTTGTTTTTAACCGTTTTGAAAATCTGGATATTAATTCGAAATTATTTCTGTCATTAATCCGGATTTTATTCTCTCATTAATTCTTATTAACTCCGCATTATTTTGACCATCTCTCTTCTCCCCTATATAAACCACTTGAATCCTTCATTCCAAAGTGTGTCCAGAAGAGGCTACTATCCCTCTTCTTTTCGACTCTCTCCCTCTGTGTGGTTTTTACTTTCTGTTCTCTTGCTGTTGAGTTTGTTGAATGTCAAGTACGGTAGTGCTTGTAGTACTTATAATGTGTAGTTTTATCCTGGATACAACTTTACCACAGGGCGTTAACATCATTCATTTTGAGGTGTACCGGTGAACTATCGTGTTAAGGACAACTTGATGATCAAGTGACTCTATCCTCGGTGTGTTGTTTACAACTGAGTGTTTTATTTCAATTTTCAAAAAATTTATCATTAACATCATTACTTTCAGTATTTTAATTGTTGCAGTTTCAACAATCTTAACAAGATAGTACTTCTTTTGTTACAATGGGAAAAATGATGTTGACAGACCAGAAAAATTCAGTGGGAAGGAATTCAAAAGATGGCAATCAAAGATGTTGTTTTT
Organism: Papaver californicum; assembly: GCA_023531435.1. Lineage (NCBI taxonomy): Eukaryota > Viridiplantae > Streptophyta > Magnoliopsida > Ranunculales > Papaveraceae > Papaver > Papaver californicum. The sequence goes on along the minus strand of JAJJMC010018427.1, from coordinate 246,128 downwards.
CCTGAGTTTTCATATGCTAGATGATCATGTACTGAAATCTTTTGATGAGAGTTTGAATGATGTTGGAAATGAAAGGGAACTGGACAGTTGGGTTAGGCAGAATTATATAGCTAAAGATCATATTCTGAATTGTTTAGAGGATACATTGTATGACATTTATAATGCAAATGAGAATTTTACTACTTTTGATTTATGGGCTGCTTTAGAGACAAAATACCAAGTGGTAACTGTTGGAAGTAAGAAATTCTTGGTAGCTAGGTTCTTGGAATATAAAATGTCGAATGACAAATCTTTGGTTGATGAGTTCCTTGAACTTCAGCGTATTATCAATGAAATTCTTGCTGAAGGCATGGTGATTGATGAAACTTTTCAAGTGTCTGATGTAATTGAGAAATTACCGTCTTCGTAGTCAGAAGACAATGGTAGACTGAGACATGAAAATGTTGAAGTAAATATGGTTGATTTGGGTAAGAAGAAGAACACAAATCTTCCAATATTGAAAAAGGTGAAATTAGCAAACACAACCCTAAGCATGGTTCTCACAAGAAAGATATGTTTCAGAAACCCAAATCTAGTGGTAAAATTAAGGGTGCCTGTTATGCTTGTGGAATTCCTGTCCATATGGAAATTCACTGTAGAAAACTTAAGGACTTTAATAATAAGAAAAACAATGTTAATTTGGTTGAAAAAAACAAGAACAAGTTTTCTGGTACGTTGTTTGAAGTTAATTTGGTAACCAATGTGAGAGACTGGTGGGTAGACTCTGGTGCTATCAAGCATGTCTATGGAAACATAGATATATTCACTTCCTATCAGAAGGTAGGGGAAGGAGAGAAACTTTACATGGGTAACTCATCTACAGCACAAGTTGCAGGAAAAGGCAAAGTTTGGATGAAGCTCACTTTTGGCAAGACTCTCACATTGAATGAAGTTCTTCATGTTCCAGAAATTTGTAAAAATCTTATTTCTTGTGGTGTTTTAGATGACAAGGGTTTTAAAATTGTAACTGAATATGGCAAAGTTGTTGTCACTAAGGGAAATAATTATGCGGGTAAGGGTTATAAGACTGAGGGCTTCTATAAACTTAATGTAACCTCTGATGAAATGAATAAAATTGATTCTTCTGCTTATGTTTGTGTGTCATTAAATATTTGGCATAGTAGACTTGGACATGTAAATTATAAGTCAATGCATAAACTGATTAGCGTAGGTTGCATACCTAAATTTAGTTTGGATAATGAAAATATATATGAAATATGTGTAGAATCCAAATATGCTAAAAAAAAACCTTTTATAAAAAATGTTTAGAGAAATTCTAAACCCTTAGAATTAATTCATTCAGACCTTGTTGACATGAAATAAACTCAAATTAGAGGTGGTAAAAAATAGTTTATAACTTTCATAGATGATTATACCAGGTGCTGTCAGGTATACTTGCTCAGGGGTAATGATGGTGCCTTAGAAGCCTTTAAGATGTATAAACTTGAAGTTGAAAACCAATTAAATGTTACTATTAAAAGAGTTAGTTCTGACCATGGTGGTGAGTATGAAATTCCTATAGGAGAATTTTTCTCACAACATGGCATTATTCATGAGATAACTCCTCCTTATTCACCACAATCTAATGATGTGGCTGAACGGAGGAATCGAACCCTTAAGGTGATGATGAATGCCATGTTGATTAGTTCAGGATTACCAGCGAACTTATGGGGGGAGGCCATCCTCTCAGCCTGCTATATCCTGAATAGAGTACCCTTTAAAGGATCATACAAAACTTCATATGAACTATTAAAAGGTAGACAACCTTCTTATGCATACTTCCAAGTGTGTGGGTGTTTGTCTAATATTTTCATTCCTCCTCCTAAGAGAACTGATATAGGACCCAAAACTTTTGACTGTGTCTTCATAGGGTATCCTTAGAATACTACTGCATATAGATTGATGGTTGTAAGTTCTGAAATTTATGAAATTGGTGTAAATACTATTATGCAATCTAGGGATGCTACGTTCTTTGAAAATGATTTTCCATTGAAATATGATTCTCGCATGATATGTGTTGATCCCCTTGATGTCCCTTAGACAAGTCAGACATAACCTTTAGAGGAAGATGAAGTTTAATTTGAGCCTAGGAGAGGTAAAAGCCTTAAAACAGAAAAATCTTTTCGGCCAGACTTCATAACATGCCTAGCTTAGACCGATCCACAGACTTATAGAGAAACCATGACTTCTTCTGAAGCTCCATGGTGGAAAGAATCTATCATTAGTGAAATGGATTCCATCATACAAAACGGTACGTGGGAGTTTCTATATTTACCTCTAGGGTGTAAGCCCATAGGTTGTAAATTGATCTTCAAAAGGAAAAGTAAGTTAGATGGCACTGTGAAAAAGAAGGTATAGATTTATTCGATACTTACTCACCTGCTAAGAGAATTACTTCCATTAGGATATTAGTTGATATTGCTGTCATTCATAACTTAGATATACATCAAATGGATGTGAAGATAACTTTTCTAAATGGTGAATTAGATGAATAAATTTACATGGACCAACTTGAGGGCTTTCTAGTGAAAGGTTGTGAAAACAAAGTTTGTAAACTTTAAAAATCTTTGTATGGTTTGAAACAACCACCTAATCAGTATCATGAAAAATTTAATCTTGTAATGATTTCTAGTGGTTTTAAAATCAATGAATCTGACAAGTGTATTTATGCTAAACTTTTGAATAATGCTTGTGTGAATGTATGCTTGTATGTTGATGATATGCTTATACTTGGTACAAACATGGATATAATTAATTCCACCAAGAACATTATAAATGAGAACTTTGACATAAAACACTTAGGCCCAGCTGATGGCATCTTATGGATGAAGATTAGAAGAAATTATAATGGATATAGTCTTAGTCAATCACATTATGTTGAATCTGTGCTTAAAAAATACCATCAGTTTGATTGTAAACCTGCTTGTACCCCGTATGATCTTTGTTGTAGACTCAAAAAGAATAACGGTAATGGAGTTTCACAACTTGAATACTCACGTGTTATAGGAAGTCTGATGTATTTGATGAACTGTACGAGACTAGACATTGCCTATGCTATGAGTAAGTTGAGTAGGTATACTTGAAATCCAGGGAAGGAGCATTGGGATATACTTATTAGAGTGTTGGGGTACTTGAAGTACGCTTTGAACTTTTGTTTAAATTATGAGAGGTACTCTGCCGTCCTTCAGGGATTTTGTGATGCAAACTGGATATCATACTTAGAAGAGTCTAAGTCTACGAGTGGATACGTTTTCACTCTAGCAGGAGTGTTTGTTTCTTGGAAGAAATTCCAAACAGACTTGTATAGCTCGATCCACTATGGAATTGGAGTTTACTGCGTTAGATAAAGTAGGGAAGGAAGCCGCATGGATAAGATACTTTTAAGAAGACATTCCACTCTGGCATAGGCCTGTGTCAGCTATATTTATACATTGTGATAGTTAAGCTGCAATAGTTAATGCTAAAAACAACAACTATAATGGGAAGTATATACATATTCGTAGAAGACATAATTCCCTGAAACAACTAATCTCAACTGGCGTTATTCATGTTGACTTTGTGAGGTCTAAGGACAATATCGTAGACCCTTTGCCGAAAGTTTTGTCCAAGGAGATAGTTAGTAATCCATCAAGGGGGATGGGGCTTAAGATCATTAAATAAACTTGCCATGAAGGATACTCAACCTTGCTGATTGAAGATACCAAGATCAAGGTTTTGAATGAGACAACTAATTTGTGGTGGGTAAAGGAAACACTATTATATAATTGCGTTTTTTGTCCCTTCCCTATGGTATAGACGTGATAGTGTGACGGCATGTGAAGGATGACTTTTAATAAGTCTTAATAAGTTTTATAGTTTCAATTTAAGATTGAAGTGGGGTGTAGTAGTAAATACTCTTGATGGAACTCACCTGTATGAATGAGGAAGTGGGACGCTTCCTATGAGAATAAAGTTGATTCTCTAGAGCATTCTGAGAAACGGGATACATCCAATACTAAAATGGACATATCGGCACAAACTTGACAGCAACTAGAGAGATATCATGCATGGTTGTTAGTGAGAATTAGACAAAACGATGGAAGTTCAAAACATCATGTTCACTGACATCAAGTAGTTCCGGTAATTTCTCACTAAGTAAAGGTTCAAGATCTTATGGACACCTCTTTCCTATAGTGGTATTTCTCGCTTTCTGATTTCTGATTTTTTATCGGTATTTCATTCATATCGGGGAATGTTGGAGAAAACAAGTTTTAGTTATAATAAAACATATTTTTGGTCTTTGTTTGGATTGATCTTAGGATCTTAGTGTCTCTATAGATACTTACTCATTTTCATGAGTGAATGAAACAGAATCCTTTAGTCCCACATTTGGCAAAACTAAAGATGTATACTACCATCTACTTAAGAACCTTAGTTAGCCATATGGGTGGGGGCGGACGGGCATGAGACATATGCTATGCCTTGTACTAATTCGCACATGTGTGAGTCAACCAAGATCTATCCTATCTTGATAATTTTTTTTAAATTTTTCAATAAGATTTATATTCTAATTGACTTTAAATCAAATTGATTTATGATTTAATGTCGGGGTCGCCTGACCGGACGGGGATTTATTTTCTTTCCGATTTTGTTTCTATGTCGACATAATGTGCCTGACTGTTTTTTAACCGTTTTGAAAATCTGGATATTAATTCGAAATTATTTATGTCATTAATCCGGATTTTATTCTCTCACTAAATCTTATTTAGTGCATATTATTTTGACCATCTCTCTTCTCCCCTCTATAAACCACTTGAATCCTTCATTCCAAAGTGTGTCCAGAAGAGGCTACTATCCCTTTTCTTTTCGTCTCTATCCCTCTGTGTGATTATACTTTCTGTGCTTTTGTTGTTGAGTTCGCTGAGTGGGCAAGTACTCTAGTGCTTATAGTACTTGTAACATGTAGTTTTATCCTGGATACGACTTCACTGCAGGGTATTAGCATCACTCATTTTTGAGGCGTACCGGTGAACTATCGTGTTAAGGACAACTTGATAATAAAGTGACTTTGTCCTTGGTGTGTTGTTTACAACTTAGTGTTTTATTTCAGTTTTCAGAAATTTTATTATTAACATCATTATTTTCAGTATTTTAATTGTTGCAGTTTCAACATCCACATTCAGCTAGACCTTTAAAGTGATTGCTTCTAAGATCAAGGGACTAAACACCAATAGCAAGTTATGATATTGTTATAAACGAAGTAGAGCTAACCTATAAACGAATAATATAATCATAAATAAAACCAAAAAAGAGATATAAGATAAGAAAGAGAAATAAAAGAGACATGATAAAATATGAGAACCTTTTATCGGCAACATGACGAGGTAACCTTATGTTAGTTCTAACTTATCACCCACATAAAGAAAAAAATTTCCTAAAGCTTTAACAACATCTTCCTCTGTTGAAGCTCATTTAGAGAAGTACCACAAAATAGTGAAAACTGTATTTTGACGTGTTCTCAATAATGAGAAAACACAAAAAAATCTTGTATATATATAGTGTCTAAGATTATAAAATATATTATAAAAAATACAATATATATAAATATTTGCAAAGATATTGTTACTAGAGTACATGTTATATCAAAGGAAGGATACACAGTCGTGACTTATGTAGTCACATCTGTCATATGTCTAACACTCCTCCTCGATCTAGGTGGATTGTCAATAACATTAAGCTTAGAGCGAAGCGTACAGAAATGATCCATTGGAGTAGATTTCGTAAAGATATCTGTAATTTGATCCTTAGATAAAACAAAACGAACATCAAGCTGACCACTTTGCACTCTTTCTCGAACAAAATGATAGTCAATCTCTATGTGTTTTTTACGACCATGAAAAACCGGATTCATTTTGAGATAGGTTGCTCCAAAATTATCACACCAAAGAGCGAGAGGAAACTGAACATAATCCTGAAGTTCACGAAGAAGAAATTCAATCCACATTAATTCAGCAGTCGCAATAGCAAAACAACGATACTCAGATTTAGTACTTGACCGGGAGAATGTTCGTTACTTACGAGAACTCCAATAAATGAGATTAGAGCCAAGATAAATGCAATATCCACTCGTAGAACGACGATCAAGATGATCACCCTCCCAATCAACATCATTATATGCCGAAAAACTAAGATGCAGATTGTGGGAGGGACGAAGAAGAATGCCAAAGGTAGAAGTATGATGCAAATAGTGAAATATACGCTTAACAAAAACCAAATGAGTTTTTATAGGTTTATGCATGAATTGACATACCTTGTTGACTGCAAAGGCAATGTCGGCCTCGTCATAGAAAGATACCGAAGACCCCCAACTAGACTCATGTACATAGTATAACATCAGACAAGAAAGGACTATTAACTGGATGTAGCTCAATGGAGGTGCTAAATGGAGTGATGACTGGCTTCGCCCCTTGCATCTTGGCACGAACAAGAAGGTCTTCAATATAACGACGTTGTGAAAGAAACAACCCACCAGAAACTTGTGTGATCTCTATGATAAGAAAGAATGAAAGAGAACCAAGATCCTTGAGAGCAAACTCATTGTGAAGAGTAGTCATAAGGGATTGTAGACATGCCATAGAGGATCCCGCTAAAATTATGTCATCAACATACAACAAAAGAAATATAATACCCAAGTTTCTAAAGAAAAGAACTGAGACGAGTATACCATGCACGAGAAGCCTGTTTAAGGCCATAAATAAATCGATGCAATTTGCAAACATAATTTGGAAACTAAGGATCTATATAACTGGGGGGTTGTTTCATGTAAACTTCCTCAGTAAGAATGTCCTTGAGAAAGGCATTTTGCACATCAAGTTGATGAATAAGCCATTGGTAAGATAAGGCCAATGTCAATATAATACGAATAGTGCAAGGCTTAATAACCGAACTAAAAGTCTCACCATAATCAATACCTTCTTGTTGATTAAAACTCTTTGCAACCAGTCGAATTTTGTGACGCTTAATAATATCATCAGCTCGTATCTTAACACGATAGACCCATTTATAACTAATAATATTTTTATTAGGAGAATGTGGAACAATGGACTATGTTCCACATAAGCGCACAGTATTCCAAATCTATAGGAGGACGCTATTTAGGATTATTTTTAGCCTGACAATAATACGAAGGCTCAAACAAATCATCAGTAACTTTAGGCATATTTTAATGCAGAAATTTATTTTAAAAAATGCCATCCTTTCCGCGTGTAACCATAGGATGATCTTTGGTGATCGGTGGCTGCGAACTTAAGGGAACTGTCGAAGTAGCTAGTGGTGACGAAAGAGGTGGCGTTGACAAAGTGAGATGCAGGCTGTTGTCAGGTGCTACAGGTGTACAAGGAATGAGTGTTGAGTCAACAGCAGGTGCAGTTGGTGAACCGAACTGCAAGTCACTAAAAGACTGGATGGTGGTGGACTCGGACCTGTCAGCTGATATAGGTGTCCGTGAGATAGGGACAATTGGTCGTGAATGCATGGTGGACACGAACCTGTCAAAATGCTGAACTGTAGTGGGACTTTGTGAAGTCGTCCTGTCTGTAGTGAAACGTTGAGAGGGAGGTGATGCACTAGTGGGACTTTGTGAACATGTCTTGTCTATAGTGAGACGTGAGAGGCAGGTGATGCAGCAGGTTCAACGGCAGTTGCGGAAACAGGTAATAAAGTTGGGTTTTGGAATGACTCAATTTGATTTGAGACAGTAGAAACTGTAGAATCCAAGTGAGATAAAACAGTAGGGAAAATATTGGACGAACAAGGCGAAGAAAATACCTGTAAAGGCGACGGAGACGGAGGTAGCGCAGTAGGAGCAGCAGCAAACGGAAACCTGTCTTCAACAAAGATAACATCACAAAATCAGTAAACTCGACCATTGGATAAGTGAAGACATTTATATCCTTTTTGATGAACACTATAGCCTAGGAAGACACAAGGAGAGGAACATGAATCCAATTTTGTGCGACCATAGGGTCGAAGATGAGGAAAACAAAGACAACCTAATGTGCGTAGGGAAAAATATCAGGAACACGATTAAAAATCAATTCATAAGAAGATTTTAGGCCAGTCGGAGTTGAGGATACCCTATTCATAAGAAATGTTGTTGTAAAAAATGCATCGTACCAAAAAGATAATAGAACATAGGTTAGAGACAGTAATGTAAGACCACCTTTGACAACATGACGATTTCTACGTTCTACTAAACCATTTTATGCGGAAGTATGGGGGAAAGAGAAAGGATTATGAGTACCATTAGATTGTAGTGAACTTTTTATATTCATAACCAATATCGGATTGAAACACCTTAATTTTGGTGTTAAAGAGATTTTCAACATGTTTAGAGAATGTAATAAAAATGTGCAACGCATCAGATTTAGCATGCACATGAAATATCCATGTGAATCGACTAAAAGCATCAACAAACATGATATAATAACGATAAACTTCATTAGATAAAATAGGAGTAGGTCCCCAAACATTTGAAACAATCAAATCTAAAGGATGATCATAAACCATAGTGCTAGACTTAAAGGGCAATCTATGACTCTCATTCTCTAAACAGGAGGAGCAAAACAAAAATTTAGAACCGGAAACCGGAAGACAATGACGACGAACAATAGTTTGAACAGTACGAATCATTGGATGACCTAAATGTTGATGCCAGGTCCGAATAGAAACACGTTCACCAATAAAAGCTTTAGGAGTGACATGCTGAAGAGTGTATAATCCATCACAGAGCTGTCCCCAAAGTGCTACCTCCCTCGTAAGTCGATCCTTAACAAGGAAAAAATCATCACAAAATTCAAAAACCACATCATTGTCATGAAAAAATTGAGAAATTGATAGAAGATTATGAGACAAGTGTGGAACATAAAGAATACTAGATAGTACAAACTTATGGGTGGGGGTTTGTAAAACAACATTACCAGTATGGGAGATAAAGAGATTTGAACCACTAGCAGTTCGAACCCAATCAGGACCAATTTACTCAACCGGAGTCTGAATATTTCCCAATGTATGTGTCATGTGATTGGTGGAACCACTATCGGGAAGCCAATCATAGGTGTAAGCCGGATTGCGAGTGGCCATATATGCAATATGAGGTGCAGTTGACGAAGACGGTTGTTTACCGCCTCTTCTATTGCCATTCCTTGGTAGGGGGTGTCGTGGAGGAAAGTAGTTTTCATCAAATCGTTTCAAACAATTACGAGCATCATGATAAGGTTGCTTACAAATTTGACAAATAGTTGATGGACTCCCGTACTTGGTAAGGGGAACATCACGAGAGCGAGTATTTTTGACGATGTTGGCTTGATGGGGGGCAGGGAGAAATTTATTCCATCAACACGAAGATCATAAGCCAAAAACATAGATTCAAACTGATCAGTTTTTATTAAACTCATAGTTGTAATGAGAGAACTAACAATACTCTCATACGCCGAATCAAGACCTTTGAGTACATAATGAAAAAAAATTGTATCAGAATTTCATGACCACCAGCAGCCAGAGAATCAACAATATTACGAATAGATTGAATATAGTCAATCATAGATAAACTGCCCTTAGTGACAATTTATAGAGAAGACTTCAAATGAATAAGAGTAACATCTGTTTTGGATGCATAAAATTCAGTAAGTTTGGTCCATACCACTGAAGATGTTTGACAAGATTTTACCTTTGCTAAAATAGGTGATATGAGCGATGATAGAATCCATCCAAATAATAACTTATCAGTGCGATTCCAAGAAAATAATTTAGGGTTAGGAGAACCATCAGTGTTCTTAACCGTTGGACATTTGTTGGAACCATTAAAAAAACCTTCAAGATCATAACCTTTTATACGGTAAAAATTATGCCTTCCAAAGAACAAAATTATGACCTGTGAGCTTTTCCGAGATAGATCCATGAAGTTGAGCAAAAGGGACATCTGTCCATGAAGAAGAAGAGTCCGAAGTGAACTCGTTACCACCAGAAGACTCAGATGCAACAGTCATTGTGATCTAAAAAATAAAATAAAATTAAAGATGAAAAAGAATTGATGAACAAAAAGAACACATGCCCTTGGAAACTAAGGTGATATACCAAGTGAAAACTATAATTTGACGTGTTCTCAATAATGAGAAAACACAAAGAAATCTTGTATATATATAGTGTCTAAGATTATAAAAGATATGATAAAAAATACAAGATATACAAATATTTGCAAAGATATTGTTGCTAGAATACATGCTATATCAAAGGAAGGTTACATAGTCGTGACTTATGTAGTCACGTCTGTCATATGTCTAACAAAAAGAACCTTTTATCGGCAAAATGACGATGTAACCTAATACTATTTATATGCAATATGCATAAGATTTTGGGATCAAAAGATATCACCTAAAATTTTAATGTAAAATTTATAAGTTTTAATCCATTGACATCTCTGAAGTTGGTATGATCACGTTAAAACACAAGTAAAAATATGAAAGGTAAAACATAATCAATGAGTTATATAGTCCTAGTACACGTTCATCACTTTATTGTTCATTGATATCCAACCTAAAATACACCTGAGATGCAAAACAAATTTTATAACATAGTGTATATGCAGAAGACTACAAAGAAATTCAGATTCATTCATAGGGTACAAAGATAAAACTAAGAATGTTAATGCAATATACACATAGAAATAAATGAGATCCTCGCAACAATAAGCATCACATACAAATATATCATAGAAGTTACGATATGAATTTGGACAAGAGAAGAAATTGAAGAATAAAATAGTAAAGAACATATAGGTATAAAGAAAATGAGTATGAACACTTGTACAGTGGCGACAATTACTAGTTGTACATTAGCAAAACATGACCATTATAAGATACTTCTACAGAATACGAAAGGAGATGCATTTCGAAGATAACTTCTCGGTCTCAAAAATATGTATAGAACAAAGGATCTCGAAAGTAAAGTAAGAAAATAAGATAGAGATGTACCCGTCTCCGTACTACCACTCTTGGACCATATCCATAAATTCCTGCTTATTATCAAAACCAAAAACCATAAGATCTATTAAAAAAAATAGTCCAAAAGTTCAAGTATTTGAATTACAAATATTCAAAACCGGAACCAAGTCAGAAATTACCATAAGAAGTTTTCCTTGTAATACAAAGATGAAAGTTCACAACGTAATATGGTCTGAGAACATTAAGAAATTTAGAATTAACAAAAGCCTCCAACTTTGGCATGGTTTGCGAACTCAATGTCTTTTGGTGTCAACAGAAAACACCCAAAATTGTTCAGTTCACGAACTCACCAAAATGGTTTGGGAACTTAAGTACAAGTTGGAGTTAACAAACAAAATTAATTGCATTATTTGCGAACTGCCAAAAGTGGTTCGCAAACTCAAAGCAATTTGAAGTTCACAAAAAACACCAAGTTTTGCACAGTTCGCGAATTTCCAAAAGTGGTTCATGAACTCAATTGTAACTTGGATTTTTAAAAGCTTATTGCATAAACATAGTTTGTTGAAAAATTAGAGTTATTCTCAACCTCAAATGCGATAAGTCCTTTGAACTTCCCTTGCTTGAGTCTTATTTTCGAAAGTAGCATGAACATGCTTGAACTCGAAACCTCACAAGATAATCGCACAAAGCTAGTTCTGTGATAGGATTCTTCTTTGTACATCATCAGTTACTAAAGTCAACGATATTTTCTCAAAAGAAGGATATATATATAGGTAAAAAACAATAAGCCAAATAGGATAGTAATTATTCACTTACCTATGTTAATAAAGTTCTCACTGATGTCTTCATGTGATCTTCTTTCTTCAAGGGTATTCGGTGATTTCTGAGACTCGACTACCTAAATTTAATCATTGTCTGAGACTGGTTTTGGTAAACTTAAATCAAGAAATAGTTTTGGCCACCTGACATTAAAAACAAGCTTGACATACCAACATTTATGGGTTCAACCGAGCAGTGCTCTAGCAAATGTATCTTCAAGACTCTTTTTCTATATACCCCAAAAATACCAATTTTTATCTATATACCTTTAAAATTTATCTTTCGACCTATCAATTTTTTTTAAAAAGTTACCTGATATGGATGTTGTATAAAAAGCCAAGTACAGTCCCTGTACTATTTGGAGTTGAAATTAATAAAAAAATTTGTTAGAAATATTATTTAGACTATTATTTCTTTTTAGTTTGATTCATTCACCAAATTATTCAACCAGAGAAACCTAGATGCATGTTTAAAAACTTATATCTTATGAAAGTAACGATATAATTTTTCTTCTCTAATGAGTTTGATTTCGATTTAAGTTTGATTTTGATTTTGATTTTGATTTTGATTATAGGTTTGATTTCCATTTGGTATGGGCAACACACATGAAATAGATCCATAGGGTTTTGACATCCATTAAAGTTGTAGAAAATAAACACATGAAGAGGGTTGAGGGCATTTAATGAAAAGATGATGGGCCGAGATTCTGTTTCTTAATTTTCTAATTGTATCAAGGATAATTTTCTTATTATTTTAATAAAATTTGGAATACCTAACCCTAGTAGCCGGTGGTAGTGTCGACCTTTATGCAAATAAATAAAAATAACTTAGAAATCTTAAAGAGGAAGATAATAGTTGGTTGATAACCCTAAAAAAATCAATAAACTCTCTTTAGTAAGGTTGGTAATTATTTTCAAAACCTAAGGTTTATTTAATAAAATGATCAACAAATTACTTCATCTGTTTCACTGAGATAGATTTGTTTGGTTTTTCCACAAGGATTAAGAATTTTAATTAATATAACCATTTTTTTTTCATCTTTAATCCTTCAAAAATATTTAAGCATGTATGCTAAAATTATCTGTTAAAAATATTATACATTTTTTATAGGTAAAATTGTAAAAATATAACTTAATATCTACATCAAAATAGAAACATGCCAAATTAGTCAAAGTTATATAAATATTAGAATAAAGGTTGTTTTTGGACAAAATCTAGGTAACAAACATTATGGGTAAAATTATAAAAATATAACTTAATATCTATATTAAAATAGAAACATGCCAAATTAATCAAAGATATAAATGCTGGAATAAAGATTGTTTTTGGACAAAACTAGCTAACAAACATTAAGTAACTCTAAAACTTATTGGTATAGAAACCTATAGTTGATTATCTATCTGACAAATTATTTAATTTACTTGTTTAATGATACGAGGAATTTATAACTTATTTTCTTAAGATTATTTGAAAGATGAGAAAATATTCGTTGTCAAAAATGATACTTTTACCATACCATGCAGAGTCTCGAATACATTATGATAATATTATCATGGAATCTTGGAAAAACTTTTCCTTTCCTAAAATCTCTCTACCTGTTATAGCCCGTTTCTCCGTCCTGATTCTAAATAATTATTGTTTCTCTTCCTTTGTAATCCAAATTTATTGGATTTGAAATGAAACTTTTCAATATTTTTGACAAATTTTGTTCCTGTTAGTTTTTTGACAAATTTTGTTCCTGTTAGTTTTAATTTGTAGTTCCAAATAATACTTCGCTATTATATGCGTGTTTTTAGGGTTTTATTAAGTTACACATAATTTTTTTTTCTTTAATGATTTCTATATGTTTTTTAGATGTTTGTGAAAGCAATTTCTTATAGATAAAATGCCATTTATTGCAAGAATCATCTCACTGGTATCATCGTGAACAATTTACCAAGACCTGACTTTGTTTTACATTTTTTATAATTAAAATTAATGGTCATTGGAAGTGATCGTGATGTTCAACGCGTAGTATCCCTCTTTTGGACAATTTTATCTTGACAAAGAAGGTAAATTGCATTGAAGGAATATTACTTCACATCTCATCCATTAAATACAATCAATTTTCTTTTTAAAATCTATGCATTTAATGTGTACGATGTATTTCAATCCATTTGTTCTTGGGACATAAATATGTGTATTATTTACATTTTTAAAATTTAAAATGTTGATGTATGATTTTTTTTTTCCTAGTTTGATTGGGTGTCATACTCGTATTTTTATTCGGATTTAATAAAATCCGATGTGCATGCTTGATTAGTAGAAGTATGAAATCACAAATTACTTTTAACATTCTTGACACGTTTGAATATGAACAGTTATGGAGCATGTTAGTCTCTTACTCCACTAGTGTTACGAATAAAAGAAAATAAAAATTCGATGTTCGTATGCCTTTAATAATATTGGGTTCCTTGGTTGTAAATAATAATTTCTAAATAGTAAGATTGTATTAATCTGAAGCCTTGGTGCCTTCATAGCCCTCCATGCATGATGCATACTTGTATCTTTAGAGCAACTGCAGCGGTCGATCAGACCAAAGAGCAAAGACCAGAAATGCTCTTTGGTCTGGTCAAATGAAGAACAGTGGGCGAGTAAAAATAGGATTTGGTATGAGAAAAACACTGTTCCAGAGTACTATTAGTCGATGTCAACGGAGTAAAACAGATATAGTCTAACGCTGGTTTAGAATAACGTTAGGTTTGAACGCTGATGAGGAACAACGTTTCGAAGAAATAACGGTACTGCAGACCAACGTTTAGCGAAACGTAATTACAGAACAACGTTTTGTAAACGTTATTGTGGACCAACGTCCTCTACTGGAAATGCTATTGCAAATAGCGTTTTGGTTAAGCGCTAGTTTGTGATACCGTTTAGTGATTAACGCTTGGCTGCATTTTACTCTTTAAACGCTGGACTAAATCAGCGTTTTACAACCAAAACGCTGCACCAAACCAGCGTTTTGGGTTATCCCAATTCCAAACGTTGTTGTAGGACATCACATCTTTCCTTAACGCTGGGTTGTAAAAGCGTTTTCTTCATTTCCTTACAAGAACGTAATACCAAGCCAGCGTTTTGTTACACATTCCTCTTAAACGCTACACTACTATAACTTGTGGTTAAATATAAAACGCTACATTAAACTACCGTTTTTAAATTAACATTCAAAACGTTGGGCTATTATAGCGTCAAAAACACTACGTTGGTTTACTCCAACGTTGCCTGATCAAATTGTGTTACAGAGGAGCGTTTGTAAATAAACGTTATTTTGAAATAGCGTAATACTAAATTAAGTCGATTGTCCGTTGTGTTTAATTTTTTTTCAGACCAAACTGATTTGGTCTTTACTCGATGGTCTAGTCCAACCGCGGCGGTTGCCCTTAGGAGACAGTCATGGGCACATTTGTTTACTTGTTTTGAGACTAAAACAAGAAGAGAAGAAATATAGAAAAGGGGAGCAGCAAAAGTGATTGGAGTTCCGGTTCGGGGGGAAAATCAAATACTTGATTCCATCTTCTTTCCTTCTCTCTTGGTCTTTCTCTGTTGATTTAAATCTGATCTATGTATTTATGCAAATTCTTAAAGGGTTGTTGTATCTGAAGCTAGGGAATTAACTTCAATTAACCCAAGACTTATTTTTAATTTGGGAACCATTTGGTGATTTAGAAGTTGATAACAACAAGGAATATGGGTATGAGTCAGTAGAGGGATTTGGGTTGTTTTTAGATGCTAAAAATCAGCTAGAAGCAAGGTTGAGAGTGAGCTACTGCCGTTGGTTTAATTAGGTGATGGGTGGCTGGGGTTTTTAATGTTTAGAGTTTATGGTTGATTTGGAAACTTGGGTTTGTTTCCTAAATCCAATCTGCATGGGAAGAAAAAGGTATGGAAAAATCCTTCTTTAGTACTGTTTTGAATTCCATTTTTATGTATTTTGATTTCTGATCTCGTACTCAATGGAATGATCTCATACTCGATGGAATTCGTGATTCATGCTTGTTCTCCTAGATTTCAGTGATTTTGATTTTGATTCTAGGGTTCATGAAATAAATCAGAGATTTCTTATTATTTGATATTTACACAATACTTCTTGTAAACCTAGCTTGATTAAATTCAACTTCAACTTTAGGGTTTAATTGAGCATGAAAGTATGAATTTTGTATCACAGAGTCTTGGCAACTAAGTTTAGTTCATGGAAGCTTAGCTTGAATTTTGAACTTGCCTTTTTAACATTAATAACAGATGCACTGTTAGAATTATAAGTTGAGATCTAACCGTTGGAACACAGTGATATTTGGAAATGTTATTCTTAGATATGTTAGCAAAACTCGGCTAAAATTTCAGGAAGATCAGAGTTGGGGAGGTGATATAAACTACCGTATGTCAGAGAACCATAGTGCAAAATTTGTACGATGTCGCTGAGTTCTTGAAATTAAAATGAGGCACTTAGACAGCATGGATTTGTCTGATTTTTGGATATGAGTAACCCATTTTGGTGATGATTTAGCTGTAAAATTTTTAGGATGATCAGACATAGGAAATAACTGAAAATCATAAATATACCGTGACTCCTTTCTGCTGAATTGCAGCCCTGGACAATTGACTAATAAGTGTATTTGTCATTACTTGTTTGTTAGATGAAGCTAAATTTTTAGTATGTTGTTATTCACCATATAGGTGACCTGTTTCATAAATTTCATGAAGATTGGAGCATTGTAGGTACCTCTAAGTGTAAGAGAATCCTGGATGAATTCTGTAGATACTATTTGGTTTGAGCCTAATGGCCTCTTAAATCTGTACTTGTTATACCTTGAACTGATTCAAGTGTGTTAACTACTTATGGGTGTGATTGTGAGTCAAGCTTAAATGTCTTTTAAATGTATGGCTAGTTGAATACAGACTAATGATTGCAAATTTGGATTATTAATTTATTTTTGTATTGATGCTATATGGCTTTATTTAGGAAATGGTACATACCTGAATATGGTACAGTCAAGTACTAGGTGAGTTTTAATGGGAATCATCATATGGTACTGTTGGCCCTTCAAAAAAAATAAGTCATTGATATGTTATGGTTTTTTATGGTCAGTACTTAGCAGTCCAGCACTTGAGAATCATTTGGTTCTTTAGCTGGGGCTTATTATACCTTCATGCTACCAATTGACTTGGTAGATTTGTGTCGAAGTTGACGTCAGGTCAGACTACATTTTATAGTGTTTTGATGGCTAAAAGGATCATATTAATGTTGTGTGGATATATTTATTGTTCGAGGAGTATGAGTAGAGACACTTGGTTTTACCTAACTAAAATTCAGACCATTTGAGCTACAGTAGTGGTGGATATTATGTGTTTAGATTTTTGTTACTTCTTCTAGGATACGCTTTAGATTGTCTGTCATATGCATCATATATGAACTGAAAAACTGAATATGTGTGTGTAACGTTGCATTTCTTAGGGTTGATATGTATTCAGTTTGTTCTTATAGCTTTTTGAACTTCATTTTTATTGCGTTTCTACTGCCTTCATTCTAGTACAGTGTATTTTTCCATGTACTGTTTATGTGTTGGATCACTATTGCGGTATCAAGAAAATATTGTGTTAGTTGTGTTGGACTTGCAGGGAATTACATCTTTTGATTTTAAATAAGGGAAGAAACAATCATGGATGGTTATTGCTCCATAATTCATACTCTATCCATTGCAAGAGACGATTGCTATCTAAATAGGGTAATTTATATCATTTGAAAAGAGATAGTTGCTACCATTGTGAGTAGTTCATACTATCTAAAATGCAAAGTAAGACGAACTACGGTCGTGCTTGATCCCTTCGAGCTACGGAGAGGGTATGTAGGCAGCCGCTCTGCGGTTCAGCACAAGATTGTTCATATTATCTAAAAGTGTTGGTTGTTGCGCGGCAGTTCATACCATTTATTTGGAGATGATTGCAATCTTCTCAAGGTAGCCGTAGTCCAATTACTGGCTGTTCATACTACTTAGTGAGAGATGATTATTACCATCCAAGGTAATTCATATCATCTGATAAATGTACAAAACGTGCGATAAGAGATGATTATTACCATACTAGGTAATTCATATCATCTGTGAATTGCCAGGCTCACTGGGGCTCTCACCTACAGGTGGCTATCCAGAAGACCGTCGCTGGAACGGTGGTATACAACGGGACTGATCATCCCCACCCGTCGCTGGAACGGTGTGTGTTGTTAGTACTGCTAGCTCCCACTTATGAGTGGCAACCCAGAAGACCATTAACTGTAACGATGACCGTTAGCTGTAACGACGGCAAGAGAACCTCACAGTAGAAGCGATGAAAATAATTTGTCGTACTCGATGACCCTTACGAAATTGTGGACTCTTTTGGTATACCGGGGTATACAGTATGGGACGTATGCTCAGAAGGTCCCAATTGACATCACGACGGATATCATGGGATTTCTTAGTACCATGGTGAAGGACATATGATCAGAGAATCCTAACCCTCAAATCAGTGATATTTTGTTCAGTAGAGTCTTAGTATCTTAAGTTTAGTGTTTTATAAGAGATGATTGGTAATTCATATCATCTGTTGGTATCGATGAATATCAAAAATGATATCAAAACTGTAAAGCAGTTGGAAGGATTCGATGACCATTGAAATATAAAAGTTATGGTTGCATGCTTATAAAGCAATTTGAATTAAATCGATGAACATTTGCTTGGTAAGATCGAATTGGTTCGAAAAATTTATAAGTTTGGTTTCTCGAGTGGCGTATCGGGAAGTTGGAGCTGGCCTAATGGACCGAAACCCGATCCATTGGAAGCAAAAAAAATTCGGTCTGTCACATTGGGGGTTTGTAGAATTAATAGGAGCTTTAAGAAAAAACAAAATAGGGTCGCCCAAAAATAATTCCTAGAACCCCTTAGCCATCTATTTTTATAAATGGTTAAACTACTCCATTTGATTAGCTCTAATACATGATTAATTTAGTTAATTAATTAGATTAGATTAGCTATATAGATTATGGTTAGGATTAAAGTTAGAGAAGTTTTTATTTGTGTTTATGATTAGAGAGGAAGATGAGCTTTTTGAAGAAAAAAAGTGAAAAAAATGAAAAAGAAAATGAAGAACCCACAACCCAAAACACTCAAGTTAACTACAAATAGCTTACTTATGGTCGTTTTTTTTTGTTAAAATCATCGAATCATTGTGGGAAAGCAAACACACAGTGTATGGGTCGTCATGGTCGTAAGGTTACTACCATGAGATTCTGCAAAGGTCGTCATGGTCGTAACATCCAAGACTGACGACCCTTAGCTGCAACTTTACCAGGCTATAAAAAATTGTCATGGTCGATAAAAATAGACCATGACGACGCTAATTATACCATCTTCAATTTTTCCTGGATGTTTTGGTGTGATAGGATCGTATCGGTTCACAACCAAAACCATTAAGACTCCAATCTGCCATTATTTGGGTGAGTTGGAGTCGTTATGGTCGACACCAATAGATAATGGCGACCCAAATAGACTATGAGATCGTTATGGTTTATCGAACAGACGTCATAGATTATATAAATAGGGTCGTCATGGTTGTAGGAAAAAACCGATACGACTCTTAATATACTTCGTCTTCAGAAAAATAACCAGTAAGGGTCGTCATGGTCGAAAATCAACAACCATGACGATTTTTCAGAATTTTAACATGCATATAAAAAGTCGTTATGGTCTTTGATTTGAAACCGTGATGACTTACAACGATGAATTGATTTAAAAAAAAAGGAATAAGGGTCGTTAGGGAGAAGAGGAGAGGAGAGGATGAATGATTTTAAATTTTGAATTTAGAATAAAAATGGGGTTTATCGGTTTAAAGGTATTAGGATTTTAGATTTAGTTATTAGGGAAGTGTAAAATAGTATTTTCACCACTAATTGGCCCCTCATAATTTATAGTGTGTTAATAAATTTGACAAAACCCCCATTAATTCCACAAACCTCCAATTAAATCAGGTTCTTATTGTACCAATGAAAATAAAGTATTACCACTTCTTTTAAAAATAAATATATAATAATCATGGGATGTCAACGTAACCCTCGTATTCCTTATTACCCAAGAATATTTCCATCTATTCCGGTATTTGAAAAAACCATAAGCATCTCGTTTAGATAAAGCAGAAAATATAAAAGTAAATACACTGGTACTGTTATATCTGTGTAATAATTAAGGAAATACCATGAAAAAAAACAAATATCCTAGTCTCCATAAGTTTTTTGTTCAGATTTGGTCTATTTTTAGACCAAATCTGAGCAAGATTTTTTTTTAAAGTTTTCTATTGTTTTTAAATGTCGTTTGATATATTTTTTCGTTATTTGAGACGATTTTTCTTCGCTATTTGGGACGATTTTCTATTCGTTTTGAGGCCGATTTATTCAAACCTTGATCGCTGGTTCATGGTTTGTTATTCTCGATTCAAGAACATCAATTATTCAACACGGTTTTGCTTTGAATACGTTTCAATCGAAGTGATTTAGGGCATCAGATTCGTTTGGATCTACAAGATTATGAGCATATTACTCCTTTCTTTTAGGAGCATATCTTATTGAAGAAGAAAAAAATTAGATTAAATGGTCGGATTTGATTCCGGATAATACCATCATCCTTCCCTATTACATATACATAAATAGGATATCTTTATGGTTTATGGCTCCTTATCTTGGCGATTTACTTGTAATTGATATCTTTATTTGTATTAGGGTTTTGATTATCTTGTATGTTGATGTTTTTATTATTATTATAAGCGATCATGCAATCACGATTTTGATTTGAATAAATTGATATTTGTTGACGGATCAAAAAAAAAACCAAAAAACTCAATGGAAAAAAATTATAAACAAGAAATTAACGATAGAAAATTCAGATTTTAACATAAAAAGAATAGGCCATGGGTTATAAGCCCAAAGGTGTCACTATCCAACTAAATAAAACCCAACAAAACAAATTTGACAGAAAAAACCCATTATAAACCAACTGTTCATATTACCCTTGCTTATTATTCAGCCCAACTTCAGAACCTATTCACGCCCATCACGCCCACTACGCACGCCCACCTTCATTTAACGCCATTAACGCTATTTTTTCCCTCTTAACTTCTATCATCTACCATGTCCAAAATTCATACCTGAACACCTGAACCAACATCATCAGAGAAAAAAACGTGAACCAACATCATCGTCATCATCAATCATATCAAAAATCATCACATTAATCTCCCTGAAACAAAAGTCATCACTTAAATCATCATCAACAGTTGAACTTGAGTCGTAATCAACCTAAATTTCTGATTCTAAAACGATTGTTGATCATCAACAGTAGAATTGAGTCTTCTACTTTTAACTCATCATAATCTACCTGAAGTTTCTATTCAATTCTGTCACAGTTTAAACCTAAGAAATCACTGAAGATCATTAAACATGGTGAAGAAACAAGACAACAAGATGAAGAAAAAACTCAATACACCAGTTAAGAAACAAGAATCTACGAAAGGTAAATTAAAGTTTATAGTTTCATCATATTCTGTGATTGTTTATGGTTGAAAATCAAAATGCATTTGGTAAATAAGGTTTCATCATATTCTGCATGTTTATGAATTTTAGTTTCCTGATTTTGGTTTCGTCGATGTATTTGGTTAATAAGGTTTCATCTCTTTCGAAATTACAGGTTTCATAGTTAGGTTTCAGTTACATTTTTCTGAAACTAGGTTTCATTGATTTTCATCTATTTCAACGTTTAGATTTCATCTTTTTTAACCTAAATTATTGTGTTGGAACCGAAATAGGTTTCATCCTATTCTGTGTGTGGTTGTGACCAACAATGTTGGAGGTTTTTTACTTAATTGGTATTATGATGGAACCCAAAAAGGTTTCATCATAATCTGTGTATGTTTGTGACCAACAATGTTGGTGGTTTTTTACTTAATTGGTATTATGATGGAACCCAAAAAGGTTTCATCCTAATCTGTGTATGTTTGTGACCAACAATTTTGGTGTTTTTTAGAAAATGCATGTTTTGATGGAACCCAAAAAGGTTTCATCCTATTCTCTGTATGTTTGTGACCAACAATGTTGGTATTTTTTTACTTAATGCATGTTTTGATGGAACCCAAAAAGGTTTCATCCTATTCTGTGTATGGTTGTGACTAAAAAATGTTGGTGTTTTTTTACTTAATGAATGTTTTGATGGAACCCAAAAAGGTTTCATCCTATTCTGTCCTGTTTGTGCTAATGGTTTACTTGTTCTATAACAGGAAAAAAATATATTCCAGATCCATACAGATGCTCATTAC
Source organism: Papaver californicum (assembly GCA_023531435.1). Lineage (NCBI taxonomy): Eukaryota > Viridiplantae > Streptophyta > Magnoliopsida > Ranunculales > Papaveraceae > Papaver > Papaver californicum. Next base: position 223,920 of record JAJJMC010018427.1, on the reverse strand, counting down.
AATATTTATGTGCAGAGGAACCAAAAATAAAAGCATTGATACACACTAAAGAAAAACACATGAAGGCACTTGTTGCATGTCCATTCTGGCATTTTTTCAAACCGTTCTTCGATGGTACCCTTCAAGCAGAAAAATTAAAGAAAACAACAATAGCAGTTCAGATGATCTTAGGGTCATTTTATAGAAGTGTAAAGGGTGATAAACCAGATTGTTTCAAATTGATGAGAGCAAGGAATATGATACTACGGACAACACCTGAACAGTTCGCTGTCATCTTTGGTCTACAAATGATGAAGAATGTAAATATACACCAAGATGTTGAGATGAAGAAAAAGGTGAACATGTTTCAAGTTGAGTATTTTAAAGGAGCTAAGAAGATGAGGAAAACTGATATTGTCAGAGCTATGATGGAAACAACAGCAGATGAAACCAAAGCTGAAGACTTCGTCAAGCTATTCATACTCTATCTCTTGGTTTCGATATTTGTCCCAAACAAAGGTGGGAAGAATCTGACATCAAAATACTTGTACCAAGTATTTGAGATGAATAAAGTGTGTTGGTCTGATGCTTTGCATGAAAATATAATTGAGTCTATAATTAAAGCTGAAGAAGTTGATGATGTATCAGGTTGCGTCATTTACCCACTGGTAAGTTAATTTTTGTTTCTTTTGATTCATAAAATGTTTGTTTTTTATTTTTCCCAAGTTTGATTACTAATTTAAATGTTGAATTGTGTATTGATTTTTTACAGTTTTGGTTTGCTGAGATGACAAATATCACTTTGAGAGAAGATGAGAGCGAAAGGTACGCAAGGTTCGCTAGATGGAACCTTGATGAAATAAGCAAGCAAGTGGTGAATAATTTTGATGATCTATCCAACAAACCAGAAATTTTCTCCAAGGTAAAAGAAACAACAGTTCTTATTTGTTTATAATTTTTAATGTCTGCACCTTATTCAAGATGAAAAAGCAAAACTATGGAACCAAAAAAGGTTTCATAGTTTATTTAGTACCAACTTATTAATCATAACTTTTCTTGTATTCCCTAGATGAATGTGGGTTACCGTCAGGGATCCTTCATGTTAGAATATAATGAACAAGAAATACGCTTGGTCCAGTGTATAGAGGAAGAGGAAATTCAGTTTGAAGAGTACATAAATGGTGAAGGAAATGAAGAGGAAAATGCAGATGTTGGTGGTGAAAGAAATGAAGAGGATAATGAGATGGTTGTTGAAAGAAATGAAGATATTGGTTCTGAAAGAAATGAAGAGTTGGTTGGTGAAAGAAATGAACTGAGTGTTGAAACTGGAAATGAAGATACCACATACAAGGAAAAATATAAGTGGGCAAGAATTTTGATTGAAAAGCTTACAAGCGTCGGTAACAATGGGCTTTCGGAAGAAGATCAATCAATTCTCGCAAAATATGATGCTGAAGATAAGTTAGAACTAGAACCAGTGAGGAAGACTTACGTGAGAAAGAAACGTAAGCGAGATGAAGCAGAAACAGTTTCATACACTGAACAAGATATGGAGGAATTGATAACCAATACTATAAAAATTGTGGATGCAATGGTAGAACAAGATGATGTGAATGTTGAGGTTGAAGAAGATAAAGAACAAAAGTCTGACAATGATGAGGTGATAATTTACTATACTTTGTTTTGTTTTTATTTGATTTGATTTGATTTACTATACTTTGTTTTCTGAAATCAATAAATATTGCAGGTAATGAATATATTTGAAGAAACAGAACAACATGATGCAGTGGAACCTGAAAAGGTTTCAGCTCATGAAGAAGTTTAGGATCAACATGATGCAGTGGAACCTGAAAAGGTTTCAGCTAATGAAGAAGCTCAGATCCAACATGATGCAGCGGAACCTAAAAAGGTTTGTAGATGCAGTGATTTTCTATTCAACGAAGAGAAGTTTCAGTTCATGAAGGTTTCAGCTCATGAAGAAGTTCATGATCAACATGACGCAGTGGAACCTGAAGAGGTTTCATCTCATGAAGAAGTTCAGGAGCAGAATGAAGCAGTGGAACCTGAAAAGGTTTCACCTAATGAAGAAGCTCAGATCCAACATGATGCAGTGGAACCTGAAAAGGTTTCAGCTCATGAAGATGTTCAGGAGCAACATGACGCAGTGGAACCTGAAAAGGTTTCAGCTCATGAAGTTCAAATTGAAGAGATTTCAGAGTTAACTCCGAACATAATTGAAGATTTGGAGGTGGCTGAGAAGGTAGAATCTGAAATCAAAGCGAAGCAAGCCAAGGACAGTATAATGGAAGAAGTTTTGGAGTTAACTCCGAACACAATTGAAGATATAAAAGTGGCTGAACAAATTGAATCTTCTTTGGCGAAAATTAACTTGAGGAGTGCAATAGAAGAAATTTCTGAATTGACTCCAGATACTATAGAAGATATCAGAGTCGCTAAGAGAGTAAAACTGGAAGCGAAGAAAAGTTCTTCATCAAAGCCAGAGACACAGATTGAAGTGTCAACTCAAAGCCAAGGTTCAATTGATGAAACTATTCTTCAGCAAATGGAAAACGAGTATGCAACCAAGACTTCTACATCAAAGCCAAGTAGTAAAGGCATGTGCTACTACTCTGTTATAAACATGGAAAATGATGTAATTGCTTTAAAAGATGATGTGCCTCATTTCAAGTTGGGATTGACGGAAACTGACAGTGAGAAAGAAGATGGTGAAGACATCAGTCCCGACAAAAAATTGAGTAACATAATCTCAAGGATGAGAGAAAACAAAAGGACAATGCAAGCACCTGTCAAGATGCAGGATTATACACCTGGAGATGCTAAGAATAAGAAAATAAAAAAGACTCGGTGTGTGAGCAGAAATCAAAAGAAAAATTTGGAGAAACAACAAAAAGAGAAAAGGGAAGACAAGTTGAAAGCAGTGGAAAACTTAAAAATTATGCAACTGCTGGATTCAAATGAAAAACAGATAGTGTGCAGATATTTTAAAATGCACAATGAAAGGTAAGTGGCATTCATACCATTAAGTTTTTTGGTTAAATAATTTAAGTGTTTTAGTTTCTTTTATTCTTCTTAAATGTTAAATTTGTTTATCAACAATATAACAACAGTGACATGGCTTGGGAGAAGGACGATATAGGCCTGTACATTACAGGAAAAAATATGAACGCCTTGATAAGAAAAGGTGACATAGAAGGAGATATGATTGAGTTCTACATGCTCAAATTGCAAAAAAACATAGCAAAGAACATCAAGAAATCAGATGGCACTCCTAAGTACAAAAGGGCTGTTTTCCTAAGCACATATGTCTATGTAAGTTTCATCTAACTTATCTTATACAAGTGTCTTTCTGAAAACAATGAAACTAATTTTGGTTCCATCAAAATAAGGTTTCATCTGTTTCAATTATATTTTTCTGTAAAAAAAAGGTTTCACTGATTTTCAACAACACACTCATTTTTATTTTTTATTGAATTTCAGGCATTGCACTCAATCGGTAAAAGTTGCCACACTGCGATTGAAGCTTTCATTGATAAAATGGACTACACTCCAGAATATGTCTTCGTTCCAATCATAACAAAACTAAGTGAAAAGACATATCACTGGACATTGTTAGTCTTTGATAATGAGACTGGAGAATTCTCTCATTGCAACTCAATGGCCTCCACTGAAGATGAATGCAAAAAAAGTGTTGAAAGCATGAAGGAAAGAATGGTGTCAGCATTTAGAAAACATGTATCAAAGCTCTTCCTGGACCCATCAAGTCAAACAAAAGAATTTATTTTGAACACCCCTTTCTGCTGTCAACAAGATGTGTAAGTACTTTTAAAAGAAATTGTGATATCTTCATTTTAATCCTTTTTTTTATTTTTTAATTTAAAGATATTGTTTTGTTAATTTCAGGAATGATTGCGGACTTCATGTTTGCTATTACATGAAGAGCCTTTTGAAATGAAAATTTTCATCCGAAGAGAACATAAAACAAAAGGTGCAAAATATGAGGCCAAAGTTGGCATGCAAGATACTCCTTGACAAAGTTGAAGACTAATACTCCTTGACAAAGTTGCAACTTAAAGTGGAAGAAAAGAAGACTGATGGTCAAACCTCATGGTGGTTGTCTGTTCATAAAAGAGAGGTTGAAACTTAGGTTGCAACAATGTTAATCAATTAGTTTATGATACAGTACAAATGGTTCTCCGTAAAAAAAAATCTTATTCAATATTAATCAGTCTTTTGATCAATCAATACTCTTAAGGATGAAAATCTTTTTGAATGATTTGTTTCATCTTATTACAGTATGATTTATGAGAAATGTTAATCAATATTTTCTGTTTCAGCTTATTACAGGTGAAAAAAACAATGAAACCGAAAAAGGTTTCATCATTTATTTTTGTTTTCATCTTACTACAGATGAAAAAAAACTATGAAACCGAAAAAGGTTTCATAGTCTTTTTAAATTTCATCTTACT
>JAJJMC010018427.1:195658-219444 GCA_023531435.1 Papaver californicum | reverse complement strand
GTTTCATCATTTATTTTTGTTTTCATCTTATTCCAGAAAGAAAAACACTATGAAACCGAAAAAGGTTTCATAGTCTTTTTAAATTTCATCTTACTCCATAAGAAAACAAACTATAAAACCGAAAAAAGTTTCATCATTTTGTAGATAAAAAAACATACGCTACAGGCCTGTAACTTATAAAAAGCCTGTAACTCTGAAAAAACAAAAAAACATGAATGACCTGAAGCAAAAATGAAATTTTAACTGTAAACAATATGAAGATTAAAACATATAGTAGTGTAAACAAAAAATGAAAATAAAAAAGTCAATGAATTGTTGTCAAAATAAATTCACATCTGCCGCGCAGGGCATGTCCTTCGGTTATGGGTACTCAAAACATGGAAGCTACCACAAGTTCTCATCTTCTTATTAGGAACTGAACCTGTATTAGGAATTATCTTCTTCTTCCTTGGACGACCAGGTTGTGGTAGAGCATCAGAACCAAGAACAAGAGATTTTGGAGACACAACCGTAGGCTTTTCAACTGTGCGAACAGGATTGATTGGTCTTGCATAGGATCACGGTAGAACTTTACTGTAAAATAGAATTCAACATACTTATACGGGTCTTCTTCATTTAGCATGATACAATGGATAGCATGGGCACAAGGAAAACCGTTGATGCGCCAGCGGTTGCAAGAACATGTTCTTCTTTCCAAATCGACTTTTTGTGTTAATGTAGAATGAACTTCAAACACATATTGCGACGACTTGGTGACAGTGTATTCACGGCCATGCATCTTGTTGTTGTACAACTCAGTTTCAAACTCTGGACACAAAGTTTCTCGCCACTTCAATAATGTTGCACATTCCTCACGACGTACACACATTTGATTCATAATCTTCACTCTGATCTCATCAACCATAATGGCTATAGGCTTCTCTCGCTCTTCAACGATCCAACTATTGAAAATCTCAGCAATATTCGAACACAACCTACCATAACGACGACCTGGGAAATAAAAACTTGCCCATTTATCAATCGGAGCTCTACTCAGATAATCTTGTAACTTCTGATTTTTGACCTGCAATAATTTTCCCAGTTCTCTGAAAATTTTATATGTGTATTAGCATACGCACATTTTTCAAACAACCCAAGCACATAATTGTTATAAACCTTACTGGACTTCGGCAAGTATGTATTGATATTGTTCTTCATATGCCAATAACACCAACCATGAACAGCATCAGGGAATACATCAGGGATTTGGTTCACCAAACCAGTAACTCGATCACTAACAAAAGTAAGCTTTTTACGCATAGGAGAAAGTACTTGCTTCAAATTCTCCAAAAACCATTTCCAGTTGGCGTCATTCTCCGAAGAAACAACAGCATAAGCAAAAGGATAGATTTCTGAAAAAACAGAACAGAAAAAAAAAAGTCTCAGCATATAAGAAAACAATGAAACCGAAAAAGGTTTCACCGTTTAAACTATATTTTTCTGTAGAAAAAATGTCTCAGCATATAAAAAACAATGAAACCGAATAAGGTTTCATCCGTTTAAACTACATTTTTCTGTAGAAAAAATGTCTCAGCATATAGAAACCAATGAAACCGAATAAGGTTTCATCCGTTTAAACTACATTTTTCTATAGAAAAAATGAAACAACATATAAAAAACAATGAAACCATTTAAGGTTTCATACTATCAATTACATTTTTCTGTAAAAAGAATAGGTTTCGCTGATGTGAAACAAAATAGAATGTTTAAGAAAATTACCGTCATTCCCGGTTAGACCTGTTGCTGCCATGATATGACCAAGGTATTTGCTCTTCAAATGGGCTGCATCAAGGAATAACAAAGGACGACAATAATTGAATCCACCAATGCATGCTCCGAAACAGATAAACAATCTCTGAAATTTTTGAGTCCCATTTTCAACTTCCAAAACAATACGAGATCCAGGATTGGTTTCAGTCAATTTGTTGGTATACCATTTCAAGTACATAAATGATTTCTCGTTCTCTCCCCATGTAATATTCAATGCACCTCTTCCCTGCATATGCATAATAACGACTGATGTCAAAGCCGTACTCTCTTGTAAACTGATTCATAATATCCTTTGTCTTCTTCTTTGGATTCTGTTTAATCTCTTCAAGAATCAAGCTACTAATAAGTTTCTTCGACAAATATGGTCTATTTACAACTCCACCACAACAAGTATGCTTCTTATTTAACTCATTGATAATAAAAGGACTACCTTCAACACCGTCAATAGAAACAGCATATATATGCCATTCACATTTATCTTCTTCCTTCTTAGAACAACATGCACCAATCCTCAACTTCTCATTCCTTGTCATCTTAAATGAATACCCAGATACTGCATGATATTTCAATAAATCAGAACGAATTTGTTGAACACCTCCATTAAACACCTGATTGACACCCTGAAAAAGGCCAAACGCGCAGGCTTCAACGGTTCTTTAACTTTATTACAGACATCATAATCAACTAAACTTCGTGGCTGCTCATATGGTATGATTGCTGAAATTTCTAAACTACAACTAGATGACTCATCTCTATGCCTTACATATAACTCAACAGATGGAAGCTTATTAAACAAAGTAAATAAAGCAACCGATTGGAGATCAAAATCAGAATTGATAACCTTTTGCTGATCACAAACTATGTGGAAAATTTCAATAGAAAGAGAAGAAATTGACACCACCTTGAACATATATTACCCTTCAAATCACAAACAGATGCTTGTAGACCAATACGACAAGATAATGTATCATCTTTGTGAAATATAACAGCGAGAACAGATTCCATAACCTACAGAAAAAAGTATGAAACCGAAATAAGTTTCACTGTATGTGAATATAAACAACAACAAACAACAAAATTTGAATATTAACATCAACAAAATTGTAAAAATATGATTCCATAACAACAGGAAAAAGTATGAAACCAAAATAAGTTTCACTGTATGTGTATATAAAAGAACAACACCAACAAAAATTGAAAATTAACATCAACAACATAACAAAAATGTGATTTCATAACCTACAGACAAAAGTATGAAACCAAAATAAGTTTCACTGTATGTGTATATAAACAACAACACCAACAAAAATTGAAAATTAACATCAACAACATACAAAAATGTGATTCCAATAATATACACAAAAAAAGAATGAAACCAAAAACGGTTTCACTGAATATAAACAACAACACCAACAACAACATTTGAAAATTAACATCAAAATCATAACAAACTCTGATTACAATTATATACAGGAAAAAGTATGAAACCAAAAAAGGTTTCACTTGTTTGTGAATATAAACAACAACACCAACAACAACAACAACATTTGAAAGTTGGATTTCAGTTTCATAGGAATGATTGAACTAATACAAAAGCTTGAACCGAATGAGAATATGATCAACAACATAGAAAAATATGATTCCGATAATATACACAAAAAAAGAATGAAACCAAAAACGGTTTCACTAAATATAAACAACAACACCAACAACAACATTTGAAAATTAACATCAAAAACATAACAAACTCTGATTACAATTATATACATGAAAAAGTATGAAACCAAAAACGGTTTCACTTGTTTGTGAATATAAACAACAACACCAACAACAACAACAACATTTTGAAAGTTGGATTTCAGTTTCAGAGGAAAGATTGAACTAATACAAAAGCTTGAGCCGAATGAGAATATGATCAACAACATACAAAAATGTGATTCCAATAATATACACAAAAAAAGAATGAAACTAAAAACGGTTTCACTAAATATAAACAACAACACCAACAACAACATTTGAAAATTAACATCAAAAACATAACAAACTCTGATTACAATTATATACAGGAAAAAGTATGAAACCAAAAACGGTTTCACTTGTTTGTGAATATAAACAACAACATTTGAAAGTTGGATTTCAGTTTCAGAGGAATGATTGAACTAATACAAAAGCTTGAACCGAATGAGAATACGATCAAAATTGAAAGAAAAAACTGAAAATACAGTAGGAATCTTCAAAAAACAAACAATTTGAAGTTACAGTTCCTGATCTTCACTTGAACAGAAACGAATACAATTTTGAGTTTGGTTCTTCAAAAGTATGATAATCAAATAAAAACCAAAATCAATAAATCGAAAATTAAACTTACCTGATGAAATACAACTGAAGCTGAGTTTCTGTTCTTCACTTAAACAAATACGAACTCGGTTCTTCAAATAATCAATGAATTTGAAATTGTTTGAGATGAATCGAAGCTAGAATTTATGTTCTTCAATTAAACAGCACCAAAAACGAACTCAAATCTTCACTTACACAGCAGAATTTGATTTGAAGAAGATATCTTCAATTAAACAACACCAAAAACGAACACAGTTCTTCAATTAAATTTCAGGAATCAAATTTGTAGAAGATATATTTTGATGAAACCCTAGACGAATTTTAGAGAAGATTTGGTTTTAAGATTTATTTCCATTTAAAACTTGTGGATTATATAGGAAGGGCAATTCGGGAATATTGAAAATAATTAAAGTCTAAATTTAATTAGTATTAAGTGAAATGGGGTTTTCGTCTCATTTTTAATGAAAATAGTTTTTCTTTATAAAAGATAATATGGGAGGGTTTTATGCATGGTAAGTTTGTTCACCTTGGTTTTTTATACCAAATTTTGTAAAAAAAAATTTAAAATTATGAGAAAGAAAAATGATACCCCTTTGTCTCTCACACAAACAATTATCAATCTCTCTCCCCTGATTTTGGTTATACTTCCTCCATAATTTGTCTTAAATTCTCAAAGCTCCAGTCCCTTCTCATACCACAATCCGCATCAACCTAGGTTCCCCTGATTCTCCATTTCTTCCTTCGAAAGCAAGAATACCTGTACTATGAATCATTCGATGATGACCTCGCCGGCCTTTACTTGTAGGCACAGACGACCCATTCCCAATTTGTTCATATGGTGGAGGTGTAAGATTTCCCGACCAACTTCGGTCGACCCCAATGCAACATAATTTCAATCCACAATCAGGCTCTCCGTCGACTCTTTTGGATGTTTGGCTACTCAAGCACATACTCATAATCTTTATATAAACAAAACTACAATCAGATTAATTAGTTAATTCAAGATGAGTTATTAAAAACAAAATTCGAGGAAAAAAAAAAGGTTGATCGAGGTGGATTAGGAAATATTTACATTTGAAGGAGAATGGGGATGACAGAGACAAAGGGTGGGATAGGAGAGAGAAGGGAATAAGAGAGCATGGAAATTTATCTGTATAGGTGAAAATAGATGTGATAAATTTGTGCAACCATGTTTTTGGTTTGTATTGAATAACTATTTTTTTTTATTTTCTTTATTTAAATAATTTTTGCTAAACACATGTCAAGCTTGTCCAATATTAGATTTTGGAACAACTTTTTACCTAAAAATGACTGGACAAATATCTCAAATTGCAATTCTAAAACTTTTTTTTTGCAATTCTAATTTTTCACAAATTTTTTTTTTTTATAATTATACTCCTTATAAAATAATCTTACGTATCTTTTAGCTAACGGTAACCTTTATTTAGAAAAATCTTGACATGTGTTTGTAGGTGATTATTGGATCCATCTTTATTAATACTTGTCATCATTGCACGGTGACAAAAATAGCGAAAGGTAATTTAATATTCAAAAAATCTTTATGGATCGTCATTTGATACTACACAAAAATCACCCCTCATATTTTTTTTAAATGGTGGGGCCCAATAATAGTCCCTATTAATTTTAAGTGGACGGAGCCCATTCCATGTGAGAGAAAGATTTTTGAATAGTCTTAAACGACGGTCCGTAAAGAATCGTTGTTTATTACTTTATAAGAATAACTATATTATATTAATAATATTAAGTAAAAAATAATCGTTTTTTCTCAATTGTTGTACTAATATTATCATTTTCTATGTTTTTAGGTATTTTTGGAAGAATAAATAATCGTGGAAAAATCGGCGAAAAAGTGTTAAAGGCACACAGGCAGTTGATAAGAACACCACATCTTTCAAATTCGAAACAACTTTTAGCGGGAAACTTTCCTCTCGTATCTGTGTGAATTGAAAACAAAATTTGGTGGAAATATTCACGAACTTATTACACAATTATTCTCTTACTAAATTCATATCAACTTGTACACGATTCCAACACAAGATATCTTGTTAAATTATTTAAGTTGTACAAAGAAATAGTGTGGCAACAAAATCAGTTCTCGGGTTGGTTTGCTGCAAAGAAAATCTTCGGTAGAATAAGATATTTGGATATAACGAATATATTCTCGAGTCTGAGTCAGGGTAAGAGATTTATTCTTAGGATATAAGTTAGGTAACAACACAAAAGAAGTTTGTTCAAGACTTAAATACATATCGAGAGTAAAAAGTGATTTACGAGATACTCTGAGAAGATTTTGGAGAATTTGGAGAGTTTTAAACAACTAAGGAAACAACATCAAAGTTGTGATCGTGATCTAACTGCCGAGATTTGATTCTTAACAATGAAAAGATATTGAGGAATTAATTCGAAGATTTAGCAGCTATTGGGTGTGCTAGTATATAAAGTTGGTCGAATGAAGTTATTAGAGAGGAGAGGCTTCGGCCACAAGTGAAGAACTCAAAATCAAAAAACAATTGCTCATGATGAAGAAGATGAAGAAACCGTGGCTATAGTTTTTATGTGGCTAAAAAATGTTGAAGATTCTGTTGCTAAAGCTTTCAGTCTTTGCAACATTTATCTTCAGTTTGCAATACATACTTTGTAACAGCGAGTCTGTAACGTCAATACACCGTTGCAAACTCGTTGTTTTTATTATTTTCTCTTCTTTTCTCCTTTGTAAACACTTATGAGCCATGAATCAATATTTTGATAGTGTTTTGAGCATGATGAGCTAAACCCCATCACTGGGACAATGGAGGAAGCTATTTTTCACACTTGTTTGGTAACCATATTTAATTCTTTTATGACTTCTGCATTAATTTAAATTGAATTATGATTTTTACTAATTAGGTGTGATTTTGTTTGATGTTGAAATGCTTAGTCTTAAGTACTTTTGATATGCCATGCTTATGATTCATATATAATGTTTTATAAATCTATTTTTGGCAAAACAAAAACTTTTATGTATGAGCTATATTGTCTAGAATTAATATTTGAACCACATGAATATGAAAAATTGGTGGAATCCAGAGTCCCAGTCCCTTATAATATATTCATCATCTTTTATTTATTTTCTAGTTTAAATTAAATTTAGGTCTGAAATCTTTCTCAATAAGTTCGAGTGAACAATACTTTTCTTACCACTTTACAACCACATCAGTGTTAACAAGTAGTAATGTTTAATTTCATGTCACTCGACCATATTCGTCTAATAACTAAGAGAGTAAAAACGATAAAGTCATTCTTCAAGCCGAAGGGGAGCGATAAATCAAGATGATTGTTTTCTTTTACTAAAAATGTTAATATCCCTACATCATACACCATGGTCGTGGTATTTCTCAGCAGAAAAAAAACCCATCATATACTCAACCAATTATATTTAGTGAATCCAAAGAAGTTGCAGTTCAAACAAATATAAGTACGATTCGTCCGAAAGCCAATACTGTTACTTACGAGCATGATCCAGGTTTGCAACTTCAAATTTGTCAATATCTTGTGAATCAACCAGATGAGGTACGTCGAGCTTATTTAAAACAGGGAACTTTTAAAACTAGACTTGCCAAATATCCTCTGTCTTGGGATGAAAAACAAAACCGTTATTTTCAAAATAGTTGGATGAGAAAGTATTCATGGATAGAGTATTCTATTGAAGAACAAAGCATATGCTTCCCTTTCTTTATTTTTGAAATAGATCCATCAAAGCGTGATGCATTTACAATCGAAGTGTTCTCATATTTCAAGAGGATTAGTTCCAAGAAGAAGGTATATACATGTTCATTTGTTCAACATGTTGGAGATCACGAATCTTCACAAATGATAGATGTTGAAGCTTGAGAAGATAAACATAGGCCATCTAACCATATTGATAGAGCTACTAATAAACAAAATAAGGAGTTAATATCAAAGAACATACAACGACTAAAGAGAATGGTTAAGATGGTACAAGTGCTTGATCTTCATGCTTGTGCTTTTAGAGGTAATGATGAATCACTATAGTCGAAAAATCGTGGCAAGTTTATTGGTTTGATAAAGTATGTAGCTATATTGAATGATAACATTGTTGAAGTTGTCTTAAAAAATGCACCTAGAAATGCCATGTGTACTTTACCAAACATTCAGAAGGAAATTTTACATATTCCCACTAAAAAGGTCAGAGATACCATTCACACCGAAATTGGATGTGCGAATTCTGTATTTTTGTGGATGAAGCACAGGATTCATCAATTCAAGAACAAATGGCTATTGTTTTATGATTCGTTGATAGTAATGGTTTTATTAGAGAACATATTTTTTGCAGTTAAAAGTGTTAAGAACACCACAACATTAACTTTAAAGAGGGAGATATCTAAGGATCTTGCTTCATACGGTATTTTAAATAAAAAATATTCGGGGTCAGGGGTATGATGGTGCTAGTAATATGAGATAAGCATGGAACTGGTTGCATGCATTGTTTCTTAAAGATTGTCCATATGATTATTATGTGCATTGATTTGCTCACATGCTACAACTAGCATTAGTAGGAGCATCTACACATGAGCAAGATGTTTATCTGTTTATTGAGAAGTTAGGGATTATTGTCAGACTTGTTGGGGCTTCTCCTAAGCGTTACAGTCAGTTGAAATCTGCAGCAGTATTAGAGATGGCCCCGAAATTAGATCGTTGGAGCTCATATTTTGGTTATGAATTCAGTTTGATTCGTATGCATAGTTCAACCAGTATAGTTCTTAAGAATGTTATGAAAGATGGAAAACAAATAAGATACGAGGTTAAAATAAGGGTCTTGATATCAGATCTTTTGATTTTGTGTTTATCTTACATTTGGTGAAAAGTGTTATGGAGATAACTGAAGTGCTATGTCAAGCTCTACAACAAAAACTCAAGATATTGTTATTGCTATGAATTTGGTCAAGACTATAAAAGTGTTTCTTCAAGAATTGAAGGAATATAAGTGGGTTAGTTTTCTTGATAGTTTCAAATTATATTGTGAAGAACATGACATTACCATTCCGAATCTGTCAGATCGATATATGATGGGAATGAGTCATTTTTATTAGCAGAAAAACCATATTACGGTTGAACATTATTACTGTGTTGATATATTTAACGGTATTATTGATTTTCAACTTAATGGAGCTAAGTAGTCGTTTCACAGAGAATCAATTGAGCTACTTGTTCTTTGTTCCTCATTCAATCCTGATGAAAATTTTAAATCTTTTGACATTGATTCTATTTGCAATCTTGCGAAAAACTTTTACCCTGAATATTTCACAGAACAAGAGGTATGTGTTTTAAGAAGTCAACTACAACATTATAGATGTGATCTTGTCGACAATCCTGATTTTGGAAACATGATTACTGTGGATGAATTATGTCGACGATTGGTTGAAACTAGTATGTCAAAAATCCATGATTGGATAGATAAATTAATTCTCCTTGTTTTAACTCTTCCCATTTCAACAACTATTATAGAAAAGGTATTTTTATTTATGAATATTGTGAAAACAGTACCTTGGAACAAGATGAGTATTCAGTTTCTTGGAGACTGTATGGTAATCCACGCTGAATTTTTTTTTACATATAAATTAAAATGTGAACCTATTATAGATAATTTTTCTTCTTTGACACCACAAAAGGTTTAATTCTAGTATCTATGTCAGGATATGTGGGTTACACATCTTTTGTTATAGCTAGTTATATATATAGTCGAGCCGAAACTCTTCATATATATAGTTAAAATGTTTTACTTATACTTACCTACTTATACAATATTAATGTAGAACAAAATTTTCGTTATAAAGTATGCAATCTTTGTACTTAACTACTTATACAATTTCAGTGGATATAACTTTCTGATACAAAATAAATGGATTTTTGGTCGTTTAATTTGATGGAGCTAAACGCTTGAAATGTTGTAAGGTTTTCGGTGATTCATGTTGCAGGTGATATTATCCACCAATTGCTATAAAACTTAGGAGAATATTAGGATTTGGTTGTTGGATAACCTCCAAGTGGCGGCATACGATACATTTTCACATTCAAAAAAATGTACTACTTTAGAACTTCTTTTATACAAACTTTTAATATCTCATGGAATGATTTTTTTTTTTTTTTTTTTTTTTTTTTGCATAAGTTTTTCCCTACCCAACCATAATTCCTGGGTCTGTCCCAGCTTGTCTGTTACCACAATTTCCCCCCATCGACAAATTATCGCTTCTCGCCATATATATTAACAACAGTTGTTAGTTGTTAGTAATCTACATATATATAGAAAAACTCAATTCAATATTGATAGACACATTTTGTATCTTATTTGATCTCATATTTATATTGTTAATACTCAGTTTTTGTATTAATATTGTTATTTTCTTTATTTATAGATAATTTTTTGGAATTGGCTATTGTGGAAAATTTGGCTTAAAAAGTGATAAAGGCACCCAGAAAAGTGTTAAAGGCGCTCACAAATTTTGGTAAAGGCACCCACGAGTTGGATAAGGGCACCACCTTCTTCCTATTTCAAATACAAAATTTAGCGTGAAACTTCTTCTCTTAACTGTGCGAACTTGTAAACGAGATTTTAAGGAGATTTGTTAGGTTTTAAGAAAGAATATCTTCTTACCTTATTTATAGGTGTTTGTACGAGATTAGAAGACAATAAAAACAAATAGAATCGTGTTTCCCGTCATTTTCAGAGAGAATATTTATCTCGGTATTTTCTCACACGATTCTGTTTCCATAAACGTCCAATACCTTTTGATAACTCAAGGAAACATCGTGAAGAAATATTATTCTCGAGTCTAAAATAAACAACAACAAGAAAAAAATCAAAGAGTATCACCGAGAATTAAATGTCGAGGAAGAATCATATATTTGCGGAGATATTATTCCTTGAAAGAAAGGATTTGAGAGAGGATACTCGAGTTATTGGTGTTGTAGTACAAATAGAGAAGTTGGAAGAGCATCAAAGGAGGATACAGAGAGAGCATAGCATCGAGAAAACCAAATTGCTGAAATTCTACAATTTCCGTCGAGAAGAGGAAGAGGAAGAAGGAGGAGAAACCATACCCAGAAACAATCGCAAGAACCGTCCCCTTTTCCTTCAATTAAAACAGCGGCAAAGAACTGCCATTTATTTGACAGTGATCTTTTTCTGTTTCTTTTAGCAGCAGATTTGTAACAGTTTATCGTAGCAAATTTTTGTGCTACGTTTTTATTTCTTTCTTTTCTTCTTTCCTTCTCTCTTTGTAATGGGTAGCTAATCTCTCCGCTAGGATTAAAGATGAAGTCAAGATTATTATATAAGAAACTCATACTCTAATTTAATTTGTCGTTTCCCTTATAAATAGTTTAATTTATTTATTAATTTCTTTTGTATGGTCCTCTAGCTTGGTGTTATATTGATTAATTATTTATTAGGTGAAAGAAATTATACATTTAATTTAAATAGTTTTAAACACAACATCTTCCAATATGTAAAATTGTTTGGTCATAAATCGTCTTGAATTATATTTAGGACGAGAGTTTGACATTATAACTTAATGAATTCTAAAAATCATAGTATCCTTCTATTTGTTAGTTTAATAAGTATTTTATTTATTTATTTTTATCGTCTACTATAATATTTAATTAAAAAATTAAAAATAATAATTATTTTAATTTCTATGGACGACCCTTATATTATATATTAACTCATTTATAGTCGTACACTATAAAATACAAGTAAAATCCAACATCAAATATCTCCGTAAGTCGTTTCAGTATAATGTTAGTAAAATTCGGGGCACGCATTCTCTAATATATTTTCAGTTTATATTTTTTGAGTAAATTATGTATATTTTAAGTACATATGAACCCGAAACATACATAAATTATGAATATTTATTATTTATATACATCAAGTATGAGCCTAAGTTTATATTTGCATTAGGTATGTCTTTTTAATTTGCTATTTCATAACGTACTAGATGTGGATTATTAAAATTTACCCTTTTGTAGTTAAAAAAAATCTTTACTTAAAAAATACCTATAATAGTTATTAGGGTTATCTATATTTTGGTATCCAGGTTTTATCAAAGATCTTACTTTGGTACCTGATTATTTAGAAATGAGCTAGTATTTGGACATGTGCATAGAAGTTGGAAGAGATTTTAACCTAATTTTGGAAGTTTGAGGTGTTTGAAAAGTACAAGGAAAATGTATTTTTTGGAGAGCTATAAAAGAAAAACATCTACAACAAAAAAGGCTCTCTACACTTTTTTATAATCTGATTTTTGACGGTTTCCATTGATGTAGAGTTTTCTTGTGCATAAGGATTTGAAGAGCCAAATTGAAGAGAAGAGGCGACAATTGGTTTTCATGCATCTAAGGTTTGGATAATTATGATTTCTTCTTGATTAAATTATTTTGTGAACTTCAGATAATGAGTAGCTAAATTTCTTTATTGTCGGTTAAGGTAGGGTTGTATATAGGTCCGGGTCCATTCGTGTACCATTGGACCCGGAACCGGATCCTATTATAAAAGTAGGATCCGGTTTTCAAATTAGTGAACCCGGAACCGGACCCGATAATAACCTCGGGTATCCATCGGTTTCGGGTACCCGTTGGGTACAAAAAACTATGAAAAACAATCTTAAAAACTTAACATCTGTTTCTTTTTGGCTTGAATCCAAATTATTTTCATAAAAATTTATTTTTGTTTTTTTATTAATGTTCTAAATAAAGATTAAATATAAGATGGAAAAAAATGAAAAAAAAATCAAAGCCAAAACTAGCAAAAGACTTAGAATTATGCTAAAATGATGAATTAAATTAAAGGATAAATAACCGGGTACCCAATACCCGATGGGTATTACCCGTTTGGACCCGTTAATATTTCAGGTTTAATCGGGTAAAACCCGTTGGGTCCTAGGTTACCAATGAGTCCAATTTTAGGACCCAGAACCAGACCCGAAACCACCGGGTCTGGTTTCGGTTCCGGATAATGGGTACCCATTGACAACCCTATGTTAAGGGAACGATTGGATTTCTTAAACATCATTTTTGAATTAATATATTAGTTTTGACTCAATATTATCGTTCATGATCACTACAAATATCACATATGATTGATTGTTTGTTTAGTTAAGTTACAAATTGATTAAACTCATATTCATATTTAAAACTAATTTAGGTTTTATTACTTGAATACAAGTAGCATAGTGCGGTTATTGCTTTTAGTCATACATCCTTGTAATCACATGTGAATTTTGACCTTTGTTAAATTGTTTACTCGGGTATTTTAATTATATTGATTAACCTATTTCACCGTTCTTAATGTTCTTAGAGAGTTGAACTTAATTGTGCTTTTACACTTTAGGTTATTCACTAAGTAGATATCATATTCGCATCTTTTAATGTGTTTGTGTTGATTTTCGGAAATTAACGGGATATTCTTTCCATCAAGGTATTCTAGGTTTTTGATAATACGAGATCAAAGTTCAATTATAATTATTAATACAAGAACATGTTTTGTGAATGAAAACGGAATCCTTAACCAATAATATCAACATATTGATTTTTTTATACAATTTCCTTGCTTTCTTAGATAGTTTAATTACTTTTGCTGAATCTAAAATTTTCCCCCGTTTATATAAGATTTTGAAACAAAATAACAATCCAAGTTCTCTTTATGGGATCGAATTCTTTCTTGCCTCCTACTTAATCCATATTTTGTTAAAGTAAGAAAGTAAATAATTTTGACGAGCTATGATACACATCACATAAACCAGTGATAGACACACTCATTATTCCTTAGGGTATCTGAGCTATGCATCCTTTAATGATCGGTTGATGTAGTAAATCGGGTATTCAATTCCTTCTTCATTCTCTTGAGAGAGAATGGACCCTGTAGCAACCTTGCTAGAGGCCGTGTATAGAAGTAGAAGTCTCTCTTATATAGGAGATCTCATGACATCCTGTGATAACAATAATTTTCGGATTTCTGAGAATGTTTCTTGTTGAATGGGAGACCAGACATAACTTGCTCCCTTCTTTAGTAACAGGGTGAAAGAGGCAAAAAATTGAGATAACCATGGAATGAAACGTCTAATGTATGATACCTTTCCCATGAAACTCTTAAGTTCTTTCACAGTCCTTCGTGGAAGCATGATGGTGATGGCTTGAGTCTTGACTGGTTCTACTTTGAGTCCTTCTGTTGTTACTTGGAATCGTAGGAAATTGACATATGAGATACCGAAAGCGCATTTCAAGGGATTCATCTTTGGTTTATATTCGCGACATCTCTTAAAGATTTATCGCAAAACTTCCAGTGAGATGCTCGTGTCTTGGATTTGACGACCACGTCGTCGACATAGTCCTCTACTTGCTTGTGCCTCATGTCATGGAAGATTGCTTTCATGGCTCGATGGTAGGTGGTGTCAGCGTTCTTCAAGACAAATAATATCACGGCATAATAAAAGTTTTCAATGGGAGTTCGGAATGCAGTTTTGATGACGTCGTGCTCGTACATCTTTATTAGATTGTAACCACTGTAACCATCCATGAAAGAGAACATGCCATGACCACTGGTTTCATCTACGAGCATGTCTATATTAGGGAGTACAAAATTATCCTTGGGACATCATTTGTTGAGATTCCTAAAATCAACGCAGCATCTGATCTGACCATTCTTCTTCTTGACGGGTAAAACGTTAGCCATCTAGGTAGGGTGCTGAATAGGTTTGATGAAGCCCGCAGTGAGTATTTTTTGGACTTCAATCTTGATCTTCTCCTTAATATCATGTCTGAATTATCTCGGCTGTTGCTTGACAGGTTTGGAGCTAGCCAGGAGTGATGTATAAATGATGTGTGCCCAGTTTGTTGACGAGGCCTAACATTTCTTCATAGATCCAAGAAAAAACATCTTGATGATCCTTGAGAAGGTTCACGAGCCATGTACGCTCCTCCAACGATAGGATCGGTCTGATAGAGACATGCATTGGGATTTCTTCTATCCCGATATTGATGTTCTCGAGAGCATCAGTAGTGGAGTTAGTGTTGTATTATAATTTTCACAGAGCGTCTTGAATTTATTCCTCACTCGATTCAGTGCTACAATTACATTCTGGACGGGGAGGCTCTCCACCGGCCTCCCCTGTTAATTGATAACATCGACGACGAAGGTAAACAACCCTCCCCTTGGTGTCATAAATTGTTATAAAATTATGTTCCCTCTTGTTGTGGGGATGGCTTGGGATGATGGTAGTCATAAGAGAATTTTCTGTAAAATCAGTAGAACAATTCATTTTTCAAAATTCCTCTCTCCTTAGCTATGGACAAGATCTCGTCAGTTTTTTCAAAAGATGTCCAACTGGGTAGTGGCGTATTGTAGATCTTGTAAGGGAGGTTGTATATATCATTTCTTGGTTCAAAGAACTCAGTATACCACAGACCGAATCATAAGGAGATGATGACGCCAGGATGCGAATGATCCTTTTGTTCAGCGATGTCTCATACATTGATGGTAGGTTGAAGGGACAACTTTGTTATCATGAAGCCATGGTCTTCCCAGTATCATGTGGTATTCGGGGTCTACCTTTAGCCCTAAATGGATGTACCCATACGTGTTAGTGCGATTTCCTTCAACATATCTCATCATGATAGGATGGTGCATGATTTTTCTCTACGGGACCTTAGCAGCCTTGAGTGTATTAAAAGTGATAAAGTTGGCCGCAACACCTGTATCAACGAGGATTCTCTGAAATTCAAAGTCTTAAATATAAGCTGTCACGTACAAGTATCGATTATGACCTTCCTCAGCCATCATATCTTCTTCGGTAAAAGTGACATTATTCACAGAAGGATAGGGTGATGCATGTACTTCTGGCGTTCCTATAAAGGTTTGGATTACATGTGTGCCCGTGGTAACACGGTTGAGGGAAGAAAACACATCTATGCGTTGATCCTTTGAGAAATATAAAAGATCACATAAGTTTTGTACCAGATGAGAGGCTTCTTGACTTACTGATTTCTCGTAAGTAAAGAAACTTCTGATGTGATCAGGGGGAGAAGAAGTGATTGGGGCGTTAGTCCCCGGTTCGAGGAATTCCTCAAAAATATGACGACGCCCTAGTTTCTCTATTAAGCTATGAAGGAAGGCAATCACATCTCCATATGCACCTTTCAACCTTTTCATGGCCCTAGCAAGATCTTCTTGCCTCTTTGTCAGTTTGGTCATAGTGACTGGATTTTGTGCATCTATGCCTTCTCTAGTGTTGTTGGAAGGTAGGGTGTTGGCGGCACCATTGGAGGTGGGAAGAGCGATATCAGGAGTGTTACCACTGGTATAAGGGGAATTGCGATGAGGATTAGTGATTGTAAGATCTAGCCAGTGACCGACCATTTCTGAATAGTTGAGAAATTGGCTTTGTAACCGAGAGGTTGATATCCCATTGTGGTTGCCAATTGTTTTAGGGTGAAAATAAATATATTGAGAAAAGTACTTTTAGTAGGTTCGAGAGATCAAAATCGAACAAGGCGAGCCTAAACCAAAAAATGGTCGTTCACGTCTTGCTTCAGTTACAAAGGTGAAGATGATGGGTTGATCTTAAGGGAGGGAAGCAAAGAAGGATGAGAAATCCACATATGATGAGAAAGTGATGGTGTGTAGTTGAAGACTGCATTTATAACTATAAAACTGGATTATATCTGGGATAGATCTCTGTTATGTTCTTAATTTATTCGAATAGATGAAGTCATCTATTTTATAGTTTTGTATTGAATACGCTGATATCTCATAAGTTGTGGAAGTTGTAAAAAGATGGAGAAGTGATGATCATGGGGATTGGAATGGAGTCATATCCACTAAGTGAAGAGGACTTTATGACCACTAATATTCATCCTCTCAACTGTTCATAACCATCTCACTTCTTATTACCTTCTCGTTGTGGATGTATTGCCACATCGCACGTTGCCGTAGACCACCATATCAATACCCCAATGATAATCCACCCATGTGATATATTTTATTCTCATAGAAAATAGTGAAGTCATGGACTTCTCCTATTCTGGTTAAGTTAAGTCAATAACTTTTTAAATTAGTGAGACTAGTTGTTTAGTCCACTAAGTAACTAAGTAGAGTGACCAGTGTCAGGTCTAGTAAAAAAGTAAGATTAGTAGTCATGTACTTTCTTAGAATTAGCATGGTATAAATTTGAAAGTGGTTGAAGTCAAGATTATGCAAGAGTTCTCACGGACCAAGCATGATAGGCTTGATGGGTTGTTCTTAAGAACAAGTTTAGGATAAGTGTGGCGCTATCAATAGGCTAGCATTGTGAGAGGTGTGGTGCTATTGTAGCAACATCGCCAAGAGTATGACGCACTCTTAATGACCGAACACAAATGAATTATTGCGTCCTCAAGAGTCGAAAGCGAAGATGGAACACTCGTTGAGGATTGAAGATTAGGTTTAGAACGCGTTCTTGGGGATCAACCCCTTGGAGTGTTTGCGAAAGGACTGGCGCTATCCCAAGGCTAGCACCATAAAGAAGAGTGGCGCTTTTTTTAATCCAACGCCACAAATTTTGGCAATGTTTTCTCGAGGACGCATCACAGACTAATGTCCGGTCCTCGAGGGCTGGTTAATATATAAAGATACTTCCCCGAGGACTTTCTGTTAAGCCATGACGCGTCCTCGAGGACTCTTCCTTGAGAACTGATCATTAAATTGAGACTTTTCTTTGAGAACATGGCATTAAGCTAGGATGCGCCTTCAAGGATCAGGCATCAACTTTTCCTAGAATATGAATTATGTGGATGTTGTTTGAACATTGATACACATTCGAGACAAGTTCAAGGAATTCATCCAGGGAAGTTATGCGACTTGAGACTAGTTCGATATAACACAAATATTGTTCGTATTTAAAGATACTACATGATCAATACAGAACGTATGTAGCTATTTGTAGAGGCTGTATTCGTAATTTTCCTGTGGAACATATGTAAAGATACAATATTTCATATTTTGGTATAAAGTTAGAAATGTGCGTAGATATTTCTATGTTTCTGATGTTGGGTAGATGAAAATTTTACAATTTTATCCCTTGTTAAAAATCAACCATGGACACAAGTAACTTTGTATGTTATGTTTTCAATGAATACATACTTGCATGAACAATAGATAGAAATGGATAAGTCAAGTCTTTTAGTTACTAAACTTGAACTGAAGGATGATGTCTTCCTTTTGTCTTCAATACGTCTTCGGTTCTTTAAGAATAACTAGAGAAACTCTCCACATTCTATGCTCCTAGTCTAACCTAACAAAGTTGAATTTAGTGATCTACTCAAGTAACTTTGAGTTTTGGAACTAAATTTGACATACCAATGCTGTAATACCCGTTATTTTTAATTGTCTTCTCGGATCGGTTTTTACCCGAATTAGCTAACCTAGGTTGTGACACTTGATTAGATATATAAAAATCCTTCTCCTTTCACTTAGTAAAATGTTAGAGTGGAAATAGTCACTTAACTGTAATTTGAATAAACATTAAAATTGAGAGAAAATGAAATGACAAATAAATAAGATTAAAGAAAATAATAAATATAAAATTTAATAATAATAATTGTATTGGTATAAGGTTTATTATAAATAGGGGGGAAAGTATTTGAGAAGTTAAATAAAACAAAAACATAAAAGGAGGGGAATAAGATAAACTGAATCTAGGGTTCTTGAGAGGAAACTTTATTGGAAAAAATAGTAGAGGGTCAATGAAATTGAGGTAGAATGCTAAACCCCTTTCTCTTAGGGTGTTTTTCTTGATTTCAATTTCATATAATTTTGTGTTATTAGGTTTTAGTAATTTATATAAATAAATCTATGTCTCTAATTGATGATCTTCTTTCTTATACTATTAGCTAACACGATTAGGTATATGTTGTTAAAAGTTGAAGATAATTCACCGTAAATTCACCGTTGAATTTATATTTTAATTTGGATAATATTTCTGAAATTTTTGGAAAGTTTTGCTTTGTTAGGTTCTTGACTGTGTTTGACAATCTTGAATACTATTATGAATTTTGGACTGAATAAATGTTGTAGATATGTGTCTCTTATCGTTCACTATGCTTTGGATTTGTTTAATTTTAAATATTATGAATTAACTATGAATATTTTGGTAATATGATGTAATCTGTCTATTTTTTATGTTGATCTCGTAAAATCAATATCCTAAGTTTGAGATGTTGGTTTGCAGTAAATTTTGGATATGTTATATATAATTATGTTTGAAATATTCATTTATAATTTGAAGATGATCGGATCAAGTTATAACCATGAAATAATTATTATAAGATGTCTGCAGTTTGTAAAATGTATTCTTGTTTGCATATAAGCTTGAGTAAAATAAGTCGTTACTTGTTTGTCATATGATTTGATAATATTTTTTTGTAAAAAAGATTTACAAAAGAAAATAAGTCCATCTTTTTCCATTACATGGAACTTGGTTCCATGCTAACGGCGGATAATGATTCTCGAGAATAAAACGGGTAATGATCCCCGAGAGTAAAATAGGTAATGATCCCCATATGGAAACTTCTGTTCCCGACCATCGATGGTGATTTTCCGTGCTGGATAAACGATAAGTGGGTGTACAAACCAAGTTTTTCGTGCCGTGAACTCATGTGTTGAAATTCAAATGGATGAATTGTTGAAAAAATTATTGATATTGTGAACTTGTTTGTTGAATATATATTATTGGTTCCTCGAAGTTTGGTTGTATTCTTTTGTTATATGCTTTGTTTGATTCATTGATATTTGTCCACATATTTTGAGAAGGGTAATGCATTCTACTGAGCCGTCATCTCACCCTAGTTGACATTCTTGTAGATTTCACAGAAGTTAGAAGTGGAAGTTAGAAATGTGTAGCTTAGTGATTGCGTTATTTTCTTGTATTTGTTTAAAGTGTAAATTGATTTCAAATGTTTTATTGACAATATTGTTAATGATAAATTTAAGCTTAGGAAATGATTATTGTTCATATTGATTCATCTTACTATGTTAATTTGATTTGAATAAAAATAAATCTTTAAGTCCCGTTCTGACCCGTAACGCTTTGAGTTCGGATCTCCATATGGGTTTGACCCTGGTCCGGAATTCGGGGTGTTACAAATGCTTGGTGGGTTCAATCGAGCCGTGCTCTAGCAAAGAAAACTAAAAGACAATTCGATTCTTAGTTTCCTTCCAACGGTACTACTAGAGTTTCTTGATCCCAAAGAAGACATAAACGATAACACAAGATGTTTCACCCAATTTGATTACTCCCCTTTCTTTCAAGTTAGCTTTCCCACACGACAAAGGTGTGTTCTTGGATGAGTTTGTAAGAATACAAGACTCCATGTTTATAGTGTTATGATCTAGGCATTGTTTGGAAACAAAATCCATCAATTTCAAAAATTCTTAAGATACGCAATAAATGTGTTTTCCGAGATTATTAAAATATTATATTATATGATTTCGAAAATAAAACCAAATAATGTTTTCCAACTTAAAATCGATTTCTCTCTTAGTATGACAACTAAGATTAGCTAGAACACATCCATGTATTTGACCAATATAGTCACTAGAGATATGCAAACCTCTGGAAATGGAAAGCATATAATTTCGCTATCATAAATTAGATCGAAAATCGTTATTGTAGGATATTTCCTTGAGTATCAAAGGAGTATACTTGAACAATAAGATATAGAGTTTAACACATGTTCAAACATTATGTCAACATTTATGAACATTTTAAATTTAACTTGTGTGCATCTCGATGTCTGCAGAGACCGTGATGATAACAGACAAATCAAAAATGTAAAACAAGTTAGACATAGTTAGCAAGGATCGGTCCTATCTGAAGATCGGTCCTGGAACCGGTCCTACTTCTAGGATCGATCCTGGGATAGTCCTGAATCCCTTTTCGACTACAAAACAAGTTTCGCAAGTCTACTTCTTCAAACTGTGTTTATGAAATTGTTTTTTAACATAATTATTAAAGTAAGGATTCACCCGAAAGTTCAATACACTAAATAATAACAACAAATTACTAGTTAGTGCAATGTCGAAAACACGAAGTCCATAGATAAACTGTACTTCGTAACTCCATATACTTAAGTTGTTGAAACAACTATTTTATATTTTTTGTTTTGATACTTTGATCATAGTATCATGACCAGGTCACCATAATTAAAGTTATTGTAACAATCTTAACTTCGTATGTTATGTTTTCAATGAATAAAGACTTGTAAGAACAAAGATAGAAATGGAACAAATCAAGTCTGTAGTTACTAACCTCGAACAAAAGGATGATGTCTTCGTTGTCTTCAGTAGTCTTCAGGTCTTCATAAGTAACTAGAGCAAATCTTAACTTTTCTATGTTCCTAGTCTAACCTAACAAAATTGACTTTAGTAATCTACTCAAACAACTCGAATTTTAGAACTAAATTTGACAACTGAATTACTTGACATACCAATGCTTGGTGAATTCAACCGAACAATACTCCAAAATATATAGAAATTTATAAAAAGAACGTATCATCGAAATATTAACTATAAATATATTATCGTTTAAACTTATAAAAATTTAGCGTAAATTTTATGAGACAGTGAATGAATTAAACTGTGCATGGATTTTACCTCTGTAATAAAAATGCAGCACTCATGAATCATGATTGAAATTGAGGGGTGATAATCATAAAAGTAATAAAATATGACCTCATGACTCATGTGATTAATTATGTAATCTGGATTCTAGAGATAACCCGCATGGACATTCCATGTGAGGATCCCGAAAGAAGACTAAGTTTACAAGTCGTGCCCACCACATGCATTCTACAAGAGGACACTCTGACTCCATAGTCCGCATTACTATTATTTCTAGAGGTGGACAGCCCTTTACATTTGTTTTGGTTTTTACAAAGAGATTAATAATTGAGATAAAAAGCTGCAAGAGCCAAGAGTGACACCAATCAATAATAAGAAATGAAAGTACAGATGAATTTCCAACCGGCAATAGAGGTAGATAGAAATGTCACAAGAAATTATTACTAAAAGATAGTGGTTGGGAACTTTAAATTTCGTCAATTCAACCATTTGTTTGATTCATTTTCAAGTATCTGGAAGTGAAACCCCATAGATTGGAAGCCATAGTCCATATACACCATAGCTGGGGAAACTCTTGTATCAAAAGCAGAAACTCTATTGAGCATGACATTGCGTTGTGCATTTCTCAATGCTATGCTTAATGCAACTTCCAGGCAGTAAGATTTTTACATACCCCTCACTTCATCGTCATGGAAGGCTAGATAAAATGAAACGCTCTATAATAAAATGGTCCAAATGAAATTGAACTTGTATAGATTCAAATTCATATCTATAAATATTGTCTTTTAGCCGATATTATTATAGTATGATAAAATCATCGAGTGATGATACCAGTGATCTGAGTTCAAAACTAATCAACTATATCGACCAAGAATAAAAAAAAAAATTGTCTATTGAATCTTGGATCATCACACAGTTAAAATACGACATTTTATTGCATCTCAATCATTTAATATGTACAAAAACTTATGTACCAATTTTTTCTTTTAAAACGTGAAACCACGTATTGATTCAAAAGAAACAATGGCCCACCCTAGCAATGTTTCTATCTTGACTTGTTTACCACCAGTGACATAAATGATGGCCATTTTGTCATTCACTTATAGGCTTAGTTTCGATACTATATTAGATTTTGGGATTTTAACTCAAAGGTTTTGACAATGGATTGAAAATGAATGTTATAGTTGTAGAGACTATTAATACCAACACTGCACAAAATGATACTCCTTCAGTCTCACAGAAAGTGGGTGTTTTCATCTTTAATTTATTTAATTACCTAATTTTCTTCGGGAGATCCTCGGATATCCTTTATTTTCTGTATCTTAAATTGCTTTTAAGTTTAACCAAAGCAACAAAAAAAAGTAAGAAAACTTCTGAATTACATTTTGTCTTGGCTAATTTTATTTTTGGAAGAGATTAGCCTATTAACAACTAAAAGTCAGAGATCGACAGCTTTTTATCTCTGTAGTTGTTGGACAGAATGTCGCAAAAAAGTGACAAGGAAGAAAAGATACCATGTAGAAGTAAATTTCTTCCTTCCTCTCACGTACCTGTTTCTTCTTTGGAAGTACTTAAGATTTGACTGGAATGTTTTAGGGCACCTGCATAAACTACTCTCGTGTCCTGTCCTTTTCCAACACCATTAGATCAAGTACCCAACTTTTGCAGAGAATAAATGAGAATAGCTGAAGGAAATGAATGAAATAACAATCTATCTATCTCCTAAACGGTATACGTAATGTATTATGACTGGGATTGTTTTCCGCTTTCTAGTCGAATTAGGGTTTATTTCTTTGCCCTATATATATGCATACGTTGTACCTAGAGTAAGTATCTTTGGTATTCTGTTCAGCAATAAAACTCTGGTTTCTCTGCCGTGGAGGTAGCTAACGTAACAGTTAGTGAACCACGTTAAATCCCTGTGTTCTTTATCTGTTTATCGTTCTCGTTTGATCTCTCGTTATAACAA
>JAJJMC010018427.1:178736-195648 GCA_023531435.1 Papaver californicum | reverse complement strand
TGTTCTTTATCTGTTTATCGTTCTCGTTTGATCTCTCGTTATAACAACAGCAAACATCAAACAAAAATGGAGACAGAACCATGTTTAGTAGCTAATAACTTTACTTCCACATAATTTGCAAACAAAGACTTGACAGTTTATGTTATAACTAAACTGATTTTATCATGCAAAGAGAATAAGAAAATACAATTAATATATAGAGAACTCTAAACAAACCTTTTCATGAACTAGATACACAAATACTGCCATATGCCCAACCCACATTGAATTCCTCCTAAAGAGGGAGGAATTAACATCAGAAAAAACAATCTATGAATAATAACAACCACCCTCTTCTTAGATATTCACCTATTCTGATTTTAAAAGAATTCAAGCAAGGAACATAAGAAAAAATTAAACACTTCTGATCAGACACGATTAATATTAAAAACTGAAAAATTTAATCAAACTTGCCTGCGCATCAGCCACGCTCATCTAATAATTGTTGCAGTGTGTCGTGCCCAGTTGATGTAGTTGCTTCCTACTTACTGTTGGTGCTGCTCTTCTTCTTCAACAAACTTCTGAAGTTAGACAGCAATGGCTTCTTCTTCTTTTGCTGAAGTTGCTTTGCTGGAGAGGTTGCTCCATTTTCAATGTTCTCCGTCGATGACAGTCCGTTTACCTGATCCAAGCTTTCGTTATCCATTTTAGATTCAACATCGTCATCAACTGATTCATGTTCAGTTCCCTTCTCTGGCAAGTAGTCTTTCTCGCCAACCTTGAAGTTCTCCCACATTTAAGGCTCAACTTCAACCGTACTGTCTTCTTTTTCTTTGTGATTCCCATTTCCAATCCGCAAATTCTCCAAAAGATCATCTTTTTTGTGTTCTTCAACATTTTGAGATGGAGTTTGAAACATGAGGTTTTCCTTTTCAGCTGTATTTCCATTCTCCACTGTGAATTCTACCACTTTAGGGAGCAAATCATAATCTTTTTCACTGTCGGAAACATCTCCATTTTCCTCAGTATTCTTTTTTGCAGTTACTTCTTCGAGAAATTTAGACAACTCTTCAACTTCTATTAAGCATTGGCTTCTTTACCTCGAAGCTCTTCATTCTCATGGATGATACTCTGCAGTTCATTCTCTTTGTCCAACAATCTATCTTTTAGAATTATGCTCTCAACTATAACTTCCTCCACCAGTCCCCTCAGAGAACTAACCTCAGATTCTGCTTCTTCTAGGTTAATCTGCATTTGAATTCCATCCTTCTTGGAAACCCTAGCTTCCTCTTCTGCTTCTTTGAGTAAGCTAACCAACCTTTCGGTTTCCTTCCTTGCACATAAAGTTTCTTCTTCCAATTGCTTTATGGAAGTTACGAAACTTTTTTCTTTTCATCCCAAGCAGAGTTAGAATACTCAATTTCAAGCTTGGATTGATGAATAGTGTTCGACAAGAGATCAATTTCATTTCTCGACACGTCAAGTCGGTTTTCATACTTCTCATTTGTTTCTTTCAAAACCATCTGTAAATCTTCTATCTCAGCCTCTGTAGTTTTTAAATCAGATTCAGTGATTAAGAGCTTCCTTGGCTTCTCTCGCTTAAACTTTCCATCGCCTTCTTACTCTTGTCTTCATCATCTCTAGAAGCTTCCAACTTGTTTATAAGCTCATTTTTCTCCTCCAACAAGTTCTGAACGCTTGAAGCTGCAAGTTTCTCGTGGTTTAAAGCTTGCACTTTTTCTTCCTTGACAGTTTCTAGTTCGGCATTGAGAAATTCAATTGTCTTAGCCATTTCAGAATATTCATTTTTCACTGTATCGTAATGTTTTTCTGATTCATCGAGATCTTCTTTAGCTCTCGCAAATCAAATCTCTAAGGTGTTAGAATTAAAAGTGAATTTATTACTTATTTACAAAAAACTGTTTTGTTATCAAAATTATATTGATGAGACCAAAGGGTCACTAGCCTTTATTGTGGGTGGAAATAATAAATCCACTTTTCACTTCTATGTGAATGAGAAACCTTTGGTTTGTCCCACATAGGATAAACCAAGGATGAAGTCTATCCATATTACCACAAATGTTGCACCTAAGGAAAATAACTTGTGTATTGGATATGGACTAAGGGAATGGGCTAGTAGGCAAACTCACACATGTGCGGTGCTTCGCATCGAAGCACGCGGGCTGCTGACTTGCGGAGCTTGCGTATGCTTGCGTGTATTTTTGCTGAGCTGACGTGTGCCAGCGTGTGCCTTATCAAGACTTAATGGTTTTTTATTTTAAATTCCTATAATAAATATTTTACCGTTTTATTATTTATGGAAATTTATTGATATTAAGAACCGTTTTATTATTTATGGAAATTTATTATATTAAAATCTATTTCATTATTTATGAGAATTTATTTGAATTAAATAAAGAGATTTTTTCATAAATACAATTTAATTCTCCTCTCTCAAATTTTCCTATAAAAGCAGAAAAAGGATTTCATTTTTCCTTACCCCAGTCGCAGCTACTATCCTGACGACTTTTCCCCTCTTCTTGCTTTGTTTGCGCACGTAGATTTATTTTTCTATAAATTATTATGTTGTTAAGTTCGCAACGGGCCAACGAGTTTTTGCTAGCTGGGTTGGTATCATGTGGTTTTATCCTGGATTCGATTTGTCCACAGAGGGGTATAGCAACACTCTTTCTAGAGGTGTACCCGACAAATACCGAGTTAAGGGCAGTCTGTTGAACAAGCAACTCCATCTTCCTGTGTTTGTGTTTGTCTGAAGTCTGATGTTGTTTCTTCTAACCCTTAACTATTTTCAAGCTTCTGTTTGGTTTGTTCTCTGTTACAGGAATATTTTCCAACATTCTTAACTCGATATTTTATTTTTCTGTAACAATGAAAACGAGAAATAATTTTTTGGGCGTGCAAAGCTGAAGCATTTCAAATAGAATTTGAAAAAGAAAGAATCAGACAAGAAATTATTGAAGCAGAAAGTATTAACTGGAATGACATTTCACTTGTAAAATCTAAAATTGTAAAGGACCAGTTTCAGCTGGGATTGGCTTGGCTTGGATTGATTAGTGGGATTGGAATTGGTGTTTATTTCTTCTTGCTGTTGACTCGTGAATATGGTGGTGTTTGTTTGGTGAAAATGAAAACCAGAGGAAAAACCAGTTTAATTTAATGGGGAAAACAACAAGGTGGTTTCGTGGATTATTAGGTGTTAACAGTAAGAAAGATGAGATAACTTCTTCTGAAACAACAAAACCAGGTAAGAAAAAATGGGGTTTCCTTAGATATTTCAGAAACAATAGTAATGATAATCACAAAGAACCAATTTTGGATACAAAATCAGTGAATAAAAGAAAAGGGTCATCTTACAGAAAAATTTCATCATCTTCATTATCAACTTATTCTTATCTAGTTAATAATAACAGAGGAAATGATGAAGATCAGAATAAACACGCAATTGCAGCTGCTGTTGTTAAATTAACTAGTAGTAGTGGACGTAATGTTGTTACTACCACGGCGTATGTTAGTACTTCTTCATCAACCGTAGGAAATGGTGGTTAAGAAGAGAAGAATTCTTTGCTTTGATGATTCAATCCGTTTTTCGTGGCTATCTAGAACCAGTTCTTCCTGGATGTTTCATTCGAATTAGGGCGATTGGACTCATGCCGATGATTGATCAGGAGGAATTTTAATAGGAGAACATGCGCATGCAGTCCGTGAATTACGGACAAATGTTCTTATAGTTGTTACAGCTATGATGGTAGTGGAGTGGAGAAATTATCGTTATTATTGGAATTGTAGAAGAAGACGTGTGAGTCCGTCCGTATTCATGGACACAAATTATGTACTTACAAATGAAACTTAAAGAAACAAATGAAACGTAATAGAAATTGAATCTAATGTTAAGGCATTAATTCAAAGACCATGCAAAGCTACTACTGTTAACTGTTAAGGCATTAATCTACTTTAGATGGAGAAAATGAAGCTTAACGGTTTTGCTCTAAGTGTTTTGTTAAGCTTTTGGTCTATTCGTTTACAAGCTTTTGTTTTGTTAAGACTTAACTTAATGACAAGATTTGGAGATAAATTGTGGAATTTCGAAGGCAGTTTTTCTGGGTTGTTAAATTGCAAAATTTCGGAGAAAGTTTTCTTGGTTGTTAAATTGCGGAATTTCGAAGGTAATTTTTCTGGGTTGTTAAATTGCGGAATTTCGGAGGCAGTTTTCTTGGTCGTTAAATTGCGGAATTTCGAAGGCAGTTTTTCTGGGTTGTTAAATTGCGGAATTTCGGAGGTAGTTTTCTTGGTCGTTAAATTACGAAATTTTCAAAGGAAGTTTTCTTGGTCGTTCTAAAGGAAGCAACAAAAACTGAATATGGACGAATCATAATATACAGGTATGATTTATTAATTATAATCATAATATAATTTTTAATATATGAATCGTATGCATGATGTCTTGAAATTATTAGAACGTTTAATACACTCAACTTAACAAACCGTAGATCACGTTTGATGAAACGTAATTGTGCACTAAAATTTATGCACTAAATTTTAATGCATAAAATCAAGACAATTATTATACGCATAATAAAATGTAGTTATCATGCTCTGAAATGATTTTACATAAAGCATGCGTAGGGTGTTGATTATCTGATTATAAATAAATCATATTCATATTATAATTAGGCAATATTCTATAGAAATCGTAAGGATTTTATTTATAGAGAAATAAAATAAAATAATGCTAATTGTTATGAAAATCAAAAGAACAAGTTTTTTGGTACGGTGTCTGAAGTCAAATTGGTAACCAATGTGAGAGACTAGTGGGTAGACTCTGATGCTACCGAACATGTCTGCGGAAACAAAGATGTGTTCACCTCTTATCAGAAGATAGGGGAAGGAGAAAAGCTCTATAAGGGTAACTCGTCAGCAGCACAGGTTGCGGAAAAAGGCAAAGTTGGGCTGAAGCTCATTTTTTGGCAAAATTCTCACATTGAAGAAATTGTTCATGTTCCGGACATCTGTAAAATTCTTGTATCTTGTAGTATATTAGATGATAAGGGTTTTTATGAATCTGGAAAAATTGTGTAACTCAGTGGATAGAGCTATAAGACAGAGAGTTTTTACAAATTAGATGTAATCTCAATTTAAATAAATAAAAATGATTCCTTTTATGTTTGTATGTCAGTGATTGTTTGACATGGCAGACTTGGTCATAAGGTGATCGTTTCTCGAACTTGTAAAGGTAATGATCTTAGAAAATAATGATTTAAATTAACTCTAGAAAATTCCAGGAGTATGAAAAAGACTAAATAACCTAAAGATGATTTTTGAATAATTTTAAAAGGACCAGGAATCAGGAATCAGGTAATTCTAACAACGTGATTAATCAGATAATTCTTTTTAAATTAATTGAAGCGCAAGTAATTGCCAAAATTGGTTTTGTTATGCTAACAAAAAGAGGTAAATCACAAGCATGGACTATCAAAATTAATTAACCAAGCATAATCCATCAAGCAAAAGCACAACTGTTGAAAGAAAACCGTTTTCACTATTTAAAACTATGCAATTCTAATAACAAAAGAATTATAAATAATTATTAGAAAATAATTAAATCACATAAAATTGAGAAAAGTACCTTATCCATCATCCCAGTAAATAGACTTAGCTCATGGTGGAAAAAGATTGCTCAAAAGACCTCTTCATTGCTCAGAATATCGATTACAAAGGTGAATAACGCTGTAACAGCTGATTTGATACGCTTATATGCGTTACAGGAGAAGGTTCAGCTGTTACAGAAGAGTTTTAAGCAATACAGGATTCGAAACAATACGCAACATGAAAATTCAAATCAGCAACAGTTGTAAGTATTGCTGAGTCGTCTTCTCCGACGGTGATGGATGAAGAACAGCCGGCCGGTGCAGTAGCAGTGACCGGACGTTGACGGAGCTTCACCGGAAATTTTCAGAATTCTTCTCTAGGTTTTTGTTGTCGATTTTCTTGGCTTCTCTTGGTTTATATAGGTAGTAGAAACCCTAGAGAGAGTTCTAAACCTAATAGAACTCTCTAAAACAGCCCACAAATCTCAATCCTAATCGAATCATGATTCCGGCCAAATACATGATTTCCGAGATGATTTCACGGGATCTTTTGCTGTTTATGACTTGTGTGAGATATCTATTAGTATTTGGAACAATCTGGAAGCAACAGAACTTACGAATCACTCGATTTGAACACATCCAGTAGTTTTCCCGATGAGTTGAATCGGCTGATCCGGCTGAGTCGACTCGCTGGCTCGCTGGGTTGAATCGCCTGGTTGACCCGCTGGGTTGACTCGCCGATCCTAGGGTGTCCCTTATCCATTCTTGGGGTGCCAATAACACTTGTCCTTGGGGTGCCTTTATCACTTTTTGAGCCAATTTTTCCACAAATCTTTATTCTTCAAATGTACCTACAAAAGCATAAAAACACGTAATATTTGCAAGATCAAATACTAACTTAATAGAAACTAAGGTGCAATTTAGACACTAAAATGTGTCTATCAATTTTCCTTTGAAATCTGAATCTCGCATGATATGTGTTGATCTCCTAGATGTCCTTTATACTTGTCAGACAATACTTCTAGAGGAAAATGAATTTGAGCCTTGAAGAGGCAAGAGATTTAGAAAAGAGAAATCTTTTAGAGCATGAAAATTTTGATCATGTAATGATTTCTAGTGGATTTAAAATAAATGAATCTGACAAGTATGTTTACACTAAACTTGTGAAAGATACCTGTGTGATTGTATGCTTGTATGTTGATAATCAGATTATACTAGATACAACCATAGATGTATTTTATTCCACTAAGAACATGTTGAATGAGACCTTGACATGAAAGGCTTAGGTCCCTCAGATGTAATCTTAGGGATGAAGAGAGTCTAATAGATATAGTCTTAGTCAATCTCATTATATTGAATATGTACTTAGAAAATATAACCAGTTTGATAGGAGTATCGGGATGCACTTTTTAGAGTGTTAAGGTATCGAAAATACACTTTAAACTTTGTTTGAGTTATAAGAGATACTCTGCAGTCCTTGAAGGACATTGTAATGCAAACTGGATAGCATACTCAAAGGAGTCTAAATCTACGAGTGGAACGTTTTCACTCTAAGATGTGGATCAGTTTCTTGGAAGAGTTCCAAACAGACCTGTATCGCTCGGTCCACTATGGAATCCGAGTTTATTGCGTTAGATAGAGCAGGAGAGGAAGCCGCTTTGCTAAGATGCTTTTTAGAAGACATTTCTCTCTGGCATAGGCCTGTGTCAGTTATATCTATACACTGCGATTGTCAAACTGCAATAGCTAATGCTAAGAACAACAATTATGATGGAAAATCCATTCATATTCAGAGAAAACACAATTCTCTAAAACAACTAATCTCGAATGACGTTTTTTCTGTTGACTCTGTGAGGTCTAAGGAGAATATCGTAGACCCTTTGACGAAAGGCATGTCTAAGGAGATAGTTAGTAATGCATCGAGGGGATGGGACTTAAGCTCATCAATTAAAACTTGCCATGAAGGATACTCAACCTTGCTGACTAGAGATCCCAAGATCAAGGTTTTGAATGAGACAACTAATTTGTAGCGGGTAAAAATTAAACACTATCAGAGAATTATTTTCTCTGTCCCTTCCCTAGGGTGTAGACGTGATAGTGTGACTGCATGTGAGGATGACTTATAGTGAAGTCTTAATGAGTTCTATAGTTTCAATTTAAGATTGAAATGGGGGGTAGCAGTTAACACTCTTGATAGAACTCACCTATCTGAATGAGGAAGTGGGTCGCTTCCTATGAGAACTGAGCTGATTCTCTAGAGCATTCTAAGAAACGGGATATATCCAGGGCCAAAACGGACACAACGTCGTGAACTTAACAAAAATCTTGAGAGATATCTCGCGTAAGGAGCTATTGAAGACTACACCATACGATGAAAGTTCAAGACATCGCGTTCACTGTCCATCAAGTAGTTCCGGTACTTCTCACTAAGCAAAGGTTCAATTCCATATGGTCACCTATTGCTTAAGAGGTATTTCTCGTTTTCTGGTTTTCTGATTTATCGCTTTCTTCATTCATGTGGGGGATTGTAAGAATTAAAAGTGAATTTATTGCTTATTTATAAAAAATTGTTTTGTTACCAAAGTTATATTGATGGGACCAAAGGGTCACTAGCCTATATTGTGGGTGGAAATAACAAATCCACTTTTCACTTCTATGTGAATGAGAAACCTTTGGTTTGTCCCACATAGGTTAAACCAAGGATGAAGTCTATCCATATTACCACAAAGGTTGCACCTAAGGGAAAGAACTTGTGTATTGGATATGGACTAAGGGAATGGGCTAGTGGGAAAACTCACACATGTGCGGTGCTTCGCACCGAAGCACGCGGGCCGCTGACTTGCGGAGCTTGCTATGCTTGCGTGTATTTTTGCGTGAGCTGGCATGTGCCCGACGAGTGCCCGACGTGTGCGCAACGTGTGCCTTATCAAGACTTAATGGTTTTTTATTTTAAATTCCTATAATAAATATTTTACCGTTTTATTATTTATGGGAATTTATTGATATTAAGAACCGATTTATTATTTATGGGAATTTATTGATATTAAAATCTATTTCATTATTTATGAGAATTTATTTGAATTAAATAAAAAGATTTTTTTCATAAATACAATTTAATTTTCCTTTCTCAAATTTTCCTATAAAAGCAGAAAAAGGATTTCATTTTTTCTTACCCCAGTCGCAGTTACTATCCTGACGACTTTTCCCCTCTTCTCGCTTTGTTTGCGCACGTAGATTTATTTTTCTGTAAATTATTCTGCTTTAAGTTCGCAACGGGCCAACGAGTTTTTGCTAGCTGGGTTGGTATCATGTGGTTTTATCCTGGATTCGATTTGTCCACACAGGGGTGTAGCAACACTCTTTCTAGAGGTGTACCCGACAAATATCGAGTTAAGGGCAGTCTGTTGAACAGGCGACTCCGTCTTCCTGTGTTTGTGTTTATCTGAAGTCTGATGTTATTTCTTCTAACCCTTAACTATTTTCAAGCTTCTGTTTGGTTTGTTCTCTGTTACAGGAATATTTTCCAACATAAGGATCCAACCTGCTCTTTAAGAGATTCAACATCAGTCTCAATGTCCTATAATAAACCAATCTTACCCTCTAGTTGTTGCATAAGAGAATCCAAAGACTCTGATGCAGATTTCTCCGACCGATTTGCTTCCTCGACTTGAATCTCTAAATCTTGGGATTTCTTCTTCATCTCCTCCACCAAATTAATCGCATGAAGTTCAGCTTGCTTTGCAGTTTCTACATCAACCCTTAATTTTTTAATCAGAGATTCTCCTTCAGCCAACTTAGCTTTCAGAGTTGCTTCTGTGGATTTTGATACCTCGAGGTCTTCTTTAAGAGAATCCATATCAATCCTTAGATGTTCAACTAGGACTTCTCTTTCTGCCAATTTTTCTTCGACGGATTTCAATTTCTCGAGCTCTTTTTTCAGAGAATCAACTTCAACCCGTGCATTTTCAACCAGAATTTCCTTTTCAACGAACTTTGACGCATCCGATTTTGATTTGCTGATTTCTATCTTCAGACAATCAACCTCTAGCCTTAATTGTCCAATAAGCTATTCACTTTCGGTTTACCTCAGCAGCTTTGGATTTTTCGAGTTTCTTGCCGTAAGTGTTCAACTAGCTTCAGTTTCAGTCAATTTCGCCACAGCAGCTTTCAATTTCTTGACTTCTTCTTTAATAGAGTCAACCTCAATGTCAAGCTTCTTTACCAACTCAGAGGTCTCATTGGATTTTCTCTCCACCTAACATCAAGCAAGGCCTTCAATTTACCCAACTCTGCAGTGAGTACCTCCACCTTCTCAGCATGGACTTCTGCAATCTTGGTAGCATCCTCGGCATGACTTAAGGCTTGGTTCTTTGCATCTGCGGTCATGGCTAATTCCTGCTTAATAGTTTGCAGTTCCTGAGTAGTAGACAGTAAGGAAGCCACATCAACAGCATGTTGATTTCGTACAGCTTCAAGCTCCTTAGTCCATGGCTCCATGCTTCTTCTTTCTTTTGAGAAGTCTCAATTCCCACTTGCTCCAATTCATCAGCTCGGAATTTCTCGATTTCAGTGTTTTTTTCCGCTCGTTTTTGAGCAACAATGGATTCCCCAAGTTTCACATCTGCCTCCTCTGCAATTCTCTTTGCTTCCTTTAACTCCTCAAGAGCTTGATCTTTCTCTTTCTCAATCTATGCTAATTTCTCCTTTGTTTTTGTCAGATCTTCCTTGGCTTGATTTAATTGAGCTTGCAGCTCTGATCCTTTTACTGCGCGTGGCGGTTGTTTATGCATTTGCAAATTACAACCCAATTGTGGATTTCAAAGAAAGTTACAAGTTTCAGAAGAAAAAACATACATTGATAACAAACTAAGAACTCAGAATCCAAAGATTCTTCATTTAACTTACATCGGTCGGTGTTGTAGAAGTAACCCTAGGAGATCTCCGATCAGTAGGAGTTTTTGTTCAGCTGTTTTTGGGGATCGTTCAATTGAGAGACGTGAATTGTGTACGGGAGGAGGTGTACCAAGACGCGAATTTGCCACTGGTGAAGGTGAGCCACTGTCAGGTTTTGATACTCCCCTTACTATTTTGCTAATCTTAGGGGTAGTAGGGGAGGTTTTGTTTGGTGGTGCAACATCAGATCTGTTCAATACCCAAATAATAGAATCTCACACATCGAAATGCAAAATCAATCAAAACGAGCATTACATTTCTATTTCTATTTTAGATAAAGAAATGACATCTAACTTAATAATATCAATAGTAATAACTTTCTAAATCTAAATCAAAACAAAGAACCTCGAAACAATTTTGACCCATGACCCATAAAAACAGAACTTTTAATGACCAACATTTATCAACCAACCAATAAAAAACCTCTAAAATAGAATGAACCAAAAATGAGAGATGCCCAGATTAGAAAAATCAAAGTAAATGAAGTTGAATAAAACATAGAAAAATAATGAGCCATACATCAGATCTATATAGTTATACATAGAGAACAAAGAAAAAACTTACTTGGGTTTTGAAGACAATATATTTGTTGTTATTCTTTTTGCTGTTGCCTTAGGTAGAAGTCTTCTTACAGGGTAGTTAAATGAGATTTATATAGACTTTCATAAATTTTTATTTTTAATGACTCCCGGAGACTCTCTGGAAGTATAGAGATTTCCAGTGATTTTAAAAGAGAATTGTAGAGAGTCACTGCGGCTTGTAGATACAAATCTAATGGATTTCTAGAGAGTCTTTGTGATTTGTAGAGATAAAAAGATGTAAAATATTTGATTTAATGATCAATATCTCTATGCTTAGAAAATGTATTAAAAATCGACTGACAGATTTGATAGAGACTTAAGATGGAGAAATGGCGTGAAAATTGTTCCAGTTCATTGCACTTTGAAGTTACTCCACAAGCATTAGAAGATGTATACAAACAAGCTGCATCACTGAACCTAAAAGTTAGAGGACTTCGGATCACAAACCCATCAAATCCATTAGGTGTAGCAATGAAACGTACAATGCTTGAAGAGATACTCGACATCGTTATACGTAAAAACATTCATCAAAAATGAGAGATGCCCAGATTAGAA
Source organism: Papaver californicum (assembly GCA_023531435.1). Classification (NCBI taxonomy): domain Eukaryota; kingdom Viridiplantae; phylum Streptophyta; class Magnoliopsida; order Ranunculales; family Papaveraceae; genus Papaver; species Papaver californicum. The sequence continues at coordinate 183,974 of JAJJMC010018427.1, read as the reverse complement.
AAATCAAAGGAAATGAAGTTGAATAAAACATAGAAAAATAATGAGTCATACATCAGATCTATATAGTTATACATAGAGAGAACAAAGAAAAAAACTTACTTGGTTTTGAAGATAATATTTGTTGTTATTCTTCTTGTTGTTGTTTTAAGTAGAAGTCTTCTTACAGAGTAGTCAAATGAGATTTATATAGACTTTCATATATTTTTATTTTTAGTGACTCCCGGAGACTCTCTGAAAGTATAGAGATTTCCAGTGATTTTAAAAGAGAATTGTAGAGAGTCACTGCGACTTGTAGATACAAATCTAATGGATTTCTATAGAGTCTTTGTGATTTGTAGAGTTAAAAAGATGTAAAATATTTGATTTAATGATCAATATCTCTATGCTTAGAAAATATATTAAATTTTATTTTTTTTCGATTGACAGATTCTATAGAGACTTAAGATGGAGAACTGGCGTGAAAATTGTTCCAGTTCATTACAACAGCTTGAACAACTTTGAAGTTACTCCACAAGCATTAGAAGATGCATACAAAGAAGCTGCATCACTGAACCTAAAAGTTAGAGGACTTCTGATCACAAACCCATCAAATCCATTAGGTGTAGCAATGAAACGTACAGTGGTTGAAGAGATACTCGACTTCGTTACACGTATAAACATTCATCTCGTGTCCGATGAAATATACTCAGGGTCAGTTTTTTCTTCGACAGAATTCGTAAGCGTTGCAGAAATACTAGAAGCACGAAACTACAAAGACGCAGAAAGGGTTCATATTGTTTATAGTTTATCAAAAGACTTAGGGTTATCGGGGTTTAGAGTTGGAACTATTTATTCATACAATGATAAAGTTGTGACAACTGCAAGAAGAATGTCAAGTTTTAGCTTCGTGTCATCGCAAACACAAAATCTCTTAGCTTCAATGCATCGGACACCAAATTTATCAAAAATTATATTAAGACTAACAGAGAAAGATTGAGGAAAAGATATGGTTTGATTATTGATGGACTGAGAAAAGATGGAATTGAGTTTTAGAAGGAAATGTTGGATTATTTTGTTGGATGAATTTAAGTCCTAGTCAAATGAATAATTACTCATTCAGTTGGAAACCATTAAGTAATTATTTTAATTTTAATTTTAATTTTAATTTTTTGTTATTTCTTAAATTTATTTTTAAAATTTTCAAATAGAATTAGAAAATTCTTCTAATTTTTACTTGAATTTTATTTTATTTAACTTTAAAAATAAAAGTGTTTTTTGAATTAGAAATATTTTAATTTTATTAAAAAAACCTATTTATATTTTAAAATTAAATGTAAATTGATCATCCGATAAGGCTGAGGAATGAAGACTTTTGGATTATATCTGTTTTACCCAAATTTTCAAGTCTCTCAAAATATCTCCTATAAGGGAGAGATTTTTCTCATGCCTATTTTCATCAAAAAAGTCTCCCAAAATCCCAATAAGTAACAAATCAATGATTTTGAAGTCTTAATCCAGTAACAAGAATGTTTGAGTGACTTTTAACAAATCTTAATCCAATAACAAGAGAGTTTGGGAGACTCTCTGGAAATCTCAATTGACTAACAACATATTTGAGAATTCTCTATAAATCTATATAAATCACAATTGACTACCCCCTGTTAGTTAAGAGTTTTAAGAGAATAGTTTGTGTATAATCCTCTACTAAAATGCAACAGACATTGTAAGAGGAGAATTTTAAGAAAATGAGAGTTGAAACAAAATGTTCTCAGACTAACAGAAACAAAACAAGTAGATGAAGAAATAGCAAATGGAAAATGAAGTAATAACAATTCAGTTGGTCAGCCTTTCACTTTCTCTCTCTACAAGTAACTTTTTCAGAAAGAAATTACAATGTAATTTGGGTTAAGATCTATTGACACCAAAACATGTTTTTTTTGGGTTAATTTTGACTTTGGTACTTGGGTTTTTTCTAGATTTAGTGTTCTTACTTACATTTGTCCAACGTTGGACTTTAGTACCTGAAATCACTATTCACCTGTTAAGACCCGTGAAATGATGACGTTTCATTTTTTTTCCGTCAATTAAATTTGAATTACTAAAAAAAAAAACTTTGCTAACAATGACAAACCAAGTCCCCAACGGTTAAGATCTACGGTTTATATTAGATCTTGTTCCATCTCAAAGATGAACGGTTAAGATCTACCTAACTAATATAACATCTCAAAACGATTCCATCTTCAGAGAAATTGGCTTCTCCGCCTCCATCTGTCATCTGCTTCTCCGTCTTCATCTACTTCAGCTAGTTTCCCTTCTTTTCCGCCTCTATCTATCATCTGCTTCTCCGCCTTCATCTACTTCAGCTAGTTTCCCTTCTATCTCTTCACCGAACATCACCATAACCCAGTCGAGTTCAGCTAGTTTCCCTTCTTTTCCTTTAGGTCAGGCTCAAGAACTAGCAGCTGCACCCTATTTCTCGCAGACAGTGGACCATGGGATAGGGGCAAAGAAGAAGAAATTCAGATAGGTTTTGTATGGTGGCCGGAATTGGTGACTTTTGAAATCGATAAAAGAAGGGAATAATGGGTTTTAGTTGAGATGATGAAAATTGATCTGTGAGCGAGAGAAAGAGGTACCATCGAGAATAAGAATGAGATGAAAGTGGGTATGTGGCTCGAGTCTGCTACTGAGATCAGTTTGAAGAGGAATCGATTGTCATAAATCTGTGTCGAGTTGACATCGAAGATGAAGAAAAGATTTGATGGTCGCTGTTGTCTGTAACAGGGAGAAGAAGCACAGAGAAAAAAAGAAATGGCAAAGAGACGAACCATTAAGATGAATTTCATAAATTTATAAATGGGTTTGTGTTGATGTTATTATAGCAGTGAGAAGATCAAAATTTGAACCCCACTTCTTCTAGGTTTGGATTTAATTCAAATTTGAATCTATGAGTTTGAAGATAATGGGTGATGTCTGTTAAAAAGAACAAGAGATGGGTTTGATGATTTGTTGTTGCAGAGAAACAATCCGGGAAAGAAATTGATGATTCTGCCGTGATTTTGAACTTGTGAAAGCATGAAGAGGAATTAGGAATTTTATGGATTCGATTGAATCTGAGCCAGAGAGAAAGATTTGAGAACGAGTGAAGAAATTGCAGAAATGGGTAATTTGAACCAGAGAAGGAAATGGTGATGAATTGGTATTTGCTAGAGACTTGTATCTATTCTTCTTGCAAATGCCACGTGTTAAAGAGTCACAACAATAATGCCTCTTAGTTGAATAATGCCTCCGATTTTTGTATATTGTGCTGGTAAGGAAATAACTGGAGTTACTATGAGTATCAGTTATCCTAGTGTTTGATTTTTAAGTCTTCTATTTTTGTTATATGACTGGAGTCTTTGATATGTTTCAGCTGCCATATCTTCTTTGTTGAATGGTTGGAGTGGGATGGATATGGAGAAAGCCAAGGAATATATAGTGAACTGTCAGGTTTGTTTGTGTATATGACGATTATCTTCTTAAATGTGGGTTCTGGATGTGCTACCTTTGACAAATCTCTACACTACTTCCATCCAATGCATATTATTTACTACAAAGTCTTTAATGTGCAGTCATATGATGGGGAATTTGGCTAGGTTCCCGGATTAGAATCTCATGGTATGTAGATATTGCAAATTTCTGCAGTAGCCTTGATTTTGTAATTTGATTCACTATCTTTTGTGCCTCTTTTTTGTTGGAATGGTTCTGCAGGTGAATTTTCTGTTTCATACTAGTACTTGTAAAAATTCTTTAAACATCAGACGTGTTTTTAAGAGCTAAATTTGATTATGTTGAAATGGTTCTGCAGGTGCATTTTCTGTTTCATACTAGTACTTGGAATGGTTCTGCAGGTGCATTTTTTGTTGAATGTTGTGGCTTGTTAGAATGGGTTTAGGTTAAATTTGATTTCACTGCATATTTAGAAGAGATGGTGGTTCAGTGATGCTTGGTTTTATGATGTTGAACATATAAATTAAAGATGGATTTTGAAGATGCAATAGATTGCCTAAACTATTATGATTGAATGGGTTTGTGTAGATGATTGTTAGGTTACAAAAAGTAAAGATGGATTCGTGGTGGTTCAAATACACAGCCAATCCAAAATGGCCAGTGGAGTCTGTTGATGCTTAGGTAGAATGGATTTAGAATTGGAGATTTGATAAAGCTTCAGACCAAGAGAAGAGGGAAAGAAATGGTGGTAATTGAAGGGTTATGGTGATGCTCGGTGAAGAGATAGAAGTGCTTCTCTGACTGGGTTATGGTGATGCTCGGTGTAGAGATGGAAGTGGTTGTTTTTGTACCTGGATATAAGATTCCAAGGAAATGTTGAAGTTTGTTATATTTGAACTGTTGTAGGTGAGATGTTTGATGAACTGAAGTTAGCACTAATCTAATTATTTTGAAGGTGAGAAGTTTGTTATATTTGAACTGTTGTAGGTGAGATGTTTGATGTACAGTGCATTCTGTGTAAACTTGCTTTTTAGCACTAATCTATTTATTTTTTGATTTTTTGAAAATCTAAAAATCCGACTGTTGGATCTGAAGAATCATAGCCGTACGATGAATAAGAAGGCATATGAGTTCTAAAACACTCACGTGTTAACGGCACCGTTAACGGCGTTAAGTATTAAATTTTTTTTATTTTATTTAAAAATAATCTAAACGGAAGTCAGTACTTTAACTTTGCCATCCAGGGTGAACAATGATTCCAGGTACTAAAGTCTAACGTTGGACAAATATAAGTAAAAACACTAAATCTGAACAAAACCCAGGTACCAAAGTCAAATTAACCCTTTTTTTTTCCTTCTTGTTTTTTATTTCAAAGCATACATGCTAAAATCTACTTACTTCTAAAATTGATGACAAGTTTCTTTTTTTTTTAAAAAAAAATTGATGACAAGTTAAACCCTAATAATAACCGGTTCTAGCTATCCACTACTCGCTACATTTGCGGAAGTCGGTACTTTAACTTTGCCATCCAGGGTGAACAGTGATTTCAGGTACTAAAGTCTAACGTTGGAAAAATGTAAGTAAAAACACTAAATCTGGACAAAACCCAGATACCGAAGTCAAATTAACCTTTTTTTTTTCCTTCTTGTTTTTTTATTTCAAAGCATACATGCTAAAATATACTTACTTCTAAAATTGGTGACAAGTTTCTTTTTTATTAAAGAAAAATTGATGACAAGTTAAACCCTAATAATAACCGGTTCTAGCTAT
>JAJJMC010018427.1:94142-178726 GCA_023531435.1 Papaver californicum | reverse complement strand
ATGACAAGTTAAACCCTAATAATAACCGGTTCTAGCTATCCACTACTAGTTACATTTGCGGCATTTTGTAGAGAATCTAACACCCGACTGAATGGGTCCGGATCTTCTTTTTAATCTCCCTATACCCTGATAAGAGATCTACATGGGCTCTAGATCTTCTGTCGCAGAATTTACTCGTCTCTCTGTCCCCACTAATAAAAAATAAACATGTATTTTAGTTGAAACTAACCAAAATAACTAGTATTTTTAGTTTTACACAAAATAAAGAAACTGTATATATTAAAAATAAAATAATATATATATATATATATACTTACTTTTTAAATTGATGGCAAGTTTCTTTTTTTTAAAGAAAAATTGATGACAAGTTAAACCCTAATAATAACCGGTTCTAGCTATCCACTACTCGCTACATTTGTGGCATTTTGTAGAGAATCTAACACCTGGCTGAATGGGTCTGGATCTTCTTTTTTATCTTTCTATACCCTGATAAGAGATCTACATGGGCCCTAGATCTTCTGTCCCAGAATTTACCCGTCTCTCTGTCCCCACTAATAAAAATTCGACATGTATTTTAGTTGAAACTAACCAAAATAACTAGTATTTTAGTTTTACACAAAATAAAGAAACCGTATATATTAGAAAAAATAAATATATATGTAGTAAAAATCGAATTTTTTTTAGAGAAGACTTAGAAAAAAATCAGCTCTAAATTAAAAATCGTTCTTGTTTAGGGAAACACTAAAAAAGAAAAATCAGTTCATTGCCTCGATCGAAACCTTTGTAAGCACTTCATTTGTTGTTATTTTATCTTTCACTTACTAGCTATGTGATACATCGATAATGATTGTATGTTTGTGTACTTACAAGAGTGCGTTTTTTTTCTTCTTTTTGTTAGAGCACATGCTTAATGGACAATTATGGAGAAGATAGAGATCAAGTTTGAAGAAAACTAAATTTTAATAGCGAGATAGATTTAAATATATCTTGCGAGGAAGAGTATGATGAAAAATCAACATATATTATAAATACTAGTGAGAGTTTGAATTCGATTCATTCTAGAATACAAAAACATTTAATTCCAGTTGTATGGATGGAGTTTAATACTAAAAATGATGTATACAAGTTTTACAATTCATATACATATTTCTTTGGTTTTAGCATTAGAAGAAATAAATCATATTCGTTTGAGGACGAAAAGTTGAAAGACAGAGTTTTTGTTTGCTCCGCCCAATGTGAGCGCCCTCCAGATAAGCGTATAGTAAAAAAACACCGTTCTGAGACAAGGTTTAACTACCTATCAAAGATGAAAATTTATTGTACTCCCAACAATATGTATCGTGTCGCATAATTTTTTCCTTACCATACACATATTACTGCTACTCCTTCTAAGTCACATTTTTTAGGTCCCATAGGAATATGGAAACTGCAAATATTATTCAAGCAGAAATTGCTGATGATTTAGGAATCGCTCCTAAAGAAACTCTTGAACTTATGAGTAGACAAGCTGGTGGACGTCATAATCTAGGATTTATTCGTGAAGATTATAAGAATTATTTACATTCCAAGCGAACAAAAAACATGAAATCAGGGGATACAGGTGGTGTATTGGAGTTTCTACAAACGATGCAGTTGAATGATCCTAATTTTTTCTATGCGATACAAGTGGATAAGGATGATCTGATGACTAATATTTTTGGGTTGATGCAAGGATGATGATAGACTATAATTATTTTGATGATGTGGTATGTTTTTATACAACATACAGAAAAAACAAGGAAGGGAAGCCTTTTGCAATGTTTGTTGGAGTCAATCATCATAGACAATCTGTTATATTTGGTGCCGCTTTATTGTACGATGAGACAACAAAACTTTTATATGGTTATTTGATACTTTTGTGAAATCTATGTCCGGGAAGAAACCGATAAGTATATTTACTGACCAAGATTCAGCAATGACAAGTGCATTAGCTTCACAGTGGCCAAAAACATGTCATAGATTATGTATTTGGCACATATATTAAAATGCAGCCAAACACCTTAGCCATGTGTTTTATCAATTCAACGACTTTACTGGCAACTTCACTAACTGTACATATGATTTTGAGGTCGAAGAAGAATTTATAATTGCTTGGACGAAGATGCTGGAAAATTCAATCTCATGGATAATGATTGGTTAAGTGGATTATTTAGTCTAAAAGAAAAATGGGCATTCGTTTATGGGCGAGATATCTTTTCTGCAGAGACTACTACTGCTCAACGCAGTGAAAGTTTAAATAGTACTTTAAAGAGATTTGTCAGTTATAAATATGGCATTCTGCGTTTTTTTCATCATTTTAAAATACTGGTCTGATCTTATGAAGAGTTGAGATTGGACTTCAAAGCAAGCCAACTTTTCCTGCATTGTCATTTCCGGTGAAAATCCTAAAGCATGCCGCAGAAATTTATATTCCAGCAGTGTTTGAATTGTTTAAGACGCAATTGTGTAGAGCTCATGATTGTGCCTTCACTAGTGAGAATGAAATGGTGAGTACATATAAAGTTACTCCTCATAAGAAAGACTATCATCGCACAGTTATCTTTGATTCAAAAGAGAATAATATTTCATGCAGTTGTAGAAGAATTGAGTTTGCTGGTTATTTGTGTTCGCACGCTTTAAAAATTCTCTGCATAAAGAGTGTTAAAAGCATTTCAACTCCGTATATCTTAAAAAGATGGATAAAAGACATCAAATCAGGGAGTACAATTGTTGTTTCTAAGTTTACAAGTGACAATGATCCAAAAAAGAATGTGGCTAACCGTTATAGAGACTTTTGCAGAATGCATATTCAATTGGCAATAAGAGCAGCGGAGTCTGAGAAAGCAGACGAAATTGTTGTTTTAGGACTCGGTAACATATTGAAGGAGGTTGATGCGGTTTAAGGGCGACAACGATTGAAAAAAATGTTGAAGACACCTCACCTACTGCTGCAAATGTTGAAGACATCTCACCTACTGCTGGAAATGTGCAGAAGCTCACTTTAACTGTAAACAATGATAATTGTAAAGTAAAAGGGATAAAAGTGAAAGAAAAAGTAGTTTCTGCTACTGCTAAGAGGCCATTGAATACTTTGGGAAAGGTTACGCAAAAGAAAAGGTCTCGATCGAAAGCCAGCATCTATTCCACAAAACGGCACTGTCGAGTCCCAGCCAATTCTCAATGCGCAAAGTCAACTTCCGATGACACCCCAAATGGGAATGGTATGGTTATACTTTCGAATCTATATCTGGTTTGCATAATGTTCTATGTAAATTTTTTTGATTACGGTCTCATTGGTTAGGATTTCAATTCCAGGTACCCAATGCTTTGTACCACTTTGGATCTGTGCATACTCCGGTAAACCTTTTGCCGGTAATGTACTGTTTATAATAGCATGGTTGTTTATTAATTCTGTAATCACTATTCTCTTTGCATTTTATCATCATTGTTAACATTTGCTTATATATGGTACTTGTGCCAGCAATACTATGTCGGAAACTATAATACTCCATATAGTAATCAATATTATTCCTCCAGCATGGTTCAGAATTCAGATTTTGCAGGTATTATACTATCTACACTACTTATGAAAGATCTACTTAGTGATGGTATTAAAGACGACAAATTCATTGGAGAAGTTTCTCTAATATATTATGTATGGATATAGTTGGAGTCAAACGTATTAGAGAACTTAAGTCTAAACATTGTTTTGTTTCAGGAACAAATGCGAATTATACAAAAATGATGGCAGTCAGACCAAGTGGAGATAGTAATAACCAGGAGGTATATGGAAATCATCAAGGGAAAGTTGCATCTTTGCCACAGGCATTTGTCCAGCCAATGCCAAGACGTCGTTTATACCAAATATGATGCCTGGTGGCACATCTTCAGATCAAGTAAGCAACCTATTTGATGATTATCAAGGTTCTTAGGCTATGTACAAGACTAGCTAGGTTTCAAGGTCAATGGGTCATGCTATGTTTTTCAACCCCAGAATCATGTACACTTGTTTCAAAGTACTATAGATGATTTGTGTATTGCTGCAATGAAAGAGAAAATTCTTATTTGAGTAGTTAACAATTGCAAAAGACATTACTAGTCTACCAAGTTCTGCACTAAAAAGGTTTACTTCTGCAATAAATCTAGCAATAATAGTGAAAGCAGTGACCAAAGAGAAGAACGAAAGCCCCTGTATTTATGTATCATTAAGGGCATGAAGATGCATTAACCCATAAGATAAAACTGCTGCTATAATAAATGGTAAAATCCATGCTAGCTAGAACAACTAGTAAGGATACTTCTTATCCTTACGTCTGACAATGGAAATGTCCATTTCAACACCAACTGACAACATGAAAAAGAGGAGACCCACATTGGTCATTGTTTATAACACCACTATACTTTTAAGAGGAAAAAATATCTTAGAAAACGTATCATTTCTTCCGAGTACTGATGGGCTTAAATCTATACCACCCTGTATATACAATGCCATGCACGGTTATCACGTCATTTTAAAAAATATATGCAATTTATGAATCTTACAAGGATGTCTGCAATGACCCTTGGTTGGACGTACAAAAGGTTTGATAAGAAAAACAAACAAACGAGTCACAAGGACAACAAAGAGAGGGAGAGCATGATCCAATGGGATTATGCACCCTGCCATACTCCAGTTGATGTGATCTTATTTGCATTATAACATATATTAGGAGATAAAAGACTTCGTTACATTATTGGATTTTAACTTGGACCTAGTTGGTTAGTGCATTAAGAAGGTTCCTTTTTGTCTCTGGTGTTGCAGGACCCTACTCTGGCTCGATGTTTTTGTTTTCGATTAATAGGGCATCAATGTGACGGTCAGTGTGTTAGCCTTTATTGGAGCTTAATTCCTCTTTCTTAAAAGAATTTTGCTTCTCGCAAATTACAGTGTTGTTGTTGAATTATAAAAAGCAAACTTGGTTGTATTATTTGTAAAGAGAGTAGAATTGCGGAAAAAAAAAGACTCTTGTTATTTCCAATCCACCATTATTATTAATACAATCCAATAAAAAATTAAATAAAATTCTACAAATTTTTAAAAACCAAATCAAAATAAAATTTATTAATCCAATCCAATACAATACAACCGGGTAGTCTTTTCATTTCTTTTTAACGATTTCACGAGTTGAGGATAACAACTTAACGAGAAGTACCTATGATCTTAAGAAGTCCCTCCCGTTTCTTGAAGTTCTTAGAGTTGATTTCATCCAAAGAGACGAACTCGGTCAGGATTATGTCTCTTATGGAGATTTAATGAATTTGATGAAGAAGGATTACTAGAATTAATTCATCTCTTCCAACAAGCAACAGGTCCCTTCTCCCTCTCTCTCTTGTGAAATTGTGTTTCTACTTTATTTATATTGTCTGGTCACTTTGCTAATGAATTCTATTGGTGATCCACCAGGTTGTTTGGAGTTACTTTGTAGATTCATTTCATATGATATGAAATGTTCGATCGATGACCGAGGAATCAACTAGCAACCAGGCATGCTTCTTAAACACCAACCAAACAACCAGCTGAGAAGCTCTTCCAAGCACCGAGGAATCAACTAGTACTTCATTTTGAATTCCAGTCAGGTTATAAGTTTTTCTCTGCTCGCCGTTTCATTTTTCTATTAAAACTCAAAGTCCAGTTTCCCATTGTCTGTATTTTTTTTCTAGCGTTTGCTTCGATTGTTTTTGCCTTGCAAATTGTGGTGGCTGTGTGAGTGCCAACCTTAGTTGCGATGGCAGTCACTGCAGTGTTGCTAATGTGGGTATTCAAAGTTCAAGCACCTCAATTATGAACAAGAAGAAGGATATATCTTCCCATTGAAACTTTAAATACACCTGGAACCTTCAAATATACCTGCGTGTCTTTCTAACTCCATATGATGTTTGTCTAAATATTGCTTGTAGAATGTTTTGGGAAAATCAAGTTCAAACATTCTATGCCATTGCACTGCTAGCTTCAAGACAAAGTTCAACCATTACTGGTACCTATGCAGGACAATTCATTATGCAGGTTTGTGGATTGATGTTGTTATTACCTTCTTCTTTTAAATAGTTTTTGTTCGGTTAACAAGAGTCTCACGATTTCTGTCATTGATATTCTGGTTTTGGGATAAAAGGGATTCTTAGACCTTAAAATGAAGACATGGTTAAGAAACCTCATGACTCGATGCATAGCAATTGCACCTAGCCTTCTTGTCTCCATAATTGGTGGATCTTCTGGAGCTAGCCGACTTATCATCATCGCATCAGTTAGTTTCTCTAATTTTCTAAAAAAAAATCTCCTACTTACAAAGATATATTACATTGGTTGGAATTTTCTAAAACCTCCTCATTAAGGAATCAAACCCCTTATAAATTACATCCCTGGAATCCAGCTTAACCTCATCGAAAACTTTCAAAGCCAGCAAAGAAAAAACTCTCAAAACCCATTTCAATCCTCTATAACAATCACCAAAAACCTTTTTACTCAGTTTTGCTCTGTTTTTTTTTGATAAGTACTAATGGAAACTACGAGTGAAGGAAAAGCAATTGGAATCGATTTAGGAACAACATACAACTGTGTTGGAGTATGGCAAAACGACTGAGTTGAAATCATAGCTAATGATCAAGGGAACAGAACAACACCATCTTATGTCGCGTTTACTGATATTGAAAGACTAATCGGTGATGCTGCCAAGAATCAAGTTGCAATGAATCCACACAACACTGTTTTTGATGCAGAAAGATTGATAGGTAGAAAAATCAGTGATCCTTCTGTCCAAAATGATATGAAGCTATGGCCTTTTAAAGTTATATCAGGACCCGGTGAGAAACCTGTGATTGTTGTGAATTATAAAGGTGAAGAGAAGCATTTCTCAGCTGAGGAGATTTCATCAATGGTGTTGGTTAAAATGAGGGAGATCGTTGAAGCGTTTTTAGGACAGTCGATTAAGAACGCTGTGGTTACTGTTCCTGCTTATTTCAATGATTCGCAGAGGCAGGCAACGAAAGATGCAGGTTCGATTGCGGGTCTTAATGTTCTCCGCATGATTAATGAACCTACTGCTGCTGCAATTGCTTATGGTTTGGATAAGAAAGCTTCAAGAAGTGGAGAGCAGAACGTGTTGATATTTGATCTCGGCGGTGGTACTTTCGATGTTTCTTTGTTGACGATTGAAGAAGAGATATTCGATTGGAGAAAATAAAAGGGATTGAATATAGTGTTGCTGTGTTGGAGAAGATGAAGAAAAAACTAAATCCAATCCATAGGATTGTACTAATAAAAATGTTAAAAAACTTGGATTGGTTTAAGTATATGGATTGATTAATAAAAATAGTGGATTGCAAATAACAAAAGTCAAAAAAAAAGACTGATTGCCTTATAAAAATAATAAAGATAAGTATACGATTATTACTAAATATATATATATATATATATTTTTTTTCTAATATACATAGTTTCCTTATTTTGTATAACAACCAAAATACTAGTTATTTTGATTAGTTTCAACTAAGACACATGTTGAATCTTTATTAGTGGGGACAGAGTGACAGGTAAATTTTGGGAAAGAGGATCCGGAGCCTTTTGTCTTAATTAAAACTAAACATATCTTAGAAAAACCATCTCTTTTGTCAAAATAGAAAAAACTAATATCTCGCTTGTGCAATGCACATGCTTAAGTTATATTTGTGGCATTTTGTAGAGAATGTGACACCCGGTTGAATGGGTTTGGATCTTCTTTCTTATCTCTCTATACCATGATAAGAGATCTACATGTGTCTTAATTAAAACTAATTGTGTGTTAGAAAAATTGTCTCTCTTTGTCAAATTAGAAAAGTAGAAACTATCGTTTAGTCATAATATAAATAATATTATATCTGTTTTGGTCCCATTGATCCGGTTCAATTGATGTTTGGCCATTTTAAAAATATATAATGTTTGTTTGGTCCAAATATTATTGTTTGGTCCTACGGTGTATGTTACCCACGTGGGATGATGTCATCATTTTTTAAACTAGTGTCAGAAATACCTTTTTCTCTCTTTTTATAAGTAAAAAATTAAATATCTCTCAAACCACAAGTTGAAAATTTATAAATTTTATATATTCGGAAAGCTCTCGTCGAGATCTACAAAATGAGTATCACTTTCACTACTTTTTGAAGTTTTAATTTTTATGTTGTTGTTTAGCTAAAGATAAACTATAAAATGATCAATCATTACGAGTTCATTCTACAAAATGAATTGCTCGAATTGATTACTATTGTAATGGACTAACTTTGTGAGTTCATTTTACATAATGAACTACCATTACATGCTAGAATCTACCATTGTGAGTTCATTCTACAACTGCTAGATGAACTCCCATCACGGGTTCATTCTACAAAATGATTTGGTTGAATGAACTACCATTGTAATGAACTAACTTTACGAGTTCATTTTACAGAATGAACTACCATTACATGCTAGAATGAACTACCATTACGAGTTCATTCTACAGAATGAACTACTAGATTGAACTACCAATACGAGTTCATTCTACAAAATGGATTGTTATAATGAACTACCATTACGAGTTCATTCTACAAAATGAACTGCTAGAATGAACTACCATTACGAGTTCATTCTTTAAAATGAATTGTTATGATGAACTACTATTGTAATGAACTAACTTTGCAAGTTCATTTTACAGAATGAACTAACATTACATGCTACACTGAACTACCATTACGAGTTCATTCTACAGAATGAACTACTAGATTGAACTACCAATACGAGTTCATTCTAGAAAATGAACTGCTATAATAAACTATCATTACGAGTTCATCCTACAAAATGAACCCTATAATAATGTTCATTTTTTTGTATGAATTAACATTACGATACCATTAATATCAAATCTTTTAAAAATAGTGAAATGGGTATTCGTTGTATAGATCTTATTGAGAGCTTTCCCAATATTTAAATTTTTAATTTTTTATATATAGTTTGAGAAATTTTTAGTTTTTCTCCTTTGTTTTATGAAGTGAGAGAAAATAAAAGAGAGAAAAGGATAATTTAGTTATTTAACATTTTTAAATAAATAAGGACCAAACTAAACTTCCTTATTTATCAGCGGATCAAATTGACTTGGGACCATATAAAATAGGACCAAACTGAAATTTTTCCATTAGAAAATACTAGTTTCTCGCTCGTGCAACGCACGGGCTTAAGTTTGTATTTCCGGAGCTTATATTTTTTTAGTCAGATTTTCATTGTAATAGAGTTAAATTAAGAGAAAAGGGCATTAAAATCCACTCTCTCTTAGAAAAGGCATGAGTCAGCCACTTTTTATAACAAGTGACAAACACGTCCAGAATTTTTTTTCCGGTTTTATCATCAGTTTTTTTTTTCCAACAATACCCGTAAACCAAATTTAAAGTCTTAAAGAGAGTTAGGGTTATGGAATGGATCATATTTAAAACCCGATTTGGAAATAGGTCGTTTATAAACTGTATTTTTACTTTAATAGATGAAGACATAGATAAACTTGGAAGAGAAATTTGGAAATCTAATAAATTATAAACCTAATAAGTTGCAGTCGCCGTCTATACCTATAAACACCATCACCATCACTATCTCCATAATGAGAATTGAGTAGGAACCAAATTAAAGTTTTCCGAGGAATTGACAGAAAAATAGGATCTCAGATTATATGGGTTTGGTTCACATCATGATCTTGACCATGACTACAAAATTGATGGCGATTCAGTGCTCTATGGATTGGGTAATTTTTTTCTTCCAGACATCCTCGTATTATTGCTCACTTGTGTTGTATGTTTTTGAATCTGGTATCTAATTTGTGCATTGTTGTTTACGCCTTTTATTAATCTTAACTGCAAAAAAGTTCTGTTAATGGATGAATATACATTTTACTTTGATACATTGACCCCTTAGGTCCATACAAGATGGCACCTAATGATAGTATAACTTCAAATGGATCCTCTCCAAGATATGATGTATGCTCAGAAAGGGTGCAAGCAGCATTTGTTGTTAGTGATCCTGTTGATTGGAGAAGGGACATTCAGGTTTTCATTCCTTTTCTCTGTATGTCGATAATTTGGATTATCTTCACAGTACTTCATGCCTGCTTCTATATATTTTCATTTCTGTTTATGTTATGGAAATATATACCTCATTGTAGGAAGAGTTTTTAGCTTTAGGGGAGAAAATGATAATAAATTTCTTGTAAGACTCTAACATAGCTAAGAATACAATAAACAAATGTCTGTTTTGAAAAAGATGGAGGAAATTCATGGGATTAGACACCAAGTGGCTAGATAATCCCTCGTATGATGCCTATGAGCACGCTATCGTATATCTTGAAGAGTAGTGTCTTCTACAACATTGTTACTCGTTACACGATGTTTGTTGGCTCTAAAAAAGTGGTGAAATGAGTCAAGTGACTGATATCTGAATTTAGGTTCTTTGTGACATTTTAAGAACCGGGGGACTTCCAGGGAAGGAGATTAGGCACCAACCACCATTATACTTTGCAGATGATGATCTTGAATACTAGGTCAGTTAAGGTCCGAATTCTAAAAATTCTGTTTGTGAGAGAAATGAATTTGACTCATATATTTTTAGTCCACTCTCTTAGTTAATAATAGGTAACTGCTTCTACTCAGCCCATGCTGCATTTCCAACTAAACATCTTGGTATGACCGCTTTCAGAATAGCACTGGTGTCGATATTCAATAGGTAAGATAATATGTACTGCATACACTAGTACATTTATCTTACAGTTCAAGAAAGAGGAAGCGAGAGTTTTGAATTGTTTAGTAAAAGAGAACACCTCCGACCTACATCATTAGTTCCCAACTAGAAATACATTTAGACTATCCAGTTGTAGAGTCATATGTCCAACAAACAAGCAATAATGCGATTAAATTAATCAAATGTGATACCAATCCCAATTTTTTTAAGTTGTTTTTTATTTCTTATTTTTTACTGGTTGGGATACTTATAATGGTACCGTTTGCTTAATCCACAGTGGGCAGAATAAATAACGGATCCATATTTAGTCTTTGGTCCGTCCAAATCAAAGCATAGTGGGGTAAGTATATTTGGTGTTTGGTCCATTTTAGACACTGTTGAGGATCAAAAACGATCCGAATACTGGACCGAACGAGATTATAGTCAAGCGTGCAGTTAGGTCTCCGTCTCGTGCCAGGCGTTACGTTAGGTCTTCGTCTCGTGGCAGGCGCAACGCTAGATTTACGTTTCATTTATCCAAAATTACACCTGATGAAGCGTTCACCCAACGTTGCGTCCAACGGAGCGTTACGTTAGGAGCATGATCAATAAGAGGCGTTAACCAAACGAACGCTCAAATCAAACGTGAAGCTAGAGATCCGCCCAACGACAGACGTGATGCTATGGCTCCGCCCACTTCATATGTCTTCCTAGGAGTTAACAGTACTGTTCTTATAAAGTTAAAACAATGAGAACCACAGTAATAGTAAAAACACAATCCCGACAAGGAAATGGCAAGCAACTATCTAAATGAGTGGAAGCTCAACTGTGATAGAATCACAATAATTCTACATTGGAGCTACAGACGATTTTAATCAAGATTGATTGAGTGAGAAAATTAATCTGTTACAGGACTCGACTCTCACTTATATACTTAACATTCCTATAACTCTCACGTATGATAACACACACTTACAACTCCTCTCTCACCTCATGCAACTCACACAAGTACATATGCTATTACCCTCCCTCAAGCTCAATGTGGCTTGAAGGACAACTTGAGATTGCCTTACACAACTCACACAAGTACATATGTTATTACCGAGCCTTCTTCCGTGATCCCAATCAAGCTAGGTCTTCGGCCATTCCATTATCAGCGTATCTTCTGAACAAGGATTCCACGAGTCCATGAACAACTCCAAAATAAAAATACCCCTTTCTCCAAAAGTGTCACTCTTGGAATCTGAAGCCTGGGATGTTCCAAGAGTAGCTGAGATTGCCAGAAGCCTGGGATGTTTTGCAACAATTTCAGCAATTTCCTCCAGCAACATCTTGGGATAAACAGATCCAGTTGGATTGGACGGGGAACATAGAATAAGTACCCTTGATTTCTCAGTGATTTTAGCATTCAACAACTCTGGGTTTACTAAGAAATCATCAGAAATGAGAGTAGGAACAATCACAGGTTCAACATCAGCTAATCTTGCCATTTCTGGGTAGCTGACCGAAAAATGGGGCCATTAACTTTAGCTGGCTGCTAGAGCTTTCTGATCCAATCAGACAGTCCCATTGCTTGTCCAGCTCATCAACATTTGTAGCAGAAAGACTGATCACATTTTGGCATTTAATCAAAGGGACCGGTAGCATTTCATGGTGCAATAGTTCAGTGATACCTTCAAGCAACTAAGCCATCTCATTACGATCCCCATTGCAATGGTCTCCAGTAAGATGCCTGAGATACTCTTCAAATTCTTCATCAAGAGCTGTACAAACTCCAAAAGCTTTTGCAATGCCTGCCATTGAGACATCTGAATGCAAAGAGCTCACACCTCCAAATAGAAACACCATATCTGCAGAAGACTTCTGACGTTCAACTTCTTCAGCTACAGAATCTATATCATTGCGAACCACAGCAGTATGCGATAATCCCAACCTACAGAATGTAGCTTTTTGCACAACGATGGTCCCACTAGGTCCTCGACAGTTTCGAACAATATCTCATCACCAATAGAGATGATTGAGTCTGTGGGAGTACCCGAGGAGGTCTCGTCAATACACAATATTACATTTGGAACTGTATCATATATGCTCCCTATTGAAGTATAACCCTTGTAATTAATTTTGAGTGGGATACACAGCCACATCAAAGTGTGAAGCATAGGAGCAGACCATTTTATTTTTTGTAGAAGTTTATCTAAGCAGATAACAATAATACCAGCAAAACATAGTTGAAAAATGATAAGAGTTGCATTTCCAACACCAAGCTGGCCAACACTACCGTTAATTCCAGAAGGAACATATGTAACACCTTCACCAACAGCTATAAGAACACCAAGATCAGGACTAATATCAATATGCCAACAAATCTGAGAACACCAAAAAAAAAAAACTACCAACAAGTCTAAGATTGGCAGTGCACACATGTGAACAGGAAAACTCTGAGAAAATCCACACAATCACAGCAGCAGACAACTATGAATACAGGAGGTTTATTATTCACCAACAAGAATTGGTTCAAGAATTGAATCTTTTATTTTGAACTAAAAGATGAAACACCTAACTAAGATAGAATTTATAGAAAAGAACAATAGGGTGTATACTGAGTATATACAAACTCAACAAAGAGAACTTCAAAATGTATGCCAGTACATACATCAACTCCAATTCGAAATCCAAAAATAAAAACATCATTAGAAATCGCAAAACGCTTCAACACCGCAGTGAGGACTGCCTTGAAATAAGAATTGAGATTGGAAGAATGAAAAATGAACTATTAAGCACCATGTGCAGTATCGTTTTAACCCAAAAACTCTCAACACTTCTTTTGTATCCAATTGAGTGGAACAACATTAAGTTTTCGCCTAACTAGACCTTGGTGTAGCAGACTAGAACATGCTCAGACCCTTTCGGGATCAGGAAACAAGAACAGTAGATTTTGATCAAGAAATCAGATGGAAAAACAACCTAATTATGATGTAAATCTTTGGTTGAAGATGAAACTGGATGCTGCTGAAGTAGTGGCATAGAAATTGAACACATGAGATTAAGTATGAAGTAATCAACATAATGAGATTAAGATTACCATCATAGATCCAATTTGAACAGTTGAGGTTGAAGAATCAAGATTCATACCAAAAATGAAAGAAATCCATGAATCCAAGAGCACAAGTGAGAAAATCAAATTTCATACCTACGAATCATGCTTGATCCTGTTTGAAGACGTTGCAGCAGAGATCAGGATCAAATCTAACTTCTCAGCAATGTCTGGAACAAATCTTCATATACAGAAAACCTTATCTAAAACTTCAATGTAGAACAGTAATACAAGAAACCTTATCAAACTTCAATAGAGAACATGAATGCAAGAAACCTTATCAAACCTAATTGTGAAAACTGAAAAACCCAATTCAATTGAAGATGAAATAGAAGATTAGTTGAAGATGAAATAACTTTTGAATATGAAGAAGAGTTGAAGAAACAGCAGAAGAATCAAGATCGATACCCTCAGAAATTAAAATCTCTGAGACTGATACTCTGATACCATGATAGAATCACAAGAATTCTACATTGGAGCTTGCAGACGATTTGATCAATGAACTGATTGAATGAGAAAGTTAATCTGTTACAGAACTCGACTCTCACTTATATACTTAACATTCCTATAACTCTCACGTGTGATAACACACACTTACAACTCCTCTCTCACCTCAGACAACTCCTCTCGTGCCAGGCGTTGCGTTAGGTCTCCGTCTCGTGGCAGACGTAACGTTAGATTTATATTTCATTTATCCAAAATTACGCCTGATGAAGCGTTCACCCAACGTTGCGTCCAACGGACCGTTACGTTAGGAGCATGATCAATAAGGGGCATTAACCAAATGAACGCTCAAATCAAACATGAAGCTAGAGATCCGCCCGACGACAGACGTGATGCTATGGCTCCGCTCACTTCATATGTCTTCCTAGGCGTTAACAGTACTGTTCTTATAAAGTTAAAACAATGAGCACCACAGTAATAGTAAAAAAATAATCCCGACAAGGAAATGGCAAGCAACTATCTAAATGAGTGGAAGCTCAACTGCCTCTTTAATTTCTTGAATTTGTGCATCTTGTCCACCAATATCTGCATATGATTCCATTGGAGCCTTGTCTACCTTCATAACAAACACCATGGGATCAACATCATCTTGAAGAATCCCAACAACAGAGAGAGCCTTATCATGCATAAGAACATCACAACCAGGTTCAAGTTGATCTTTAGTTAATGGTGTTACTGTTGGCAATCTTGCTGCTGCTGTTTCCGATCGTTTTTGTTTTCGTTGTTTACGACTAACTCTTGCTGGTGGTGTTGGTTGTTCGAACTTCTTCTCTTTCTGGTTGTTATCACCATCGTTTCTTCCATCTCCTGGTGCCCTTCTCCTTGTTTGTTCATTCCGCCTGGTGTTCCTTGACCCATCTTTCTCGAGGTAAAATTTCTTGAAGATGAAGAAATACAAATGGTTTAGAAAAAGATAATAGAGAGCAATAAAAAAACCAATGGCTCAACAGCCTTAAATACTGTACATGGATATTTGTTTTAGCACGAGATTAGCTTTCCCCAAAGCTACAGTTTGTGTAATGCTATGGATCCGCCTAGTCCCCACTTCATAGTTCAGTTTGCGTAATTTTATGGCTCTGCCTAATGGAGAGGCGCTCAGTTACATGCGTGTCCGTCTTTATTTTCCACACGAACCACCTGCACTTGTAGAATATTAACCCGACGTATAGTTAGTGAAATGCTCCATCAGATGTTCGTTTACACACACGCCTGTCATCTGGGTGTTACGTTAAGGATGCGTCTATCATTAGATGTTAGTTTGGGTAGCATCTGATACCAAGCGTTCATTTTGCTTCCTCCCCAACCAAGCGTTATCTTACGCTAAGAGCGTCCACAATGGCTGGACTATAACACAGACCAAACTCATATTCCCTCTTTGGTCCGTGAAAATCCAGCCACAGCGGGACGAGTACTAATAGTCGATGATCCGTTTTTAACACTGTTCAGGAGTAAATTTGGGAAAAATTCTGGACTAAACCCATTATACTCGAGCGGTGGTGTAGTTAACCGCCTGATAGTAAGCGGATGTGTACTGAACCGCTTGATGCCAGGCGTTATTCTAGCGTAACGCTTGAAAACACGGGCGGTAACCAAACCTCCGCCTGATCAAGCGTTCAACTAAGACTACGCCTGATGGAGCGGGAGTTAGGATAACGTCCACTAACAGGAGGTAACCAAATCACCGCCCTATTGAAGCGGAATGCTAGACCTCCGCCCGAGTGTAGGCGGTATCCTAAACGTCCGCCTAAGATAGATCATTCTAAGCGTTGCTCCAGACGTCCGTTTAAGAGTTTCATACCAAAATGTTGTTGTTCGTTTAAGCGTTGCTCCAGACGTCCGTTTGAGGAATGTTGTTGTTCCACTCGAGCCTAATTAGGCTGTCATCATATTAGCCTAATTAAACTCTCAATGCCATCCGTATTTGGTGTCAAACTATAGGCTGTCATCTCTCAATGCCATCCGAATTTGCTGTCAAACTATAGGCTGTCATCTCTCATATTAGCCTAATTAAACTCTCAATGCCAACCATATTAGCCTTAATTAGTCCGCTTGATGAAACTTTATTTGGTGTGAAACTCTCAATGCCACCTGAAGTGTGTGCAGTGTCATCATATTAAAGTTTAATCAAACTATAAAGTTTAATCAAACATAATTAAAGTTTAATCAAACTATAGTCAAACTAATTAAACTAAATCAAGTTTAATCAAGCGGCTTTGTAGGAGTCGCTTGGATTTCTAGGCGGGATGCTAGGGCACCGCCCGTGTTTTATCGCACACACTTCCCTCGCACATGTACACAATCGATCAGGCGTAATGCTGACGCACCGCTCCATCAGGCGTTTGTTTAGTAAAGCGTTCGTCTAGGAGTCCGTCTAGAATCAGGCGTAATGTTTTGTTCCCGCCCCACATCAAGCGTTCATCTAGACGTCCTCCTCACGCAAGCGTTACGCTAGACAACCGCCCGTCTCAACAAGCGTTACGCTAGACAACCGCCCAACAACAAGCGTTATATTGGAGCACCGCCTGATTATTTTTAGTCTCTTGGCCGTTGATTTTGGGCCGGACCAAAGAGTAAAGTTTTACTCTTTACTCTTTGGTTATACTCGCACCATTGTGGATGCCCTAACGTCCGTATAACACAATTTTATCGAACATATATCTATGTGTGCGCCCAACGACAAACGTTATGTTAGTGTAACAAGCGATCAAATTACCACTGCGTTTCGGTTTTTTGCTCTTTATTATTTTGGTATGATCGTCCCACTGTGGATGCTCTTAGAGTATTACTACAGGTTTGCTCTTCTTCTTATCTTCTTGAACTTTTATTAGATTACCTCTTCTTTGTTGTTCTTGAATTGAGCAGTATATTCAAATAATAATAATGGACTACCCAACTAATTTAATCCTACACCTGTAACAGTTAGCCAACTAAATTAACAATACATATCAGCCATTTATCCAACTAAATTAACCCTACATCTCTGATATAAACTGTCCATCTGGTCTATAATATATGATAGAGCTAATATTTCTGGTTTAGGCTATGAAGACTATCCATGCAATCCAGTCTGATGGAACTGTTGTCATGAGCGTTGAAGTAAGTTTTTCGATAACTTTGCAGGCCTATGATATTGGTGCAGTAATGTATGATACTGCCTCATCATTTGCAAACTTTGTACTCGTACATTTAATTTTTTTGGAGCTGTGATTATGACTCATCTTGAACTTGTACATGCATTTAGAAGGCTGTATGAAGAAGTTGGACTTGGATGGATTTATGATGTCACCAAGTACAAACCAGTAAGCTTTCAGATTCTTTTCATAAATATAACATGTCTCAGTATAGAGTTATATTATCAATATTTTTGCTGATACTGGGATTGTTGTCAATATTTTTGATGATACTTGGTATCAATAAATTAATGAAATTTCAAATTGTTGTCCTCATGTTTTCTTGCAGCTTACTTGGATTGTAGCGAGAGATTTGTCACCTTTTTTTTTCTTCTAATTATATTTTTCTTATTGTTTTATAACTTTCAAAATATACCTAACTAATATAACATTACTGCATAATAGAATTATTAAGCAATTTAACATTACTACTTAGGAAACCTATCTAGCTAATTTAACACTAATGTGTACAAATTTACCTAACTTATTTAACATGACTATGAATCTTCCTCATGAGATAACCATAAAACAAGAATCAATTTTTTCATAAAACTAGATTATTAGTTAGTTCAAAATGAGAACTCCGAGCACAGTCTATTTTCCACCACGACCCAGCTTTCAGTGTCTATGCCGGTAGCTTCGTGGCTCCTTTTGCTCCCCATCTAGGTATCATTTCCTTAATAGTTTAGTTGGTTTAAAATCTAGACCAAAAAGTTCTCTTAGTGTTGCGTAAATGTCTATAGTAACATTTTTCTTTAACTTTTCTTTGTTGCAGATAATGGAAACAAAAGTCTCTTCTGGGGTCACTCTGAAGCGTTGGGCTCAAGTTCTTTGGTTCAAAATAGAAAGAACAACATAATTTTGTTGTGGATGTTTGACTTGCACTTTCTGGTTTTAGTATTTCTTTATTCTTAACCAGAATGATGTGTATTTTATGTTTTGGTTCGCTGGTTGTCTACTTTCTGTATGACATTGAATTGTAGAAGTTATATCATGTATCTTGTTGCGGTTACAGTTTTCAGAATATACATTCTCATTTGTCTTATATCTGAAAGTGCAGATCGGTCCAATAAAATTAGTTGGGTACCCACAAGGAAGGTCGTATATAATAAATTGGGTACCCCACTATGAAAGTCGTATAAATAAGTCAGGTTTGTTGAATGTTATGACTCTCCTAACATTTAGAAAGCTAGTTGTTCAACACCGTTTTTCAATAACTATATCAGTTGATCACAAGTAGTTCAACAAAATGTTCCTTTTTTTTCTTTTAAACTTCGGTGCTGGATTTTACATATGTATGTACTTTAATGTAGTCTAGAATTACATGTTTTTGGTTATTAGAAGAACACTTTATGCAAATCCTGTATGACGATTGTATCCTGCTGAAAGGGGCAAAACACATAATTTCAACTTGCTTGAGACTCTTGGAGAGGCCTTCGCTGCATACTTTATCAGTAATGGTTGATAATTAGAAATACATAGTTTCGTCGAAACCACTCGCAAGCGTCAATTACTGCAGCTTTTGTGGGCTCTCCAAGATATCTAGGGCTTTTGAAATTTTCTCCCTCTCCCTTAAATTTCGTTGCACACAAAGAATATCACTGGCATACCCTCCTGCAAACACAAACGACCAATTGAAGGAGTTAATACATTGTGTAGAGTTTGTAACATACTCTCAAATGCAGAAAAATAGTAATTCAGTGGTGCAAAGTAGTACTTGTGTAAAGATAGTTATATATCTTAAAGTAATTATTCTTTTAGTCATTCCACTATTCTAATAATTATGCTTTGCATAAAGATTGAAAACTACAAAACTTAAAATTAAGATTGGAAGATCATTGTGCTTACAAAAGACTACGATATTCCAAGAAGAGCATTACACCGACCACTTTGATAATAATAAGTCTCACGCACAAAAAGACAGTTGATAAATTCTATTTTGAACAAACCGTGCAGAATCACCAACTTACATTTCCTCAAACTCTGAATCTGGCCGGTATTCTAGATTCTCATGAGATAGTCTTTGCAGAAGATTCTTACTAGTCCCTGTCAAAATCATTCTAGTTATAGATTATTGTCTGGGTGGATCCGTAGATTTTCAGATTGTTGGTTTACAGGCGCTAACCAGAAGGTCAGGCTGAGAACGTTAAACTAAGCGTTGAATGGGAGGTAACCCATTGTTTTTGTATTTCTATCTCTTGCTTTTAATTATTAGTTTTCATATCATATTAGGATTTTCCATCTTAATTTTACATTGGAGGAGACAATTTATATTGAGGACAATGTAAAGTTTAAGTGTGGGGGAGTGGTTAAGCATTTAGATTTTTAATATTCACCTTTGTAGGTAGAATTTTTAAACTTTTTGTACATATTTTAATGAAAACCTCCAACTTTTAGATATTTAGAGTCACTTAGCATACTTCTATCTAAGTTTACATACACAGTTCTGAACGAAATAACTGAACTTAGAAGTATTAGAGAACTATATTTGGGTTTCTTAGTTGTTGAGAGGCTAGAGCTGACAAAAAGGGACTTAAACTGCCGGTAGCGAATTAGGTGCAGAAAGAATACAATATTAGAGAAGCTGATCATTCAATAACCATAAGTAAGGAACAAAAACTTCAATTTTCCGTTTAGAGTGTTTCATCTGCGAAAACTCCGGGTAGAATGATGAGCTACCCAACCTCGCACCAATTTCAGCACTACTTTTTGACCTTTTGAGTTTTATTTCTATCAATCATGAGGGTGTCATCAGAATTGCTAACTCTATCTTGTAGCCTTGTTTGCAGTTAGCACCGTTCTCTCTCTCTCGACAACAGGTCCATAGAAACACCATCATCATTAACAAGCGGAGCGACATCAAAATCATAAAGAAAATTTGAAGAAGTTTAAGGTTTACCAACAATAATACAATGAAGAGCAAATTTCAGATTCAAGTGAAGCAACAATACAATGAGAAAAATTATATATACATGTTGAAGACTTATGTACAAGAGAGAAAAAAAATCAAAAGATGCGAATCAGTGAAGTTTATGATATTGAGACAATACAATTTGTGAAGAATCAATTGGTAAAGTACTTATCCCACAACCATAGTAGTTTCATTGTTCATTTTATTTTATTTTGAAGTTTTAAAAAAAAAACTACAAAAATAAATAAATAATAATTATTAAGAAATAAATAAGTAAAAATAAAATAAAATTGTTTAGTGCTTGTTTGTTCTTGTTTTCATTCAATAAGGTTGTGGGGGAGAAGAAAATTATAAAGAAGTTTCAAGCAGCATGGAATTGAGGAATTTTTTTTTTCCAAATTGTCAAAGTTCTACGAAGTTCAAGAGTTCATCATCAATAGTTGAAGACCGAAGACTGAAGACGTTTCTATTGGATGCTGTGAGACTGGTGATGATTGTGAATCGGGTGAGAAGGTAAGTAAGCGTTCCTATTCTTACATAGTGGTTGATTTCCTTTCTTAGAGATCATCAGGAAAAAAAGGTTCTTTTTCGTCCAACGTTTCTATGGGATAACATTTTCATATAATTCGGAAGGTTTCCTTTCCTTCCCAACATTCAACATGTGCAGGATTTCTATCTTCACTCCTTCATGTATACATGAGAACCATAAAATGCGTCTTTTGAGTGTCAATTTCATAAAACCTTATTGGTGAGGCAGAAGTCATTCAGTTGCTCTCAAACCTGGATTCTTTGATATGGTGGTTTTATCCTAACTCAAGATCTAAGCATGAGAATAATGTTCTTTGACACTTCTAACTTCTTATTATTAGTGTGCAAAAACTTTATTTCTTCATAGCTCTTTGGATGTTTGTCACTTTGAAGTTGGAGTAGTTTTTATGGGTATAACTCTTATAAACCCTCACGAGACTATAACTCGTCCACTAGGGACACTTAGGGGTTAAAAGGCTTGTTAAACATGCTAATTGTAACCTTGTCCTCAACGAAAGGGAGTTGTATTTTAGGTTAGTTTAGGATATATAGTTTGCTCGAGGACTAGCAAAAGCTAAGTATGGGGGAATTCGGTAAGTGTATGTTTTTCATATTTAGAGTGCCAATTTCATGCTAGTATTTTCTAGATTTCTTGTGAATTATTGTATATTACGTTTTTTTTTTTGTTTAATTATCTTTTAGTAGGTGGAATTATCCAAAAGAAGTGAATTGGCACTTAATCGTGAGACAAATCAAGTATTTCTTGTCATCATCACGTAGTGAACGAAGAAACAAAGCCAACGGCGAAAGAATGAATTCATTCCGACTTTGTATGAGGAAGTTATAAGCAAAACGAGAACTAAGGGCAAAATAATCATTTCATAGGAAACTACTTTTGGCACTCCATCGTACGCTACGGGAAGACATGTTTTAAGAAAAGTGTTAAGGGCACCAGTGGAATTTCTAAGGGCTGTCAGAATTCAAATATTTATAACAGCACCGGCAGTTTAACTTAGAGGTGCCATCTTCTTCCCCAATTCTGCGACGAGAATAGACTAGTTGATGGTGTTGTTGCTCGAGTGATGGATGGTGGGAAGAACCGAAGAATAAAATGGAGGAGATGCTGGATGTGACGCTGTTGAGATGGAGAATAAGGGAAGAGCTCGAAGTGAGATGATTTCGAGTGAAGTATGGCCATTAATGGTGATTTCGAGAAGTTGAAGGCTGTTGATGAGACGATTGTAAACACCCGAGTATGGAAGAGACCACCATAGTGTCGTTTTGAACAATGGGTTTGGCTGAGATAGTTTGAGTCGATGGGTATTGCTGGTAATCAAGATGGAAGTGATTCATTGGATATAGAAGAGAGTGGCAGCAATGGTTGATAAGGGGTTCGAGTTAGAGAATGGAAGAAAGTGGAGATGATTTCGGTGATTGATGCTTCCATGAAGAGGAAGAAAAGTTAGTTGAAGAATGGGTTGTCAACAAATATGAGTTTAGCTAGATTTGGAAAGACGTTTTTTTGTGGCCGGCAATACAAGGAAGTTGTTGCCGTAGATGGTGTGATAAACGGTTGTAGATTGAACCGCTTTAAGAGTTTGTGTTGATTTAGGAAAGCTTTGTATTGGTCCGATTAGAATTTTTAGGATCATAAAGAAGGTTTGAAAGCTATATAAAGGAATAGATCATCCCATACCTACCTACCTTACGCCTACCTCTAATAGAGAAGAGCTTTTGCTCCTCTCCGAAACCACATAACCCCTACACGCCAGTTTGTCTCCAACAGAAAGAGAAGCTTCTACTCCTCTCCAAGATCACCTGCTAGCTTCATAGCTTCTCCAACCCATATCCCACATCCATACAGCTGCGACTCCACTCGTTCGTACTCCAACAGAAGAAGAGGAACAGGCTGGACTTCTGGGTTTGCTTACTTCTTGGTTTGTTTTTAGTTTTCAATTTATTTTTTTTATTATAAACTTCCTTATTATGTTTAGCTATTTTTTATATTGATTACGGATGATTTCAATGTTTCAAGCGTGAAGCTTAATTAGTTATCAATTTATTTTGAGTTTTAATTATTTATCGCTTGTTTTCATTATATTTAAAGTTTATGATTGATTTCTAGAGTGTACAAGTGTATAATTGGATTATTTTATTGATCATTCTAATGCTAGTAGAGAGTTGTGCGATCCGTAATTATCGTGCACCTCCTACATAAATAGAGAACGCGAGACCTTGCAGAGGGATTCTGTGGAGCAATCGTGTGTGAAGCCAACTCTAGTAAGTAGGACCTTGCGCTAAGAGTTCTGATGTTAGGATCAACCTAAATTCACAAACCCTAAAGCATTCGATTGGGTTACACCTTGAGTGCGCTACTACTTGGTGGCTCAGTTGGATAGAATCTGGTGCTCAAGCACTTCGGCATTCGGTGATACAAGGAGTTTTAGGGATAGCACTGCGCCAGCTGCTATTCTGCAGTTGGTGATAATTGATTCTGACGAAAGATAGATGAGTATACTAATTCTGTCAACGTTTGGTAACGGCGAATGATTTCCTAATCATCTTTCTTTCTTTCTTATTATTTTATTTATTATTATTTTTAGTTAATTAATTCACAAACCTCCCTTTTCAGTATTTAATCTAGTTTTAGTAATTTAAATAACCTATCAATTACGCAGCTCTCTATGGGAACGATCCTTACTACCGCTATATTACTAGTTAATTAGTGGGAAATATATCGAGTAATTTGTTGCACTTACGATACGCATCAATTGAAATCTAGTTAATGTTTTTATTCTTAACTCTGGGTTTGAAATAAATTTGTTTAAATGTAAATGATGATCTAAATGTTGTAGTATTTTTTTTTCTTCGGTTTTACATAGGATGGTTATGAACTTTTTGAGTTTATTTACAAAGAAATTTTAGTTTGTTTGTAGTTAGACATTATTGTTTTCTTATTGGTGATTGTTTATCGTATCTATCTCATTTTAATATTTAGTGCTTAAATTATTCTTATGGCTTTATGAAAGCTTAACTTATGCTCATCTTCTCCTTGGTACATTGTTTTTGTGTAGCTACCATAGTATTTGTCTGGGTTTAAACTCACATTATTGACAACTTACTAAGCAAATGTTTATGTAGTGTGGGTTCTGTGGTTACTGGTATCTTGTGTAGAACGAAATTACGATGTAACTCTTAGCATCGCAATGCAGTTGTGAATTCATTACCAGGTAACAAGCTTTATATATTTGGGAGTGGTAACATGTTTGTAGGAACTGTTAAATTGGTAACATGTTTGTATGAAATTGGAAAATAAGAAAACAAAGTTTTACTTGATATTCAATTGGAAGCACTCAAAATAATAACTAAGAATCCAACTACTAAGAAAGTAATTCTACCCAGATTACTAAGAAAGAAACACTAAGAATCAAACTACTAAGAAAGTAATTCTACCCACTCACTATGAAAGAATCATATGCACTTGACTAAAATAAATTATTGTTCTTGATTATCTTCAACATCTTTTTTATTTTATTTTCTTGATTATCTTCATCTTCTGAAAGTACCACACGCCTCATTCTTTTTTTCTGGTGTCCCATCATTCAGAGGTATATCATCTTGCTGCTCTTTTGTTTCATCACCCAAAAACACAATCTTTTGATGCTTATTTTTCAGTGGTGTTTTTGTACCCAATTGCTCGCAGGGGGTCTTATTTTTTGTTCACGTGGTATGAACTTTTAAGACTTTGTAATTGTCTGATTGTTAAGCGCAATTCGACTGCGGGTTGGGATTGTATTCGATGGTTGTCCATCCTGAATTTTTTTTCATATGTATTATTTTGATCCATCATAGTGATTAAATTAGTGATAACTTCCAAGTCCAATTCACTATCACTCGTGAAGATCTGGAAAGGCTCCTTCGAAACCGTGGAAAGGAAGATTCATCCTTATTCCATCAACATCAACCCCCTTACCCAACTGAAATTCAGAGTATTGCACTTCCAAACGGATGTTCGTCTCCTTCATTTTCATTGTACGATGGCACCGTGAACGCTCGAGAACATGTTTCTCGACTCTTGGAATGGTTAGGAGTGCATGAATATAACCAAGTGTTGCGGCTCAAGGTATTATCCAAATCTCTTACGAGGAGAGCTTATACCTGGTACAACAACCTCGCCCCCAAAAACATCTCTAGTTGGTCTTAGATGTTCAATGCTTTTTACAAAAAATATTTCTTTTTCTCTTAGGAAATTACTTTCTAGGACCTGGGAAGAATGTTCCAGAGGAACAACGAGCACCCCAACGAATACGTAAAGAGGTTCAGAACACAAGCTCTCGACTGCCATGACCAAAACGAACTGAGAAAAAATTGTTGAAGCTTTGCATTAACGATATGGTTCCTGTTTATCGTGCCTTATTAGAAAATTTGCGATTTCAAACCTTCTCTGAGCTACATGAGGCCGCCAAAAGATCAACAATAGCTTCTCGATTCATGTTGGAAAGGACAAGGCCCGCCAGAGAAGAAAATCATGGAGATATCCGTGGAAGCAGACGTCTGGTGAAAAACAATATTCTACCCAATACTTCATATGTGTTGTTACTGAGGAAGGGGGCAACAGAAAGGCAACATCTCAATCGACTCCAGCAACATCCCCAGCATCAACTTAAGGACAAGGCTCAATCGAGACTCCGTGTCAGTCATGATAAACCAAGACGGATCTGACAATCCCAGATTTCCCCTTTCCCATGGAAGAGGTCCTCGAACTACTGGAATTATGGGTAAAAAAAGGATCTATCAAACGAAACCCACCCATCGAAAAAAACATGTCGAATCCAAAATACTGTCACTTCCACAGAATTGTCAACCATCCCACCAGCGAATGCAATGGTTTAAGGCATATCTTCAGAGAAAATATTGACTCAGGAGAACTATGCATGGGGACTGAAGGTGTCCTCAAAGATCCCCTCTAAGTCAGGAGCTTCACTCTCTCTGGGGACTCAGTCAATGGAACTGTCCAATCCACGATAAAGCGTATATGTGAACTTCTTTACTAGTCAAAGGAGCAACGAGAAGATATTTTTACCGCCCTCAATCGTGTAGTGTCGGGTAAACGTCTACTCTTTTCCGAAAAAGATACTGAGCATCCTAAATCCACCTCAGATGAGGTCATCCAACACAATAAGAAGCCCAACTGGGGAATTCTCACTATTGTTTGCCTCAAGTAAACCAAGTTCGAACAAACACTGATCGATGCAAGCACTGACGTCAATATTATCACTAGCAAGACTCTGAGAGATGCGGGAATTTTCAGGAACGAAGCTGTGCACTCGCCGAATGTAATCAAGAATTCTGAAGGGAAATCCAGGAGTGCTTACGGCTATATCACTTTTGAGGTGAAAACAAGTGACACCCGAACACATGCCAAGTTTCACATTGTCAAAGAGGATCCAAGTTATGACGTAATTCTGGGACGCCCATGGGTCCATAGCAACAAGATGCAAGTGAGTGTATGATGCGTGTCGCATATAATCAAATTAGTGATCTTATTTCCACTCAATTAAAGAATAATATAATGGCAGTCAAGTTCGTACCCACGAGGAGCGAGGTGTTTCATTTGTTTAGAGTGTCACAATGGGGGGTTTTGTTTTAGACTTTTAACAAAATAAATAAGAAAACGATTAAAAGTAAAGTTGTAAACAATGGAGAGAGATATGATTGAGGAATCCTCCTTCGTTACTAAACATTCATCAAAGTTGTATATTCATCTATTCATTATGAATCACCAATTATCATCACCAACATAACAATAAGCTATGTTATCCCCAAAATTCCTTGTATCACTGGATACAGAAGCGCTCGACTACCAGATTTTATTCGTCTGACCCACAAGGAATAAGCTCTCAAGGTGTAACTCAATCGAACACATAAGCTCGGTCTGCTTATTAGTGTTGTCTTTACACACGATTTCTCCATAAATCCCTCTGCAAGGTCTTGCGTTCTCTACTTGTATAGGAGGTGTTCGACTATTATACATATCTCACAACTCTCTATTAGATTTAGATTAATTAACAAACTGAATTAGTTGGCCATCTAAACAATCTATAAAGCAAGCATAAACCTTCATATTAGTAAAAAAAAACGATAATCATGTGACAATTAGAAGAATAGATTTATATGCTAAATTGAATCATGTGTTAGAACTTAGAATTCATCCTCAATCACTTAGGTGTTTAGCTACTCATGGATGTATAAGCATCCATGTTATATATTAAAGAAAGTAGATAAGAAATCGTTACGATAAGAAAGCATCCTCTTGTGTTGTTCTCTCCTCCAAGACTTGCAAAGTTGTGTAAAAGTGTCTTCTTAGGGTTATGGAAGCCTTCTTATATAGTCCTCATCAAATCTAGGTGTAAGAGTCCTAATGGGACCATGATACCTTGATTTAGAAATCAAAAATGTCTCTTAGGAGTGGCTCCCTTCGTGCCACAATCGGTAGACTCATTCCCAACCTTTCTACCGATTATTATTGTAAAGTGTACAATGTTTTCAAGTCCCAAACCGTCCATAATCGGTAGTCTCGACCCCCTCATTATCTACCGATTATTTTTGTGAACTATACAGTGAAATCATGTACAAAACGGTCCATAATCGGTAGGCACGGGCTCCCATTACCTATCGATTATTTTTCTATGTGTTTTACTTATTTCTTTCCGACTGTTTTGCTCATAACTTCCTCATACGAACTCGGAATGACCTCATTATTTTTGTGCTGGCTTCGTCTTTCAATTATCCTCAAGATGATGATAAGAAAATCTGGATTTAAACGAGTTGAACTTGTTCTTTGGCCCTTCTTCTCATATAAAACTCAACTTCCCTATTCATTTCATGTCGAAATGAATCATTTTCTTCTTATTTGGTCTTGGGACACTTGAATACTTGTAGTACTTTGCTTCTTAGCTCTTTCGTAGCTATTTTTAATCTTATTGGGATGATTTAGCTAATAGAAACAAATAAAACAAAACAAGAGTAATAACAAGTAATATGCAAGAATTATAGCAAATATTAGTATGGATTTGACACTAAAATCATGTAAATTATGCACTTATCAAATTCCCCTACAATTAGCTTTTGCTAGTTCTCGAGCAAACTAATATCTAAACTAACCTAACTAAAATGCAACAATTCCCTATCGTCGAGGACACGGTTACACTTAGCATGTGCAACAAGCCTTTAAACCCCTAGGTTTCCCTAGTGGATGAGTTATAGTCTCGTGAGGGTTTACAAGAGGTATACCCACAAAACCTAATTTCCAACTTTCAAACATTCCAGAGCACCTGCATCCAAATATCTAGGAAGACATAAAGTTTCTGCACACTAAAAATAATAAGTTAGAAATATCAAAGAACATTATTCTCATTCTTAGCTCTTGAGTTAGAAGAAAACCACCATATGAAAGAATCCAGGTTCGAGAGCAACCGAATGACTTCTGCCTCACCAATAGGATTTTATGAAATTTACACTCAAAAGACGCACTTTATGGTTCTCATGTGTACAGGCAGGAATGAAGATAGAAATCTTGTACACGTTGAATGGTGGAAAGGAAAGGTAAATTTCCGCCTTATATGAAGATGTTATCCCATAGAACGTGGGACGAAAAAGAACCCCTCCCCCCCCTTTTTTTTCTAGTGACCTCTAAGAAAGGAAATCAACCATTATGTGAGGATGAGAATGCTTACTTACCTTCTCACCCGATCGACAATCAGCACAACTCTCACAATATCCAACAAAAACGTCTTCGGTCTTCAACTGTTGATGATGAACTCTTGAACTTCGTGGAACTTTGATAAATCATAACTCTTTTACTCAATTTATTGTTGTTTGAAACTTCTTTATAGATTTCTTCTTCCCCACGACCTTATTGAACGAAATTAAAAGGAAATATACACTAAAGCAATGATAAACATTGTTTATTTATTTTATTTATTTTTATTTTTTTGATTTTTTTTATGATAATTAGAACTTAAAATAACTCAAAATAGAAATTGAAAAATAAATAAAATGACTATGGCCGTGGGATAAGGACTTTACCACTTGATTCACAACTTGTATTGTCTCGATATCATGAACTTCACTAACTCTCATCTTTTGATTTCTTTCACTCTTGTACATAAATCTTCAACATGTTTATATAATTATGCTCATTGTATTGTTGGTTTACTTGAATATGCAATTTTCACTTTCTTGTATTGTTGCTTGTAAACATTGAGCGTCTTCAACTTCTCTTCGAATTTGTAATGCTCCACCTGTTGATGATAATGGTGTTTCTATGGACATGTTGTTGTCGAGAGAATGGTGCCAACTGCAAACAAGACTACAAGATAAAGTTAGCAATTATGATGGCACCCTCGTGATTGATGAAGTAGCACTCAAGAGATCAAAAAGTAGTGCTAAAATTGGTGCGAAGTTAGGTAGATCATCATTCTACCCGGAGTTTGCGAAAATGAAACACTCTAAAAGGAAAATTGAAGGTTTGGTGCCTCACTCATGGTTATTGAATATCAGCTTCTTTAATACTTTATTCTCTCTACACCTAATTGGCCACTGACGGTTTAAGTCCCTTTTTGTAACCTCTGGCCTCTCAACAACTAAGCAACCCGAATGTAAATTCTTTGATGGTGGATTTTTGACAAAGGGTAAAACAGTTAATTTGGGTAATTTTTCAGCCCATGGGCAAAATGGTCATTTTGCATATCAAGGGGAAAATGGTGACTTTATAATTAGAGGTGAAAAGCCATATTCATTAAGATCTAGACCAGGGGTAAAATAGTCATTTTACTAAAATTCGATCGAAAAGGGCACAATGGTTATTATGAGATCTTACATTATTCTCGAAAAAATGTGCTACTATATATGTCATACCATCTAATTGCAGGATCGAATTAAACATTATCTCTAGTTGCAAAACTTCCACGGTTGAATCACTTGAATATGTTTTATATGCACTGCACAAAAGTTAAGCATAAATGCTAACAATTAAATCTCATAAAACTAAGAAACCATAGGCCAAAGTTATGGCCACGACATTAGCAAAATATCAATAATAATGGCATATAGGCAATAGCCCTGGCAACAACAAGTTTTTAGTAAGCCCTAACCACACTTCTAACACAAAGGAGACAAACGCAATAAAGTCAATTAAAGCCACAGAGCCACAAAAGTCACGCAAATTCAATAGAATCACGCACAAAGAGGAGAAAAAATTGCTCCAGCGATGCGGTCATGCCTTCATTGCTGCCGTGTTGCTGTCGTGGTGACTCCGTGCTGGTACCACGCCTAGTGTTGTTGTCGTGCTCCCCGGTTTCCACACTTAGTTAGCACAAATTGCACGATGCAAATATGCTATAAATACTTCATAATTATGTTAAAATTGACATATAAATTCATATTAACATTATTTTACAACAAAGCTCATGGTTTTGAAACCATGACCCACTAACTCCTACGAGACATCAAATCATATTACAATGGGGGGATAAAACATGTGGTTTGGTCTGGCGGTTTACGGCAACATGGGCGTGGAAAACACCCTATGACAAGGAAGTTATAGAGTGAGTAGTAAGTTGGAGTGGTTGTAGAGATAATGGAGTACTAATCTGGAAGATTCCAAAAACTTCCCAGGACGGGGTGGGCGGTTATTCCACAACCACCACTTCTCCATCTCCCCACAACTACCATTACTTTACAAGGAAAGGGTGTGGTACCAAACATTATAAATAGGCTTCTTAGCCAATTCTAAAGGAGAGAAGAACAACAAGAAACAAGCGACAAACGGAGAAGAGATAGAAAATCATTCTCACAAGCTTTGCCATTTTTATACCATAACACAATTCTACACACAATTTCTTCAACTTTCTTTGCTTCCCTCCCCTAAGATCAACCCATCTCCTCTCTTTGTAACCGAAGCAGAACAAATACAGATATCCTACTTATTTGGATTTGTTTTATACGATTTTGATCCTCGAACCTAAAAAGTACTTCTACAGTACATTGTTTTGCCTGAGAGAAATTTTAGGTACAAACAATTGGCCACCACAGTGGGAGATCAACCTCTCGGTTACAAATTCAATTATTCAATTATCTCAAAAGAGGAATGGTGGATCTTAGATCTAGTTCAATCATCAAACTCAATTCAGGTTCAACAACCATTCCTAATTTTGGTATCCCATTTCTCAAAATGTTTACACCAAAAACACCAATAGTACTCTTTCAAGCAGTGCTACCGAAAACTTCATGAACAGTCTCTATCATAGAAGCGTTCTGTACAATAAAGCCACTCGGAGTTCTTTCTTCAACAACCGCATCAGAAATAGCTCGCTCGTGATTTTGAGATGGAAAAGACACATCACCAACATCAAGTCTCATGTTAATCTCCAATCCTTCACCTACAATTTCACCTCTCTGATTTGATCCATTTTTCCCCTAAGGATGAGGACATCGTAGAGATAATGAGCCAAAATAGCTTAAACACAAGGAATTGAAGCATAGATCATAAAGTTCGTAAAATATGTCTATTAGAAACCTAAAAATTCATTAAAAAGTGTTTTGTTTCATAACATATGATTTAGAAAAGATATGGGTTGTTTTGTGAAAATGTCGTCAGAAACGTTTTTACATAACCCTTCGGAAGAACTGAAACTGGCGCTCATTGGTGAGGAATTTGGAGATGATTTATATACCAAATTATTCATATGGATGTATACCATAACATGCTAAAAGGGCGCGCAAACCGGAGAAGCGAGCTAATAGGGCAGAAAAAACAGCTGAAAACCTAAAAAATTCTACTTGGAAAAGTTCCGGACGATCGGTGTAAGGTATTTTTCACCTACCAAAAGAACTCCAAATTAAGAAATTCTTTTTTCGGAATTTATCTCTTCCTCTTATCTAAATAATGAGAGGTCAACGACCTCATTCCAACTTCTGACGACGATTTTACGGCAATTACGGAAGGAAGACCTAAATCTGAAATTTTCTGACAACGAAAATCGCCAAAATTCTACATGAAATCATGCATAGTTCTCCACGTTTTGGGGGTCTAAGAGTTATAATTATTTTATTATGATTCTAAAACAATGGAAAAGACCTACTTGGATCTTCAATAAGTCATCAAAAGCAGAAGGCACCTCGCAATGAGATTCACCACCAAGTTCTTCGTTTTCATCCACGGATTCTCCAATCACTTCAGTATGGGATGATTTCTCAGATCCCTAGTCATCTTTGTCTTCTTCCTCAGTGCTTCCAACAACAACGGTGTCTTCTAACGTCGAAGTATTCACGTTGTTAGTCATCTAAGCATAACAGTTACTCACAAGAATCAGAATCCACCAAAGTTAACAAGACATAGAATCCTTATTCAGGGATTTCTAAAGGAAGCTTTACTCATGTCATAAGAAGCCGAAGCAGCAGGAATATCCGGGACACCAAATTCAAAGGTTTGAATAATCAAGTCACTCTGACGAGTTATGCCCCCAGGCTATACAAAGATATTCATCAAAGAAAAGGCATAAGTACCCACAGTCTCTTCGTTCCAGATTAAAAAGTAGCATTCACTACATTATCAGATATGAAGCAATTCGGGAGGCACGATTGCAACAAATAAATTAAACATTTAATTACTGAGTTAAAGAATGTGCTTAAATAAAGGATGGATCGATATACCTGTGTCAAGGTGATTATCAAGTCGTGCCTCGCTCTAGAAGTAATTTTTAAATCCGGCAAGGATACTAATTTATTCTCCAAAGGCTCATTGCGTACATCAGAAGGCTCACTAGACACGAAGTCCTTAAGTAGAGTAAGATGTGCATTTTAGAATCAACATTCGACACGATGACGGGATCCCCATCCAAGTTAAGTAACCAGAGATGCAACAATCAAACTTCGTCATTCACAAAGGTCCAGAAGAGACCACTCCAACCATCATTTTATGGACGGGGGTGTCCGGTGCCAATTTACCAGCAAAAATCATGTAAATCCAAATTACTACATGATTCTAGGATGTCCGTGGATCCATAACAATAAGTCAATACTTGATGCATCTCTGTAGAATCATCACCAAGGGACCTACCGGTATGCGTCAGCAAGCCAACAGGATCTAAAGATTGCTCATCTCTAGAACATCACCAAACAACGAGTATGGACACTAAACAAATGCATAGAGGAGATGTTATGTTGTACACCCATGGATTTCACCTACAAATAAGTCTTGTTTAACAACTCTCTTTATAACTAGTTGTCCAACGTAGCATCAAGTCTTGGGGACTTGACACGAGTGCTAACCCTACCATAATTTGACGGTTTGAAGAGGAATATAATCCTTTTCAAAAGTTTATTAAATGGATAAAGTCATCTCTCCTGAGAAATTTAAAATCAATAACCCAATCATCCTTGAAATGTGTCATCAAACTGAGATACTGAAACCCAACCCTTTCAAAATCGGAGACATTACTGCCTCTCCTGGGGAACCCACATCTGATCCTTAAAACTGAATGATACAAACTTGTCAACACCAATAAGACAATAGGGGTAATCATACATGGAACGAGGCTTAAAGCTGTCAAGTCTTAAACACTCCATCACCCTTGACAAGGTTGTAAATACTTAAGCACTTTGCCACTCCTTAGCAATATTTTCCTGGTTTTACAATTCCTCTAAAATAATTGCAGCACCTTGCATTCATGATTAAGATTTCAATTCAAGAAAGTCTTATTTCTTTATCTAGAAAAATCCTTTGCAAATCATTCAAAATCTACCTACTCAAAATCCCGATGTAAAACCACAAAAAAATTGGGTATCTCAGAAACACATAAAAACACTCAAAACCAACTGCTCAGAAAGAAATCCTTGAAGAATGGTTCAGAGATATCATCATATGCTCTTTTCACTTGTGCAAGGGCTTCAGTTGCAAACCTCAACTCTCAGAATAGTCTTTCAGCATCATCTCTAGCCTTGGTAATCACTTTTAAGCCGAAGATGCACCTACTTCCTTGAAGTTCTCCTGAATGGCTCACATATGACGACAAATCCATCCTACAACAAGCTTAGTTGTCTCATCTTCCTCCAAGAGTTGTCTCCTGTCAAAGTCAACTTCAACATTTGGATACTCAATTAGTACAACTTTTATTACATTGGTATCTTACGCAATGGTGCCGCTTGGGACACCAACTTCAACAAACTGCATCCAAAAGATCGCAAGAAACACACTTGGGGACTGAATATTTGCACAAGATCCCCTCGCTGTCAAGAATCTCTTCAACCTATAAGAGATGGTCAACCAGAGAGTCATTATCTTGATATGGCCTTCACTCTCCAAAGATATGCTGCAAATAAATATTCACCTCTCCCGACTACGTCATCAGATCTGATAGGCGCCTGTAACTCCTAACGAGGATAAGACGCATCCCAAGTCTACTCCATAAAATACAACTTCAGTAACCAGAAAGGAATATGACAGGGGACTGCTCATCTTAGCCCATCCCCTATCACACTCAAGGATTCAAAGGATATCTTAAGAGAAGTCTCCGGGAACATAGTCTTTTAAGATACCTGTGGCATTACGTCGGTGACAAAAAACCTCCCAGCTCATCCTTTTTACCCTCAGTGTTTCCAGAGAACTTCGCTTATATGAACATTCCAAGCATATCATCATCACGTCCAAGAAGTGAGAACAAGCTTATAAACCAAAGGGTCAAAATAAGACACTGTTCCATTCAGTCAACGGTCGCGAAAAACGTTGCAGTTGTAACTCAACAGCCATGGCGCCAACCGGGACTCCAACTTCAATTCAAGTTTTTTCTCCATCCATGGCGCGCGAAGACAACAAAAATAATAAAATATATCAACCTCCCTAGCTTCCCTTTCCTGATCAGACCCTAGAGGCATGGAATCATGATGATACTATTAAATCGTCAATCGTCGAGCAGCAGACCAAAGTAGTTGCACATGGAGACTGAAGGATTCTTCAGTTTCAGAGGTTTAATGCACCCACCTCCTTCAACCATAGTATTTAATCAACAACGATAGTAGCAACAAGACCCCACTCGTATTATCCTGACGAGAGCATCTATATATCAGTACCTCCGCACAACTCAAAGAGAGCGCTGGTGGTCGGTGATAGTCAAACAAGGATTTTTTTCTTTAAAGCCATGGTCTCGGAGCGCCATCAAATTAGAATTCCTGGTAAAATCCAACTACTAAACTCGTTGATTTATTTTGCTTAATTGCAGAAGCATGAAATAAATACGTATAAAATTCTGACAAGTATTTTAATTATGGACACATACTCCCATCTTACATTCTACAAGAAATTGAGAATGCCTATTCATCTCCTGGCTAAATTAGCCTTGAAACTCTTTTGTGCATATATGCACCATAGAAATTTTAGAATTAACCCGAAATAAATCCTCGTTATTTCATGTGCATCCGTGTAAACTACTTGTATAAAACAGAACGACTGGTAATACAAAATAGTGAATATTCACGATAAAGGCTATGACCATATATGAATATAATACAAATTAGATGTAAGTCATCTAAAAAAAACAAAAAAGAAAATATTTAGGGTAAATGCTATGACCATATCTGAATATAACGCAAACTAGATGCAAGTCATCTAAAAAAAAGTGAATATTCAGAATAGAGGTTATGTCGTATCTGAATAAAGATCGCTAAATCAGATGCATATCATCTAATTGCAGAACCACATCAAACATTATCTCAAGTTGCAAACTTCCACAGTTGAATCTCTTGAATATTTTCCATATGCACTGTATAAAAGTTAAGCACTTCACGTAACGATTGAACTTGCTTCAAGTCGCAGA
Organism: Papaver californicum; assembly: GCA_023531435.1. Lineage (NCBI taxonomy): Eukaryota > Viridiplantae > Streptophyta > Magnoliopsida > Ranunculales > Papaveraceae > Papaver > Papaver californicum. Next base: position 142,884 of record JAJJMC010018427.1, on the reverse strand, counting down.
ACTTCCACGGCAGAATTCCTTGAACTTGTTCCATATATATCAAAGCTCAAATTCTAATCATCTTACTGTTCTGACGGCAGCAATGCCTCAACACTCATCTTAGTGTTCACAGCTAACACTCATTTTCGTGTCTGACGGCAGAATCACTGCCTCCACACTCATCTTAGTGTTCTGACGGCAGCAATGCCTCAATGCTCATCTTAGTGTTCACTAACACTCATCTGTTTTTCTGATGGCAGAATCACTGCCTCCACACTCATCACAGTGTGTTGAAGGAAACATTTCCTCAACACAATCTACAACCAACTAATGCTCCAAATACTTAAGAGTACAATCATTGAAAGAGCAAAAATTGCTCGGCCAACTGACGCTCTTCTAGTAATATTTAGCCATTAAACCATAAAAGAAATATTTTACTTCATATGGAAGACCACCATCTAGTGCTTACCACGCAACATTACTCGTTCCGCGCTAAGAAGGGGACTTAATGTTGATGGTGGAATTTTGACAAAGGGTAAAACAGTTAATTTGGGTAATTTTTCAACCCAGGGGTAAAATAGTCATTTTATACATCAAGGGGAAAAATGATGATTTTATAGTTAGAGGTGAAAAGCCATATTATCAAGATCTAGACCATGGATAAAATAGTTATTTTACCAAAAAGTCGAACGAAAAAGGCACAATGGTCATTCAAAGATCTTACATTATTCTCGAATAAATGTGCTATTAAATACATCATACCATCTAATTGCAGGATCGCATTAAACATTATCTCAAGTTGCAAAACTTCCACCGATGAATCAGTTGAATATGTTTAATATGCACTACACAAAACTTAAGCATAAATGCTAACAATTAAATCTCATAAAACTAAGAAACCATAGGCCAAAATTATGGCCACGACATTAGTAAAATATCAATAATAATGGCATATTGGCAATAGCCCTGGCAACAACAAGTAAAGGCTTTAGTAAGCCCTAGCCACACTTCTAACACAAAGGAGATATAAAAAATAAAGTAAACTAAAGCCACTGAGCCACCAAAGTCACACAAAGTCAACCAGAATCACAGACAAGGGGAGAAAAGCCGCAGCGAGGGTCAAAAGCAACGAAGGTGTTCATAGCAGCGAAGGCATGGCCGCAACGCTGGAGCAAGATGCAATGCCTGTGCTGCTGGCCGTGCTAGCCACGGAGCTAACGCTAGTGCCAGCCCTTGCGCTGCTGTCGTGTTGCTGCCATGTTATTGCCGTGGTGACTCTGTGCTGGTACCACGCCCAATGCTGCTGCCGTGCTCCCCTGTTGCCGTACCTAGTTATCACAAATTGCACGATACAAATATGCTATAAATACTTCATAATTATGTTAAAATTGACATATAAATTCATATTAGCATTATCTTACAACAAGGATCCTGGTTTTGAAACCATGACCACACTAACTCCTACGAGACATCAAATCATATTACAATTGGGGTATAAAACATGAGGTTTAGTCTAAAGGTTCATGGCAACATGGGCGTGGCAAACACCCTATGACAAGGAAGTTATTGAGTGAATGGTAAATTGGAGCGGTTGTATAGATAATGGAGTACTAATCTGGAAGATTCCACAAACTTCCCAGGACGGGGTGGGCGGTTATTCCACAACCACCACTTCTCCATCTTCCCACAACTACCATTATTTTACAAGGAAAGTGTGTGGTACCAAACTTTATAAATAGGCTTCTTAACCAATTCTAATACGATATACTAAAAGGTCATGCCAATCGGAGAAGCGAGCTAATAGGGGCAGACAAAATGGTCGACTACATGACAGCTGAAAACCTACAGAATTCTACCTGGAAAAGATATGGACGCTCGGTGTAAGGTATTTTTCACCTAGCAAAAGAACCCCAAATTCAGAAATTATTTTTTCAGAATTTATCTATTCCTCTTAGGTAAATAATGAGAGGTCAACGACCTCATTCCGACTTCTGACGAGGATTCTATGGCAATTACGGTAGGAAGACCTGAATTTGAAATTTTGTGACAACGAAAATCGCCAAAATTCTACATGAAATCATGCATAGTTCTCCACGTTTTGGGGGTCTAAAAGTTATAATTATGTCAGTATGATTCTAAAACAATGGAGAAGACCTACTTGGAGCTACAACAAGTCATCAAAAGTAGAAGGCACCTCGCAATGAAATTCACCACCAAGTTCTTCGTTTTCAGCCCCGGATTCTCCAATCACTTCAGTATGGGATGATTTCTCAGGTCCCTAGTCATATTTATCTTCTTCCTCAGTGCTTCCAACAACAACGGTGCTTTCTAACATCTAACTATTCGCGTTGGTTATCATCTAAGCATAACAATTATTACAAGAATCAGAATCCACCAAAGTCAACAAGACATGAAATCGTTATTCAGGGATTTCTAAAGGAAGCTTTACTCACGACATAAGAAGTCGAAGCACCAGGAACATCCGGGACACTAAATTCAAAGGGTTGAATACTCAAGTCACTCTGACGAGTTACACCCCCAGGCTATACAAAGATATTCATCAAAGACAAGGCATAAGTACCCGCGGTCTCTTCATTCCAGATTGAAGAGTAGCATTCGCAACATTATCAGACACGAAGAAATTCGGGAGCCACGACTGCAACAGACAAATTAAATATTTAATTACTGAATAAAAGAATGTGATTAAATAAAGGATGATTCGAGATACCTGTTTCAAGGTGATTATCAAGTCGCGCCTCGCTCCAAAAGTAATTTTCAAGTCCGACCAAGCTGCTAATTCATTATCCAAAGGCTCACTGCATACATCAGAAGGCTCACTAGACACGAAGTCCTTAAGTAGAGTAAGATGTACGTTCTAGAATCAACATTCGACACGATGACGAGATCCCCATCCAAGTAAAGCAACCAGGGATACAACAATCAAACTTCGTCATTCATAAAGGTCTAGAAGAAACTAGAGATACAACCAGGGATGCAACAATCAACAATCAAACTTTGTCATTCAATAATGGATGTATGTCATAAATCTCAATATGATCAACATCCACCGTAGTGAAACCTTCATAGTATGGCTTTAACTTATGTCCGTTGTTATTGAAAATTTTACCAGTTTTGGGACTAGAGACTTTAACTGCACCATGAGGAAAAACATTAGTAACAACAAACGGTCCCACCCATTGGGACCTTAGCTTACCAAGTAAGACGATAATTGAATAAAAGAACTTTTTGCCCTACAACAAAAATTTTCCGAGAAATCATCTTGTCATGGAAAAACATTTTTTTTCCTTGTATATATGAGAGCTATCATAAGCATCATTATGTATCTCCTCTAGCTCATTAATTTATAGTTTCCTTTGTTTCCCTGCCTTATCATACTCCATGTTGCACATCTTTAACGCTCACAAATCCTTATGTTCAAGTTCAACCAGGAGATGATAAACTTTGCCATAAACCAACCGATATATAGACATACCAATCGGTGTCTTGTATGTCGTTCTATACGCCCACAATGCATCGTTAAGCCTAAAGCTTAAATCTTTCCGTGTAGTGTTAATAATTTTCTCCAAGATGGACTTGATCTCACGATTTGAAATTTCAGCTTGCCCACTAGTTTGTGGGTGATACGGCATACCGACCTTGTGAGTTATGTTGTACTTCTTGAGGAGAGAATGAAAGGATTTCCTGAAGTGTGAACCTCCATCACTAATAACCACACGTGGTGTACCATGTCTAGTGAAAATATATTCCTTAAAAAACTCATAAAAAACTTAAGAATCATTAGGGATGACTTTAGCTTCCACCCAATTTGAAACATAATCCACAACAAGAAGTATATAAATTTTCCATTTGAATTGACAAAAGGGCCCATAAAATCAATTCCCCACACATCGAATATTTCTACAGCAAGAATCGGTGTGAGTGGCATTTGATTTTGAGCACCTATATAGCCCGTTCGTTGACATCTATCAAAATATTTATAAAAACCATACGCTTCCTCAAATAGAGTGGGCCAATAAAATCCACTCTCATGAATTTTGAGAGCGGTACGTTTAGAACCAAAATGGCCACCACAAGCATAAGAATAACAAAAAGATAGAATGGATTGAAATTCATAGATAGGTTCGCACCTGCAAATAATCTGATCAACATAATATTTCCACAACTAGGGCTCATCCCACACATATTGCTTGGCTATCTTTCCAAGCTTCAACTTTTGAAATCTAGACATTGTACTAGGTACTTGCCTTATAACCAAGTAGTTCACTATATCAGCGTACCAAGGTGTTGAATCTTCTATTGAGAAAAGTTTTTCATCCGGAAAACGATCTTGCAAGGGAAGTTCTTCTTCAGAAATAACAAGTCTACTAAGATGATCTGCAACAGTATTCTCAACACCTTTCTTGTCTCTAATTTATATATCAAATTCTTGCAACAACAGAATCTATTGTATAAGTCTTGGGTTATCTTCTTTCTTCTTGAGTAGGTACCTAAGTGCTACATGATGAGAATAAACAACAACCTTGGTACCCACCAACTAAGATCTGAATTTTTCTAGTGCAAACACTATAGCCAATAACTCTTTCTCTATGGTAGAATAATTGAGTTGTGCATCGTTTAGGGTCCTAGATGCATATTAAATCACATGGGACAATTTATCCACTTTTTGACCCAAAACGGCTCCAACTGCATAGTCACTTGCATAACACATAACCGATAAACGTTAAACCCCAATCGAGTGACTTAATAATAGGTACAGTTGTCAACAATTCTTTCCATCTGTCAAAAGCATCCTTGAACTCCTGGTCGAAGTTGAAGGTGGCCTCCTTTAGCAACAACTTGCACATTGGCATTGATATTTTGGAGAAATCTTTAATAAACCGCCTGTAAGAACCTGCATGACCAAGAAACGAGCGAATCTCTCTCACCGAAGTAGGTTATTGTAAGTTTCTTATTAAGTCTATCTTTGCTTTGTCTACTTCGAGCCCTCGAGTGGACATAATATGACCAGCACTATACCATGGTTTACCATAAAGTGACATTTCTCCCAATTAGAACAAGGTTAGTGTCTATGCATCTTTTAAGCACAAGTTTAAGATTTTCTAAGCAAATATCGAATGAATCGCCATAAACACTAAAATCATCCATAAATACCTCAATGGTGCATTCCACGTAATCAGAAAATATATAAACCATAAATCTATGAAAAGTGGCAGACGAATTGCAAAGACCAAACGACATCCATCTGTATGCTAACGTACCAAAAGGACAAGTAAAATTAGTATTCTCTTGATCCTACGGTGCATTAATAATATCCCGAATAACCGTCCAACAAATAATAATTTGAATGTCCCGCTAACCTCTCTAACATCTAATCAATGAAAGGAAAAAAGAAAGTGATCCTTTCGGGTAGCAGAATTAAGTTTTCAGTAGTCTATGCATACTCTCCATCCTGTTTGAACTCGTGTAGGAACAAGTTCGTCATCTTGATTTCTGACAACAATAAAACCTGACTTCTTAGGTACCATTTGTACCAGACTAACCCATTTGCTGTCCGAAATTGGGAAATCACCCCCACACTTAGCGATTTGAGGATCTTTTTCTTCACAACCTCCATCATTAGGGGGCTAAGCCTATGTTGAGCATTACGTATTGGCTTTGCGTCGAATTCCATTAGGATTCTATGCATGCACATGGATGTACTAATGCCTTTGATGTCAGCAATTTTCCAACCAATGGCCGTTTTATGCTCTTTCAGAACCCTAATCAAGCGTTCTTCTTGTATGGCAGTGAGGTTCTTCGTAATGATCACCGAAAGATCTTCTTTATCACCCAAGTAAGCATACTTTAAGTGATCAGGAAGAGGATTCAATTCTAGTTTTGGTGCATGCACAATAGAAGGTAAAGGAACCTCATCAGCCGCGGGTAAAGAAATATAAGAAATATTACCTGTTTTAGCTTCTTGTACCGCCGTTAAAGCACCACACATATCCACTAGCTCTTTGGATAAGTCAACATCCAATTTCGGGTTCCCATGAACGTCCAATTCAATGTTATTATGCAACACAACTCCAAGTTCATCTTCACAGTTCAAATCAAACATTTATCGTGATAGCGAACCAATAACATCGATAGAGAAAGCGGAGTGAAAACCACTAGGATAACGCATGGATTCAAATATATTGAAAAAAATAATCTCCTTATCAAATTCCGTAGTGAGTGTACCACTATCAACATCAATCTTCGTCTTTGCAGTTTTCAAAAACGGTCTCCCAAGAAGTAACGAGGTTGATGAACTATTTTCTCCATTCTGCATATGTACAATATAGAAATCAACCGGAAAGATTAAATCATTGATTTGAACTAACACATCCTCCATGAGTCCTTTAGGATATATGTTGGACTTGTTTTCTAATGGATAGTAATCTCTGTCTCTTTTAAAGGTCCAAGATTCAAAGAATCATAAATATCGGGTGACACAACACTTATTGATGTTCCTAAAGAAACTCCCCTATAGTCTGTAAAATGTTACTAATCTCTTTACGAGCAACGGCCGCCTTAGAACCTGGAAAGTACTTCTCTAGAAATAGCTTCTTCATCTCAGTCCATGTTGTAACACTACCTGGAGGAAGGTAATTCAACCACTCTTCTGCTAGATCTATTAAAGAAAATAGGAAGGCTTGCAGCATAGCCTTATCACTGTCTTCGGTACCTTGATAAGAATTGCCATCTTGTGCTGGAATACTTGAAGATGATGATTTGGATCTTTGCCTGGAAGTCCCTTGAACTTCGGCAAATGGTGAATAAGATTCGACTTCAGCTCCACTGTGTTAGTTAGAGTAATACACAATGTTTGCGAATCTAAGCATGGAGATGTCAACTTTCGTTTCTTCTCTTAAAGTGGAGGAGAACCCATATTTTCTATGTAATCTTTCTCTTTGTCTGAATATGAAAGTTCACTGCTCGAAAGAAGTCTTTTAGTAAAGTGCCTGATCAAAGACATATACCAATGGGACTTGGTTTGACTCTTTAAGCATTCACCAAAGAGATTATTCCTGAAACCAAAAATATCTAGAAAAAAAAGAGTTAGAAAACTAAAAATAAACCTAAAAACAAAAATAAACGAAAATAAATAACAACTAAAACCGACTGCTCCCCGGCAGCGGCGTCAAAATTTGATATGTATCGTATGCAATCAAATTATGGTCTTATTTCTACTCAATTAAAAAATAATATAATGGAAGTCAAGTTCGTTCCCACGAGGAGCGAGGTGTTTCAGTTGTTTAAAGTGTCACAATAGGGGGTTTTGTTTTAGATTTTTAGCAAAATAAATATGAAATCGATTAAAAGTAAAGTTGTAAATAATGGAGAAAGATATGATCGAGGAATCCTTCTTTGTTACTAAACATTCATAAAAGTAGTATATTCATTTATTCATTATTAATCACCAATTATCACCAACGGTAGAATAACAATAAGCTCCGTTATCCCCAGAATTCCTTGTATCACTGGATATGGAAGCGCTCGACTACCAGATTATATTCGTCTGAGCCCCCAAGAATAAGCTCTCAAGGTGAAATCAATCGAATGCTTTAGGTCTTGTGAATTTAGGTTGATCCTAGCATCAAACACATAAGCTCGGTTTGCTTACTACTGTTATCTTTACACACGATTGGTCCACAGAATCCCTCTGCAAGGTCTTGCGCTCTCTACTTGTATAAGAGGTGTTCGACTATTACACGTATCTCACAAATCTCTATTATTTTTGGATTAATTAACAAACTGAATATGTGTCCACCTAAACAATCTATCAATCAAGCATAAACAATCATATTAGTAAAAAAACGATAATCATGTGATAATTAGAAGAACAGATTTATATGCTAAATTGAATCATGTTTTAGAATTTAGAATTCATCCTCAATCACTTACATGTTTAGATACTCATGGATGTATAAGAATCCATGTTTTATATTAAAGAAAGTAAATAAGAAATTGTTACGATAATGGACCGCTCGGAAACCCTAGCTTTCTCCTCTTGTGTTGTTCTCTCCTCCAAGATTTACAAAGTTGTGTAATAATGTCTTCTTAGCGTCATGGAAGCCTTGTTATATATTCCTCATCAAATATAGGTGTTAGATTACTAATGGGACCATGATACCTTGATTTAGAAATAAAAAGCATGTCTTAGGAGTGGCTCCCTTCGTTCCACAATCGGTAGACTCATTCCCAACCTTTCTACCGATTATTTTTATAAAGTGTACAATGTTTTCAAGTTCCCAAACCATCCATAATCTGTAGTCTTGACCCCCTCATTATCTAACGATTATTTTTGTAAAGTATACAGTGAAATCATGTCCAAAACGGTCCATAATTGGTAGGCACGGGCTCCTATTATCTACCGATTATTTTTCTGTGTGTTTTACTTATTTCTTTCCGGTTGTTTTGCTCAGAACTTCCTCATACGAACTTGGAATGATCTCATTCTTTTTGCGTTGGCTTCATATTCCAATTATACTCAAGATAATGATAAGAAAATATAGATTTTAACGAGTTGAACTTGGTATTTTTCCCTTCTTCTCATGTAAAACTCAACTTCCCTATTCATTTCATGTCGAAATGAATCCTTTTCTTCTTGTTTGGTCTTAGGAAACTTGAATACTTGTAGTACTTCACTTATCAGCTCTTTTTTAGCCATTATCACTCTTATTGGGATGATTTACCTAATAGAAACAAATAAAACAAAACAAGAGTAATAACAAGTAATATGCAAGAATTATAACAAATATTAGTATGCATTTGACACTAAAATCATGTAAATTATTTTTCCGACGCCAACACCTCCAAGACTCTCAAACAAGCTGGCAAATCCCGAAGATTCCCTATCAGATGAGTTGTCTCATAATGAATCTGGATGTGAAGCAGTTTCCAAAAGAGGAAATGGCATCATATGTTCGAAGGTTTGGCACACAAGTAAGTCACATCCAACCAACTATTTTTCAACAAGAAATCCCACGCCCCATCAAAGCTTGGGGACTTGACCCGGATATCAACCCTACTCTGACTCGACGATGTGAATGGGAAGCTGATACTTTTTAAAATTTTATCAAATAGGTATGGATTGTCTATACTGAAGATAAAAAAAAAGTAACCCGGTTATTTAGAAGATATGTCATGAAGTTAAGGGGCCTGAACCTAATGCCTTCCATGTCGGAAATATGGTGAAGAATATAACAACCTCTCCTGAAGAAGATCCGTATCTCATCACTGAAACCTCAATCGGTGGTCACTACAAGCTTGTCAATACTAACAAGCCAAAAGGGGTGGTCATACATGGAAAGTGGCTGACATCTCACAATGCTTAAAGCATTCTACGACCATCTCGCTTTATTTCCCTGTTTTATGCAATATTTGTAATTCCTCCAAAATGTTTGCAATATCTTGCATTCATACTTAGGATTTCAATTCATTAAATCAAGCAAAATATTATTTCTTTTCAAAAAAAATATACCCTTGCAAATTATTCAGAAATCTCTACCTACTCAAAAATCCCAAAATAAAACCGCAAAAAAGCCATATGTCTCAAAACCTATGAAAACTTAAGAAAACCTAGAAAAATTCCTTGAAAACTGGCTCAGCACCTTCAGCGTATACCTTCTCCATTTTCTCAAGCACCTCAGTCGCAAGCTTCAACTCCCGAGAAAGCCTACCAACTTCATATTTATCCTTGGAAACCGTTTCGAAGCTATAAGATACGCCTTTCTCCTGCAAATATTTTTCAATAGCTTCTAAATAACGACGAAGCCAGGCGACATTAAGCTCATCTCTTTCAGCCTCCTCCAAGGCATCCTTCCAGTCTTGAAGAACTATCTCAGAGATTTCTCTACGGGGAAGAGCAATCATCTTATTCACAGTTGACAGCAGCACAAACACATTCCTCTCCATAGTACGATAGTTTTCAGGATTACCAACGAAGAAATGGCCGAACTTCTTTCATATCTTTGTATACAACTCAGCTTGGGCGGACGGGACAGTGAAGCCTCCAATGCATATGTATTTGTGTCATACCTATCAAACTTGAAGTCGAAGTTAACGCCAGTGTTCGGATACTTGATGTGATTTTATATAGTGGTAAAAAGAGGTTCGATTCTCGAACTTGTGAAGGTAATGATTTTAGAAAATATTAAACTTAACCTAAACTAATAAAAATCAGGAAAATACACTAGAGATGACTTTTAGAAAATATGGGAAAAACCAGGAATCAAGATTCAGTTATTTCTAACAATTCATGTGATTAATCATGTAATTCTTTTTAACAATTTAATTTAAGTTTGCCAAAAATATGTTTCCTAAAAGAATAATTGTAAATCCTAAGCATGAGACATCAAGAGTAATTAACTAAGCATGACCCATCAAAAGAGAACACAACTATTTAATAAAAACCATTTTTTTCTAATTTAAATCCATGCAAATAATAATAAAAGAATTATAAATAATTATTAGAAAATAATTAAATCACATAAAATTGAGAAAAATACCTTATCCATCATCCCAGTAAATAAACTTACCCCATGGTGAAGAAAACTTGCTCAAAAGTTGATTTCATTGCTCAAAATATTGATTACAAGGTTAAAGAATAGTGCAACAGCTGAACAGATACGTATATAAATGTCACAGAACAGGGTTCAGCTATTACAAAGAGCTTTAAGCAACAGAACGTTTAAAACTTAACGCAACAGGAGCAGAGCTGCAACAGTGGAACAGCAACACTTATAAATGTTACTGAGTCGTCTTCTTCGGTGATGGTGGATGAAGAACACGCCGGCCGGAGCACCAGCAGGTCACCGGCGGCACCGGAACTTCACCGGATTTCTTCTGAATCGCTCCCTAGGCTTCTGTATCTGATTTTCTTGGATTCACTTCGTATTTATAGACTTCACAAACCCTAGAGAGAGTTCTAAACCTAATAGAACTCTCTCAAATCACTCCAATTCTTCAATCCCAACCCAAACAGGAACCGAGTCCTGATTCCGGCCAAAATTGGGTTTCCCGAGCTGATTTTCTGGGATTTCTTGATGTCTTTCGATTTCTTCCAACTCTAATTGCAATGGTTCATCTTCAATTGCCGAAAACAACCCAAAAATCGCAACAAATCCTTTTCCCGTTGAAACAGGAACTCCCGATGAGTTGGATCGGCCGATCCTGGGTTAACTCGCTGGCTCGCTGGGTTGACTCGCTGGCTCGCTGGGTTGACCCGATCCAGCTCAGCCCGATCCAAGGGTGCCCCAATCCAAAGTGTGGGTGCCTTGATCCATTTTCCCGGGTGCTTTGAACACTTTTTGAGCCAATTTTTCCACAAATCTTTATTCTTCTCATGTACCTACAACAGCATAAAAACACGTAATAGACACAAAATCGAATACTAACTCACTAGAAATTAAGGTGCAAATTAGACACTAAAATGTGTCTATCAATACTCAACTGGAACAATCTCCATCACATCAGCATTCTGTACAATGGCACCACTTGGAGTGCTTTCTTCAACAGTCATGCCAGGAGGGGATTTCTCATGACTCTGAGTTGTAAAACACACATCACCATCATCACGGTTCATGTTAATCTTAAATCCTTCATCTATCAGTTCGTCTCTCTGTTTCGGTTCGTTCCCCCTAAAAACAGAAACATTATAGAAATAATGAGTTAAAATATCTCAAGCACAAGGAATTCAAGTACAAGTTATGAAATTCATAAAATATGTTCGTTAACAACCTAAACATTCATTATAAGGTGTTTTGGGTCATGGAATATGATTTAGAAAGGTTATGGGTCATTTTGCAAGAATATTGTTAGAAATATTTTTGCACTTCCCTCCAGAAAAACTGAAACTGGCACTAATTGGTAAGGAATTTGGGGGTGACCTGTATACTTAATGATTCGTACGGATGTATACTACAACATATTAAAAGGGTGCACTAATCAGATAAACAAGCTACTAAGGGCGGCCGAAACACTCGACTATATAACGATTGAAAACCTACAAAATTCTTCCTGGAAAGTTCTGAACTCTCGGTTTCAGGTCTTTTTCACCTAGTAAATGGAATCCAAATACATAAATTCATTTTTAAAAATCTATTTATTTATTTTAGATAAAGAATAAGAGGTCAACCACCTCATTCCGACTTTGGACGAAGATTCTACGGCCGTGACGGTAAGAAGACCTGATTCTGAAAGCGAAAACCGCTAAAGTCTTTCATGAAATCATGTATAATTCTACACATTGGGTGGTTTAAGAGCTATAATCAAGTCATTATGATTCTAAATAATGGAGTAAACTTACTTGGAGCTGTGACAAGCCATCGAAAGCAGAATATATATCGCAATGTGATTCATCACTAAGTTCTTCGTTCTCAGCCCCGAATTCTCCTATTACTTTAGTATGGAATGATTTCTCAGGTCCCTGGTCATCTGTGTTTTCTTCCTTAGTGCTTCCAACAACAATGGTGCTTTCTAATGTCGGAGTATTTATATTTATAATTGTATAAGAATGATGGTTATTCACAAGAATTAGAATTCATCAAGTTCAACAAGACATATAATTATAATTTAGAAATCTCCAAAAGAAGTTCTACTTACGACATAAGGAGTCGAAACACTAGAAACAGCTGAGATACCAAAATTGAAAGGTTAATTGTTCAAGTCACCCTGACGAGTCATATCCCTAGATTACGCAAAGATATTCATCAAAACAAGGTATGAATACACTTAAGACAGAAAGGAAGAATAAAAGAAAAATAAGACACATGCCTTCTTCCAAGGAGGGTTTCCACTTCTAGGCATGACTACTCGTGGTCTCTTCTTCCCAGACCGAGGAGTAGCATTTGCTACAACATCAGACACAAAGTAATTTGGGATCCACGACTGCAAGAAATAAATTAAACACTTAACTACTGAGCAAAAATATGTGATTAAAACGAAGAATGATTCAAGATACATGTGTCAAGTTGATGATCAATTCATGTCTTCCTCCAGAAATAATCTTCAAATCCGGTTGATCTTCCAATTCCTTTTTAGAAGGTTCACCGCGAACATTAGAGGGCTTGCTGAACATGAAATTCTTGAGGAGAATAAGTTGTCTATTCCATAAGCCGACATATTCATAAGTATTACATCCTTTTCTATTAGCCTGGAGAAAAGGGATGCTTCAACCTGGAATGTTGTGGGCACCTTCAGATCGCTTAAGCACGTCTATGGAAGGCGCCACGGTACGGTAGTGAGGAATGGATTGGTCAAAGCCTATTTTCCGAGTCGCTTTGTAATTGTTATAGCTTTGAATAATGTAACTATCATAACAAATAGCAAGAATGTGCCCCGGGATGTAACTATTCATAAAAGTAGCTTCACCAACAGTAGCAATGTTATTTGGGCCAGAGCGTAGGACAATATAAGACCTCTCAGCAAAACTTCCCAATGGAATCACATGGGGAAGCTTCGAACCCCAAAGTATGAAATTCACTTTCTTCTCATTATCCATTAAACTGATATGACTAATAGGGGAAGGTTTCTTCTTACTCCAATGGAGTATTCGAGCATATTCTATCTTTTCACTTGGGAAAGAAGGTCGAGCCATTGGTGCATATTCAATAAAATGTTCCCAAAGCCAAGCTTGCATAAACTTGACATGAATAAAAGACCCTACCTTGGCATAACCATTGGAAGTCTTCATGTCACGAATGGAAGTGTTCAAATGAGAATATAAAGTACCCATAAATAAATTACCAAGAGGAAGAGTCTTTCCAGCAATCAGAACAAGTGGAATCTTCAGTTAATCTCCAGGAGAATCTTCGAATAGTCTCTAGAAAGCCAAAGTACAAGAAACGCAACAATACATGTGGGACGATCAGCAATGAGGCCGTCATCACTTGTACTACTTTTCCACCAGTAGTCAACCCAAGTTGTATAATTCTTGTTATTACAACCATGAGACTTCTGCAACTCTTCTATTTTCTGAATACGATGGGCGCTATATTTCTTCTCCTGCTCGAACCATTCAGTGGGAATGCTACCAACAAATAGCAGTTGCAGCAAGACCGCCATGTCCTCCAAAGTAATTGTTAACTCGCCCCAAGCACATGCTGCTGAATAGGTTAGTCCACACCAACGGGAAGTAAATGCAAGCAGACCCTTCATGTCCTTATTAATCCTTAAAGTCTCAGACGCTCGCACAAGATGGAGTATATTAGCAATATCTAAAACTATCTTCACCTGAGGATTCTTCAACATAAATTTAGCCCATCCTACCATTCAGATAAAGGAGTTTGGGACGTCTTAAATTTAACAAGAGAAGGCCTGCATTCTTTTTTCAGCAAACAACACTTGACAAGAGATTGTGGATAAATATTATGAGGATGAGGAAGGGTACCGATGCTTGGAATAAAACTACCAACATAATCAAGATCAACATACTCTTCGTCAACACCATCAAAGAATTTATCATGGATGCTAGGCACATCATCAAGAGAAATGACATCAGAGTTTTCGCTCTCGCCGCGACTAGAACCAGTAAAAACAATATCTTTGTTATTGTTAGACATCTACAATGGGTCGAGTAACATTCACATCAAAAACTAAACAATCATGCATAAGGTTTGGTTTTGTTTTATGTATAAATAGTATGGATATGCAAATATATATATATATATATATATATATATATATAAATCAAAACTAATATCAAAAAAAGTTGTTATAAACCTTAGCATATCTGGTTGAAACTTAACAACGTTACAGTAAAGCCAAGGAATGATTTCTACAATCAGAAGCAACAAATTGTGGAATTAGGGTTTATTTGCAAGATGCTGTCAGGAAAAGACCAAATCAATGGCATACTTTTCTAATGCAATTGAACAAGCAATGGTAATTAAAGAAGCAAGTTAGTACTCACCCTAAAAAAAAGGGAAAAAGTAGAAGAAATATGTGAGTAGTCACTTATATAAAAGCTAAAATAAAATACTTGGTCGGTGCCGGAGCTAGCCGGAATATTGCCGACGTCGAATGGCTGGTAATGGAACTCTGGCGGATGCTTTTGCTGCTACTCGGACGTGAAAGGAAGAGAGAAGGTCGACGGTGGTGAAGGAGAGAGTAAGAAAAATAAGGGTTTGCTCCCTTTTATAGTGATTGGTTTCCAAATTTAAGTCAAACAAGGATTTCCTCTTTGAAACCATGCTCTCCTGCTGCACATGAGTCAATTTTGGTCTCTCCATCATACAAAAAATCAGCCACGCTTCGCTAAATTACGCTCTTCATACAATGATATATCATCCTACGAACATCATTACATCAATTATTGCTCCATCAACGATTATTCAACATCATTGGAGCGTCATCAGAATATCCCGGTAATATCCAACAACTAAGTTTATTGATTTATTTCTCTTATATTAGTAAAAAAATATATCACCATTTAGTGCTTACCACGAAGCATTACATTTCCGCGCTAAGCAGGGGACTTAATGTTGATGGTGAGTTTTTGACAAAGGAGAAAAATTTTATATCGTTTTTTCCTTCTGCAAGAAAATTGAGAAAAGACATTTAGATCTTGGCTAGAATAACTTGAAGCTCTGTCATCGCTTTTTCCTAGATGCGTAAGCATGAAATAAATATATAAATTTCTTATCAAGCATAAAAATTATGAATACTACTTTTATCCTATATTCTGCAAGAAAATCGAGAAGGGATATTCATCTCATGGCTAAATTAGTCTTGTAATCTTTTGCATTTATATGAACCATAGAAATTTTAGAGTTGTACTCAACTAAATACTCGTTATTTCATATGCATCCATGCAAGCTATTTGTATAAAACAAAATGTATTGATTATACAAAATTACGAACATTCAGAATAGAGGCTATGCCATACCTGAATAAAAACGCTAATTAGATGCATACCATCCAATTGCCGAGTCGTATCAAGCATAATCTCAAGTTGCAAATTTCCACGGCTGAATCTCTTGAATATGTTCTTTATGCATTGCACAAAATTTAAGCATAAATACTAACAATTAAATCTCACAAGACTATGAAACTCTAAATAGGCCATAGTTATGGTCACGACATTAGCAAATGCCAACGCTAATAGCATATAGGCAGTAGCCCTGGCACCAAAAAGTACTATCCCTAGCAAGCTCTAGCCATGCTCCCAGCACGGACGTCTTAAACTAACTAGGCCACAGAAACAACAAATCCAACAAAGCCACACAAGCAAATGCCAATGGCGCTAGAAGAAGCGCAGCAACGCTAGCCGCAGCGCTAGCGCCTGCTGCTGCTGCCACGCCATTTCCCGTCATGTGTAGCACTATTCTTTGTCGTTAACGCCCACATCCATGACACTTATGCTAGCAACACCCCGATTGAGATAATAACACTTATACGTGCCAATATTGCTAAGAACAAATTATATGCTACAAATGCGCCATAAATGTGCTATTGTGGTGCTAAGTTAGCATAAAGCTTACTAGTATCATTATCTTACAACAGACTCACGGCTTTGAAGCCATGACTCCACTAACTCCTACGAGACATCAAATCATATTACATGGGGGGATTATTAATGGTCTTTAGTCTGGTGTTTTCAGCAACATGCGGCATGGCAACACCCCATGACAAGGAAGTTACAAAGTAGTGGTGACAGTTGAAGTGGTTGAGGAGGTAATGGAATAATGGTTTTCCAGAAACTTCCAAGGATAATGAGCGGTTACACCATTACCCCCATAATCTCCATTACTTCATATCTCCACTACCTCCACTACTTACAAGGGAAAGTGTGTGTTACCAATCACTATAAATAGGCTACTTAACCCATTTCAGAAGGACATAACAAGCTTATCATTCTCTCAATCTCTGTTATTTTCTCAATAGTTCAACATCTCTACACAGAATTCAATATAAATATTTCCTTCAACTTTCCTTGCTTTCATCCTCTAAGATCAACCCATTTCCTCTCCTTGTGACCGAAGCACGGCGGAACAACTACTATCGTGGTTTAGGCTTGCCATGTACGATTTTGATTTCCGAATCTAAAGAAAGTACTTCTATAGTACATTGTTTTGCCTAGAATCAATTTTTAGGTACTAACATTAGTAGTTGAGACCGAATAAACCACATCTAATTACTAATTTTCCTCAGTATCCCTGCGCCTACAGCGAATCTGGCCTATGCACGTGAATAACCTAACAAAATCCGCTGCCAAATGTTGTTTTACATCTGTAAAGACTTCTGCAACCTAATAAAATATAATATAATTATTTGCTAACCACTCAAATACAGACAAAATATCAAAGATATAATATGATTGATTCAGATTCAAGGATCTTCCGTTTAGATCAATAATAAAATACCAACAAGATATAATCATATATGAAACTCCTTGATCAAGATCAATGAAGATCACAATTACCGTGATAACCAATCTTGATTCCACAAGTTAAGTTTGTAAAAAAAAAAATTTGTTGACCTCACAAGCTTTACATTTATCGAAAATAAACTACTTGTTTATCCCAGACAATCAAGCCAAGCAGATAATCACGTTAAGATCAGAAACTCAAAAGAACTTCAACTCTCCAAAGACTTCAATCTTCTTAATCTTCAATAGTAACAATCTGCACTTGATTCCATTGATGATTTTTTCACAGAACGGAGTCTGTTAACGTTGGCAAATCAATATTTCTATCAACAAATTCGGAATATTTCTCAAGATATTAATATGATCGATTTATCCTTGAGTATCAGTGGAATAAATATAAGCAAAATACGTTTTCAATATTTCATAATATAGAACTTTCCTATTTCAACTTGGTCCTCTTTCGAAATCTTTAAGATTAAGATTGTATAATAGAGATTTCAAAATTTGCAAGTTTAGGATCGGTCCTGGGATCGTTCTTAAATCCTATTTGGACTTAGAAACCGATTCGATTCTAATGGTGTGTTTGGTATTAAAGGAAGGATTCATAGTACCAAGGGATTTGGTAGAATTACGATTCCTTTGGATTATTTGGTTGCTCAAATTCCTCGGATTTACGTTTCTCTTGGGATTAATGATTCCCCAACCCACACACACACTAAAGATTTGTTGGGAAAGTTGAGTAGGAATTCATACACCCACCTTTTTTACCCTTACTAACCTATATATTCTTTCTCCATCACTAAAATTGCAGCACTAGGTAACAAAAAAATCTTCAACATCGTAATCCATGAAATAGAATAAAAACAATTTTATTTATATTTAAAATTAAATAATAATACTAATTATCTTCAAAAAATAAAAAAAACTATAAATAAAGAAAAATAATTTACTTTTCTTAAAAATAAATATATTAATAAATAAAAAAAATAATTTATTTATCTTACAAAAATATTAAAATAAGAAAAAATTATTTATCTTCAAAAAAACATTTATCTACATTTAAAATAAATAAATAAATAAAAAAATTATTTTCTTTAAAAATAGAAACAAATTAAAAGCAAAGATAATTTTATTATCTTCGGAATTTTTTTATTTTTATTGCCCTTAAGGTTGCATTGATTGATAATAAAAAGCAACATATAAATCAAACCTAACTTTTAAATTAAGTATCTAAACGTTGCCAAACAGTATATATGACTTTCAATATTGGATATATACAAATCAAAGGATTTTTTATTGAGTTACCAAAAATGCACCAGGGATTTACATGATACCTAGAAGTTGTAATTGGGAAAAGTATTTCCAGTCCATGTTTTTATATACATAAAAAAACACATTTAAAATACAATATATGCAAAACCCATAATTAGTGATAGTATTTACTAGATTACATAGATAACCTGTATAAGAGAATGATTCTGAATATTTTGTTTTTTAAAAATTAAATCTTTGAAAAGTCAAAATATGAAAAGAATCCCTAAATTAACTTTTGCTCCTAAATTTATAAACTAACTCAAATTATTTTTTATAAAAAAAGACGTGGAAATTTTTTGTAAAACTACTATAATGTGATGAACGATGATCCCAAAAAATCTACCTATAAATCTATTTTTTTATTTTTAACTAAAAGTGAAAAAATATTTTTTTCTCTCTCCTTATTTTGTGATAACACAAATTTGTACGGAAACATATTATAAGTTCGAAAAAAGCTCAAGTGAAAATTTTGCAAAAGTTGTAATTGCCAAATATCAACCCATAGAAAATTCCAGTTTTCGTAATGTAATTTTTATGTTTTGCAACCAATTGCTATTTGAAAAATTACAATTATGATTGAAAATTCAACATCAATGTTGTGATAATCGTAATTATCACCATCTTCCCACTGTAAATTCTAATTTTCACAATTTTATGATAATCGTAATTTTCAGACAATTTATGCAAGAAAATTATCAATACTTTTAAGATTGTGAACTAAAATTTCTTAGCTTGAAAACTCCTCAAACCAAACCATATACTAACGAAGATGAAAAAGATAGAACATTTGTTTTTTTAAAAAAGAAGGTATCGGTTGACCTAGGAAGGGTATATCATAAACTTTAATGTATAATAATGAAGTTTGGTTTGTGATGATAACAATTTTAAAATATAAAATCAAAAAGAAGAAGAGAAACTGGCGTCCACAAATACACCCACAAATAATGATAAATTAATATAATTTTCTTTAAAAAAGAATTTGTTAATAATAAGAGATGAATAAGGTATTTTTTATTCTGCAGGAGAATAAAAATATATGCTAATAGGTATTCATACCTATGACTCTCTGTATATGAATAATTATGGTGTTTCATATGGATGAACACAAACTATATATATATTATTACTGTACAATACAATATTGTTTTATATATAAAAATTATCATAATATTACCTGTGCTTGTTGCAATACTCTCATATATTCTCTAATTGTTATAGAATGAACATAATGCTCCTGGATAGATTGCATACTAGTATAAAACGATTTACAATATTTAGTGTTATATTTAAAAAAAAAATCCTAGAAATTATTTTATATTTTTAAAATCAATTACTGGATTGATCGGTAGCTTTTTTCGGCTGAATTCTATAAATCTACTGCGAATATTTGTGTTTTCAGACATATGAGTTAATGCCGGGTGGCACCAAAAAATAATGTGGTTGTGCATAATAAAAATTCCAGGTGGAGCAAAAGCAGAATGAGGAAGGCAACAAGAGGAAATAGAGAGATAAAAAAAAGAAGGAAGAGGGAGTCTGTTTTGGTCGGTCTCTCCTTCTTCATCTCTTGATCGGTCACTCCCCTTTACTCTATTGGTAGGTCCCTCTTTCCAACCTTGATTGGTCCACCTAGGTCTTTTTAACTAATTCTAAAATAATCTCTCTACCTATTTTTAATTAGGTCTTTCTACCTAATTCTAAGATAGGTCTCTTTACCTATTTTTTTTATTTGGTATTTCTACCTAAGTACAACGAGAAAACAAAAAGGGGAAAGAGAGTTATGATCCCTCCTCCCTCTCTTGGTAGGTCTTTCCTCCTTGTTTTTGGTCAGTCTTCTCTCCCTCCTGGTAGGTCGCTCCCTCTCTCCTTTTTGGCCTGTCATTCCATTGTCTTTATATATTGGTCCTTCTACCTAGCTAGGTCGGTCCTACTTTAACCTTTCTACCTTACTCCAAAGATTAAATATTTTGTAATCAATTGGCGAGGACTAAATATTTTATAATTTTGTTATCATTAGAGTTTTATTCTAATTGATGCATATATGAATTTCTGTCAATACTCGAGACACCAAATTTCATAAATATATATAGCTATTTGGTCTCCACTAGACATAATGAGCTCATTAGACGTCTACCAATCCAACGAGTTAATTCAAATGATATTTCTTTCTCAGCTGACACATTATCATACAAATGCTGCAACTGCTAAGTCTCTATCAAACTCTCTATGTTTATAATGGTATACTTGTCTCAGCAGACACTGTGTGCTTGACCTACAAAAAATAATGAGTATCTACAATCATTCTAAAATCATTAATATGAACCATGCTAGAATCGCTAATGTGAAGCATGGTAGCCTCATCAATGCAATCAGAATGATATTCATCAGTCTAGCTAGATCAACTAAATGACCAAATAAATTATATGTCTATAATTTAATAGACCTAACACAGTAGAGATACTTAACTCTACCATTTATCTACGAGACATCATTCGTGTCACATGGGGGGATATTCAATAGGGTTTTGGTCTGGCAGCCTACGACGAGTGCGGTGTAGCAATACACTCACGACGGGAAAGTAATTAAGTCGTATAAGTAGTTGAATGAGTAAATGGAGTAGTTGGCGTGCTAACTACAAGTCTCTATGACATTGCAGACCTGACTTTACCACGTTCTCCACTGTCTCTACTATCCCACTCTTATATAGCTACTACCACTTACCAGATCAATGTGTTCAACTACCTCTGTTACAGATAGGTTACTCAACATATTCATTAAATCATCTCAGACTTATGCAACATAATCTGACTTTGATTCTACATAAATTTCCTCTCAGTTCTAACACATAGAAATTCTCTTTACACAACAATTCAAACACACCTTACTACAAATACCTAGCCCCATTGATCTTTATGCTTTCTCCGTTTCCCTCCCTAAGACCAGCCCTTCGCCTCCTTCGCAATGGAAGCAATAATTGAACGACCATTTTTTAATTTAGGCGAGCGTTGTATAGTTTGGTCTCTCAAATCTAAGTATTTTCACAGTACATTTGGTTTCATCCTAAAACAAATTGGCGACCACAGTGGGAGATCAATTTTTCGATTGCAAATCAATTCCTCAAAAGTGGTTGATCTTGGGTCAAGGTCACTAACTAATCCGAATATCAATTCTCATAATACTAGTTTCGGTGCTTCTGAGACCACTCCTCACGTCACAACTGGTAACATCAACTCTCTTCCTTCTTACCGAAATGATGAAGAAGCCAGATTAATGCCCTTTGTTTTTATCTAAATAGGTATAAGAAGACCCTTAGTAAAATTTTGGTATTTTATTTACCCTTGTCCTAGTAGATTAAAAAAACTAGATAATTTAGGTTTTTGACTATTTTCTTTTAATCCTTGATCGTGCGGAAAGTGGAAAATATTTATACATATGAAAGAAGATGATATATAGTGGAAAATATATATACATATGAAAGAAGATGATATTAAAAAGTATTCGCATTTCGTAGTATAAGAGACCTACAGGTTTTGGGTTAAGAGATTCAATTAGAAAAAATCGGTGGTGGTATGTACTAAATTGATTGATTAGGGTTCTCCATAGTTTAATCAAGTTTCAATTAACTATTAGTTGATTTTCTTGTTTTATTCTTTTTAGGGCTTGATCACTGAAATTATTTCTACATAAGTTGGAGTGAACTTGTGTTCGGCAGATTGAGGCAAGTTTGTTGTGTCTTTGTTCTAGGGTAGATTTAAGATTTAAGTTAGGTTATATAACTAATTGAGTTGAAGATTCTTGATAGAAATATTTAGGCTCATGTGCTTAACAATTTTTGTCTTGACGAACATATAATGTTGGTAAGAAATCTCAATGTGTAAACCTTATGAATAGGTCATGTTTAACATCACATTTGTTAATTTATAATTATCATTCTCTGTTTGATTTTTTGTTATGCTTACGTAACTATATAATCATGCTCTGTTTGATTTTCTATTATGCTTAGGTAACTATGTTATTGGTGGATGCATGTATACTTCCTTAAATTACTGAAGTGTAGTTCCATGACTTAGGTTCCATGCTAGTACTGATGCTAGGGTGTGACAAATCTGTAATCCATAATGTGTGTTCAATAGTTGATATCTGTTGGAAGCTACTTGAGTGGATAAATTGAACAGTACTTATATCTCACGCTGAAGTATACAGTGCACTAAATTGGGTCAGTAATGGAGTTGGTACATCTATTTTATAAGATTCATTGTTCAAAAGTAAAAGAAACATCCAAAGCAGTGAGCTTTCGTATGAATTGTTGAGTTGTATACGAGATGATGGTCAACGAGTACACAACAACAATGCATTAGTTTGGAAATGATAACTTACTGTGAGAGAGAGTCGGTAGTTTGATACTTCCATACCCGTTGTATGAACTGAACTATAAATATTTATGTATTACCTACGTAACTAAGCAGTTGTGCAAGTCTAAATATCAGACTCACAAGGTTTAGAAATGTGGCATTA
The DNA here is from genome assembly GCA_023531435.1 of Papaver californicum. Taxonomy (NCBI): domain Eukaryota; kingdom Viridiplantae; phylum Streptophyta; class Magnoliopsida; order Ranunculales; family Papaveraceae; genus Papaver; species Papaver californicum. The sequence continues at coordinate 119,663 of JAJJMC010018427.1, read as the reverse complement.
GCATTTTGTTTTTGGTATAAGAATTTTGTTGAGACCTAAGCATAAGTCTAAGGTCTGCATAGTGGAAACAAGTCAGGGGAATGCATTGGACAACTTGATTCGAATATTAAATGTATGTAAGGTAGGTCCTGTTATATCATTATGTTCTAAAATAAACAACTTGATTTGATGTATAAACGGTAGATGTACGAGGTAGGTCCTGTTACATCGTTCCAAAGTGTATGTCGCTAAAACGGGCGGGTTGAGTTTGTCTATTCATTATTGGCATATAAGAACAATTATGTTACATCATATTTAGTGCAAATAGGAGTACTATAGTATTTGATTGACAGATAACTGGTGTTTGGGTTTCTCTGGTTTTGAAATCTTAACGGGTTGATAAATAGATTTAAGTGTTATTGTGCTATATTTTTTTGTTAAATTTCTACAAGGTTATGTTGATGTTAATAAATTATGATAGCTTGGTTTTAAATCTTAAGTCGTCGTGGCCCGAGGACTTAGTAAACTTGTTTGGACTTTGACTCTCATTGATTCTCTTTTTCAGGTGTCATTAGAGAAAGAGAATGAGTTTGATTCATTCTAGTTTCTGGTGGATATTTTGAAGATATCTAAATGAGGGTGGACATCTACACTTCTTATACCTTTCATTTATTTCTTATGAACTATAGTTGCGAGGCAGCGTGGATATTTATCTTCTTTTTTTTTGTAGTTTATTATTTGGGAATTAATGAGCCAGCTTTCATCACTCGTGGGGATTTGAAACGACTACTCTAAAATCGTGGAAAAAATGGCTTATATGTTATCCATCAACACAAACCCTTATACCCGCCAGAAATGCAGAGGATTCTTCTCCCTATGGGATACTCTTCTCCTTCATTTTTACTCTACGATGGAACTGGGAATGCTCATGAACATGTTTCACGCTTCTTAGGGGAGCATGAGTATATCCATACATACCGCCTCAAACAATTCATCAAATCTCTCATAGGGAAAGCTTGGTATACTAATATTGTCCCCAACAGTATCGCCAATTGGTGCAAAATGGACAATGTTTCCTTTATAAAGTATTTCTATCTATCAGAACAAATCACTTTATATGACTTGGGGAGGATGTTCCAAAGAAACAAAGAACATCCTAATGGTTATGTGAAGTGGTTCAGGATTCAAGCTCTTGATTTCCATGACCCGAATGTAACTGAATTACAACTGGTAGAACTCTTATCAACAGCATGATACATGTCTACCGAGCATTTTTGAGAATTCTTGTTTTCAGAAATTCTGCAAACTTTATGGGGCTGGCAAGCAATCAATTACAACTGTACTTGCCTTGTTGGAGAGAACCAGACCTGCTAGGAACGAAGAAGCTCGTGAAACTCGTAGAAACTGACGTCTTGTCAACAAGCAGTACAAACTCCAACCGTATAAGTGTTGTAACTAAAGGGAGCAAGAATAAATCCCCCACACCATATATACATCAACCTAAGCATGCGATACCACCACCAGCGCAACCACCTCGAATATAAAACTAGGTACAAGCGGCACCATCTCAACGCCCCCCACAACCATGAGGAAAGCTATGACATTCCCGGATTTTCCTCTTCCCATAAAATAAGTGATTGAATTACTGGAAGTATGGATATATGATGGCGCTATCAAGTTACCTCTTATTCGACGACCACCTACTCCAAGGAAATGGAGGACCCAAAGTACTATTGGTTTCATAATGTACAAATGAATAATGACTGGAGGAGTATGCAGAAACCCTCTCCCAGTCAGGAGTTTTACATTTTCTAGAGAACCCGTCAATCGAACCGTACAATATCTAATGAAATATCATGCGGGCTTCTCTACTTCTCAAGGGTCCAATGGAAAGACATATTCACTACTCTAAATCATGTTGTATCAGGAATACGTTTATCTTTCCTAGGAGAAGCTAACATATCCTCTAAGCCAACTCAGAAAAGTAAATACAAAGAGAAGTGTGATTGGGGAATGCTCCCCACCACCTATCTTAAAGATACTGAAGTTGCGTACTGATCGATGCTGGCATGACTATCAATATCATACCTATCAAGACGCTTAGGCCGTGAAAATTACTCGTCGCGAGGCTGTTTAATCTCCAACGGTAATTAAAGACCCCAAAGGAAAGTCCAGAGAAGACGCCTATGGGATGTTAATTTGCACCTTCTCAAAGATATCCATGATCTCCTTATCTTGAGCTTCTTTCTTGGACTTGGAAAAATGACTAGGAAAAGAGGTGGTATGGTAAAGGTAGGAATCGTGTCCTTAGGTTGGCCGATTGATATTGGCTTTTCCTTTGGCACGGTTTCTTCCTCTACTTCATTTTCTAAGTCACCACTAACCTTCTCTTGTTGTTGTGGTTCTTCAACTTTCCTTCCACTTCTTAAGGTACTGCATTAACGTGTTCTCTCATATTCACAAAGGATTGTGATAGAAAACTTGTTGATTCTTGTTTCTTGAGTAGATTCACATCAGTTGCCAATTGCAAGTCTGCAAGTCTTTGATAGCATATTTGTTCTTCTTCTGACTTTGTTGGACCATAGATGAGAGACCTTGCATCATGATAATCATCTTCTCAGATGCATCTTCCTTAGGAACTTGAGGTTACGGTTGTGGATGAAATTATGGTTGTTGAAAGCCACCTTGTCTTACATAAGGATTAGGAGCTGCAACTTGCTTTTTTGCATAACTGAAATTTGGGTGATCTTTGCAACCAGGATTATAGGTATTAAAGTAGGGATCATACCATGGCCTTTGATTAGGGAATAAAGAATTAACCTCGTCCTCCTCTTTGTATGGTGGAGAAACTACAAAATATATACGATGAATTGCATTTTCAACGGTTCTCAACCGATGCTCTGTATTTGAAGACTCTCTTATCTTGCTAACTCTTCTGACATTTGAGTCGTTTCTTGTATGAAATTGTTGTGCATTCGAATCCATACTCTCAATCAAACTAGTTTCCTGCTAGATTTCTTTTCAGTAAGTGAACCACCAACGGCTGCATCAATCAAATTCCTATGATCTGGAAGTAATCCTTCATAGAAGTATTGAATGATGAGTGTTGAGGATATGTTGTGGTGAATGCATCTCGCCAATAACCTTTTGTACCTCTCCCAGTATTCATAAAGAGACTCCCAAGTAATCTGTAAAATGCTACTAATCTCTTTACGAGCAGCGTCCGCCTTAGAAGCAGGAAAGTACTTTTCTAGAAATAGCTTTTTCATATCAGACCATGTTGTAACACTCCTGGGAGGAAGGTAATACAACCACTCTTATGCTAGATCTATTAAACAAAATGGGAAGGCTTGCAGCATAGCCTTATCACTGTCGTTGGTACTTTGCCTAAGACTTGTCATCTTGTGCTGAAATAATTGAAGATGACAATTCTGATCTTCGCCTGGAAGTCCCTTGAACTTTGGAAAATGGTGAATAAAATTCGACTTCAGCTCCACTGTGTCAGTTAGAGTAATACACAAGGGTTGTGGGTATAGACATGGAGATGTCAACTCTCGTAGATTCTTCTCCGAAGGTGGAGGATCACCCATCTCTTTTATGCGATCTTCCTTTTTGTCCGAGTCTGAAAATTCACTTGGTGAAGAACTAGGAGGAAGCTGAGTGTTCACTTCTTGAATGAAGTCTTTTTGTAAAGTTCCTGATCGAAGACGTATACCAAATGGAGTTGGTTTTCCCTCTTTAAGTATTCACCAAAGAGATTGTTCCTGAAACCAAAAATATCTAGAAGACGAAGTTAAAAACTAAAAATAAACCTAAAAACAAAAATAAACGAAAATAAATAACAACAAAAACCGACTGTTCCCCGGCAGCGGCGCCAAAATTTGATGTGTGTCGTGGGTGCTATCAAATTAGTGTTCTTATTTCCACTCAATTAAAAGAATAATATAATGGAAGTCAAGTTCGTTCCCACGAGGAGCGAGGTGTTTAAGTTGTTCAAAGTGTCACAAAGGGGGGTTTTGTTTTAGGATTTTAACAAAGTAAATAAGAAAGTAATTAAAAGTAAAGTTGTAAGCAATGGAGAGAGATATGATCGAGGAATCCTTCTTCTTTACTAAGCAATCATTGAATTAGTATATTCATTTATCATTCATTCATCAAAGATTATCACCAACCATAGAATAGCAGGTACATTTACCTATCCCCAAAACTCTTTATATCACCGAATAAAAGATACGCTAAATCACCGGATTTTATCCAATTGAGCCACCTTGAGGTTCACTTCTAAGATGTCACTCAATCAAATTCTTTAGGGTTTGTGAGTTTAGGTTTGATCCTAGTAGTGAAACTCAAGACGCTCGGTACACTTTCTAGTGTTGTTTTCACATGCGATTGCTCCATAAAATCCTTCTATAAGGTATCACGTTCTCTACTTAGGTAAGATGTTATGATACAATTACGAATACCCAACTCTTACTAGGTTTAGATTAATTAAAAAATCAATTTAGTTGGCCACCTAAACAATCTATCAATCAAGCATAAACATTCATATTAGTAAAAACAAACGATAATCATGTGAAGAACGAAAAAATAGATTCATATATAATAACTAAAATCATGCCTAGAACTTAGAATTCATCCTCAATAAAGTTAGGTTTTAGGTACTCATGGATTTATAAGCATCCATGTTATACATATAAGAAAGTAGATAAGAAATAATTACAATAATGGAACCGCTCTGAACCCTATCTTTCTCTTCTTGTGTTGTTCTCTCCTCCAAGACTTACAAAGTAATGTAAAATGTGTCTTCTTAATGTCTTGGGAGTCTCCTTATATAGTACTCATGATATTTAGGGCTTAGAATCCTTCCGGTACCAGGTTTTCTCTATGTCCAAATCGCACAAAACACTTTTAGTTACAGTTGGGATATATCCCACGACCTAGCCGTAACCAAATATGATTTTTAGGGTGATTTTTCATGGTCTGGGTCGTGCTATGCATTCCTGGCCGTAACTGAGCCTGAGTTTCACTTTTCTTCCTTCACCTTTTTTTCTATAACTTCTTCATCCGACGTCTTATTGACCTGATTCTTTTTGCGTTGGCTTCGTCTCTTTGTTCTATACAAGATAGTGTCTTCAAAATATTCATATCTCTTCATTATATTTTACGGGTAGACCCAATCGTAAGTGAATCTGGAATTCATGTTTCAATACTTCAACTTGTCTACTGATTTCCTAGACGTAAATCTGACCCTGACACTTCTCTCGAATATTATTCCTTCTAAGGCTGAGTCAAAATGATTTTCCAGCCGTAAATCTGACGAATCTCTCATTATTTCCTAGTTCTACGACTAGCTTCTGATGTTTTCCTAGACGTAGGTGGATCTGAAACTTAGTCCTTTCTACGACTTGTTTTATGGCTAGCTTTCGAAAATTTCTTAGACGTAAATGCGTATGGATTTTCACTCCAAAAGTGTACTTTTCAGCTCTAACTTATCAGTTTCACTCCGGAATAAACCCTTTTCTCTTCTTGGCTCTTTTTAACACCATTTCCATTGATTTTCGGATGATTCACCTAAAGAAACAAATAAAATAGAAAACAAAGTAATAACAAAATAATATGCAAGAATTATAAATAAAACTAATATGGAATTGACACTATAAACGTGTAAATTATGCACTTATTAGACGCCTAAATATTACTTTAGGATTTTCTTAAATTTATTGTAATTTCAATTCCTCCAAAACGTATGCAATATTTTCGCATTCAGCAATCAAAATCTCAATTTCATTAATTCAAAATCTCTATCAATTCAGAAAAAATCCTTGCAATCTTGCTTGCCAATCATCTACTTATTTAAAACCAAAAAGAAATTCAAACTAAATAAAACATCTCATCTCTGAAAAGTATATATAAAGAGTGCTGGAGAAATGAATCAAATATCTAACAAAATCTAGCTAAGAATGGCTCCTGCCCCTTTTTAAACGCTCCTCTCATGTCCTCAAGATTATTCTTTTTCAACTCCAACTCTTGAGACAACTCTACACCTGCATGATTAAGTCGCTAGAAGGAATCACGCTTACTGAATCCTACGACTCTTTAATAGCATCAACCTGCGAAGTCAGTCTATGTTAAAGTCATATTTTCTAGAAGTGTTCAAGCGAAATTCCCAGTCTATAAGTATCCAATAGTGTCCCTGGTTATGGTACGCATCTCATCAATCATAAGCAATATTATTTTTACACGTCTTGCCAGAAAAGAACCAAGTCCTAGCTTCTTGGTGGTAGCGACATGGCCATATTTATGCAAAACTTGTGGTATACAACACAATATATTCCACAGTTCATGACGCGAGAGAGGTTCACTGAATGAAGGATCAAAAACGACGCCTATGTTAGAATACTCGATCATCATGGTACTTCTTTCAGTCTCTAAAGCAACATCATCTTGAGTTTCGGCATCAATAATGATTTCAAGGATGATACTATTGTTTCCCTGGAGTAAAGGAGTGGCTTCATCACCATATTGATTTATGGAGATACTTGTGTCTTCCTCGACAACCCCAGTTTCTTTTGTTCCTTGTCGTTTTCGACCTAAAATATCACTTTAATGAGTAAAGGTGTTCCAATAACAAAAATTCAAGCACAAATTGGTCACGGTAATTTACCATGTCCAAATATTTAAGGTCACGGTGATTCATTTTAAAAAATCGTGTCTAAAGACCGTGAGGCCAAAATTCTAATATTCGGCCACGGTATACTTTGTGGCTATTTCGTGAAATCCACCGAGACCATAATTTTAATAGTCATGGATTTTTATTGTACACCGTGACAAGTTCACTCTTTAGTCACGGGATGCTGGAATACACCATGACCAAACTTTATCAATGGACACGAATTACTTTTTATTACCGTGACAAATTTGCTATTAAACATATATAGGATATACTTGGATGTTTAGACACATCTATATGCCTTACAAAAAACAAAATGGAGAAACAATGAAATAATCTTGATTAAAATTACTAAACTGGCATTGAATCTGATAATATCTTGCAAAATCATGATTCTAATAATATCTTGCAAAATTTACATAGTTTACATTTATCTTGATATATGGATTCAATTAGAGTTAATAACAAGAAGATATCAACACAACCAGGGCAGTAAGTATCAAAACATGTAAATGCATTTCGCACAGAAGAGAAGAAAGGGAATCCTTCAACAAAGCTCCCCAAAGACAATTGCACTTCCATTGCATGCCTACTCTAGGTTTTGTTTACTGAAGATATTTGTGCCCACTCACACTGCAAGAGCTCCTCCAAACTCTGTCGCTAGGATGTCACTTGGATGCAAATGAAAAAAGTAAAAAAAAATGTATTAGTCAAGTTACAAGACAAATATATATTGTGCAAGTGGAAGAGATATTTGTACACCTTAAATATAAATTAGGCAAAGAAATAAAAAAAAAATAATAAAATTATATCCCAAATCAAACAAGTCCAGAATGTGCAAGTTTCCAATCTTAAGTCATGAAGTAACATTTTAAAAGTATTTCTGGAGATTATGTTCTTCCATTATTTCAAACGTGTTTTGGGGTAAAACAATTGTACTACAAAAGAGTACTTTCAAGTAGGTTCGAGAGATCAAGATCGAACCGGACGAGCCTAAACCAAAAAATGTCCATTCACGTCCTGCTTCGATCACAAAGGTGGAGAAGATTGGGTAGGTCTTAGGGGAGGGAAGCAAAGAAGGCTGAGAAATTCTCAGTGTGATGAGTAATTATAGTGTGTAAAGAAGAATGGATTATATATGGGATGAATCACTAATTTTGTATATCTTAGTTCTCTCTTTTTCTTCTGTCCTATTTCGAATAGATAAAACCATCCATTTATAGTTCAAAGGAGACACACTGATTTCTCGTAAGTGGTGGAAGTTACAGAAGAAGTGGAGGAATAACGATTGTAGAGATTGTAGTGCAGTCATGTTCGAAAAGTAAGGAAGACTTGTATGACCACTACTCCTCATTCTCTCAACTGTCTTGTAATTGTACCACTACATGTTACCTTATTTTCATGGGTATGTTGCTATAACGCACGATTGTCGTAGACCACCAGACCAATACCCCAATGAGAATCCCCCCATGTGTTGTATTTGATATCTCGTAGAATGATAGTGGAATTGTGAACCACTACTGTTTTGATTAGGTCAAGTCAAGTCAAATAAATTGCTAAGTAAGTGAGGAAAGTTGCGTAACTCACTGAATTGATATCAGAATGATTAGTGTCAAGTCTGGTAAGTTTAGTAGTCATATGCTAACTTTGAGATGACATAATTTTAATGGCCAAATGTGAGATTAAAAGTGACTTGGCATAAATTTGGAAGACGTTTGAGTCCAAGATTGTAAAGAGCTTCTTAACCAAGAAACCTTATTAGATAACCATATAAGATTAATGTTGGCATTAGGCCAATATCAAAAATAATGGCGCATTTCTAAGAGAAACAGCTAGCAAGGAAGCTATCTTTTTAGCCGCAAATGATAAAACGCTACTATGGAGGCTCGCATTTTTGTGCAAAGGCTAAGATGCTACTAGGTCAAAAGAGGTCAGCATCAAGGTCAATGAAGCTTATTACCAAGGAAGCTTGCGCTAAGTAAGCTTATTGCCAAGGAATCTTGCTCCAAGGAAGCTTATTGTCAAGGAAGCTTATTGCCAAGGAAGCTTGCGCCAAGGAAGCTTATTGTCAAGGAAGCTTATTGCCAAAAAATATATTTGTCAAGGAAGCTTGCTCCAAGGAGGACTTTGTCCAAGGAAGACTGTAGACAAGGACGCTTTCCAAGAACGTTTGTGGCCAGACGCTTGCAAGATGAGAAGCTGCGCCAAGGGCGCTATGCTTGGGACGCTTCGCCAAGGACGTTTCAGGATTAGACATTATCCATGGACGCGCTAGTGGGCTGAGACGGTGCTAGCTCAAGGGTGTTAGCTAGGCCGAGAAGATGCTAGCTCAAGGACACTAGTTCCAAGGGAGCTAGTGCCAATATGATGTTGGATGGGGAGTTAGCGCTTCTCAAGGAAGCTAACGTAGCTAAGAATCTTGCTAGTAAAGGAGGCTAGTGTATATGCGCTAAGGCTGGGATACTCCTTGTTCGAGGAAGTTAGTGTTTTTAGCGCTAGGGTTAGAATGCTACGAGCCAAGGAAGTTAACGTTTCTTGCGCTAAGGCTGGGATGTGGCGCCAATACGCTGATAGGCCGAGAGTTAGTGCTATCTTGGCGCTAATGCGAGAAAAGGCTAGGGTTAGCCTAGCTCATAGGCACAGTAGGTCTTCAAAGGAATTGTTCCTTGTTTGTGGCGCGTCCAAGAGGAATGGTGCATAATTTTGTGGCTTGTCTTTGAGAAAAGTGCTAAAGTGGAATACTTTAAGCTCATGACAGCAATTTGTGATGTTTTCTTTACAAACAAGGCATTAAGATAAAATATATTTTTGGGATTAAGCATTAGCTACCCCAAAATTTAATAGATGTTATTAGAACATCGGTGCGCATTCGAGTCGATTTCAAGGAATTCAACTATAGAATTTATACGACTTGAGACTGATTTGATATGGCATAAATATTGTGAAAATTTGAGAGGCTACAATATCAATTGAGAATGCATGTATCTATTTGTAGAAACTTCTTCTTAATTCTCTTGTGGAATATAAGTATTCTTAATTCTCTTATGAAATATAAGTGGAAATGCAGTATTTCGTATTCTGATGTGAAGTCAGAAGCATGCGCATAAATATACGTGAATACTTTTATGTTCCTGCAACTAGGAAAAAGAACAATTTTATCATTTTGACCCTCGTCAAAAACCCACCATATACAAAGTGGCACGACTTCCCGTTTAGAAAATGAAGTCAGTTGATTAACCCTATGATTAGGCTGAAAAGCATTTGAAGATCGACATTGAAAAAAAGGAACATCTTGCAAGAAAATAGAAACCGGAATGCCCAATATGTCTTCTTTTAGTTATAACAAAAACAATAAAACTCCAATCTGCTATTTTGACCTTTGAATAATTTTTAGCATATAAATCTAAACTGCAAACAGTAACGTACATTCGTTTGTCGTTCCTGAGTCAATCCAATATGAGTCGTCGAGGGAGTACGAGAAATGGTTTAAAATTCATGACTTATCCAATCACCATATTTACATTTAAGATGAAAAAAATCTAATTGGTACTTGCATTAACCAAACAATCCAACACTACTCAAAATCCAATTTAAAATACAAAATGATCCATGATATCCAATGTATGGTCATCTTCTATGTTATCAATGTGGTTAAGCTTTGGTGTCAACCCAGAAAGACACCAAACATACTTTTTTTAAGATTTTAGAATCTCATACCAGGTAGAAAGGAAGCATTCAAAAAGGCTTTGTAATTGAATGAAAACTACTAGTAGAATTATATAATATGATTTATAAACTAAATTATAAATTAAAGAAAAAATGATATCAGAAATATTACAGGACACCACTACCAGATGAACCAAATACTTAAAATAAAGACATTGCAGTTGATGCAATTCCATTCGCAGCTCCTCTTTGGTGCTGAGACTGTTATAAAAATCAAAGTAATAAAGCCATCTAATTAATGTAACAGTTAACTTTAAAAGTCGAAAAATAATACGAAACAAAGGGAGAGCGAGAGACTTACAATTTTGTTGTTTTATAAGATGACAAACCCAGTGGAAATAGAAGTTTCTTTAGTTATTAAGAACCACAAATTTATTTGTCGTTTTATTTTTTTCAGTCGTTGGAACTTAAAGAAAAATTGAAACATTCAACTTTGAGCTTATAGTTACAGATAAAATACTATTTACAAGTGATGTAATATTTATACATAATAAAAAGCTTGTCCCTGATAATTTAGATATGGAAGGATAACTTGCCAGAATGACAATAGATAAAATCTTTAAAAATATATGCAGTTACAAAGTAAATGAAACCTACTTTCGCAATAAAATAAATTATACAACTTATTCATATCGTATATAAAAAGTGCTACTTAAAAATATACATACCGCACAAACTTGAGCTCCCATGAGAGGTCTTAGAATCTTCTCAAACTTTGGGAACAATGCAAGTTGAAACAAGAAAAGACTTATACCTAATATAGTTGAAGTAGTACGCAATTGGGTTATAATATCTTGAGGCAGTGAACTAACATAGTTAAGATGTTCAGATATTGAAGGCCAGTGCACAAAAGGGATTGTGTGATTTGTATGTAGACCTATGACTGGAAGAACTTCACCAACATTGTCAGTGGTGTATTTTAATCAACCAAACTTTTTAGGAGTCACATCCCATGATGAGAAAATCTATCAAAAATATTCACAATCTTTTTTTTATGCAGAAGGCATAATTTAAACATAATAACATATGACAGTGATCTTAGGGATCAGTTACCTCGTTGTAGGCTATATTATAAAGTGATATAACGTAATACACGGCAATACATGACATTAACATACATGAAATTTTATGAAAAGGCTTTATGATTTTGTCGATATTTTCTCATCGTTTTCTTGTGTCTTTTCATGATACATGTCCTACGGGATTCCTCATTTGTTTCCTTATGCTTGTGCAATATTTTCTATCATAATATGAAATTATATAACACGAATTAAAAAGGGTCTGCAGATCATCGGTTTACCATTACTCGAGCAAAATTTCTTTTCTAAACTTAATATTAAAACACAACACACAGACTGAATTATTGTTTTGCACTTTTCTAGTCTGAGGATTGATGGGATGAAGATGGACGCAAAACATCTCTCTCTGATCTAAATTCATCAACTGGTGGAGATTACAACAACAACCCAGCAAATATGTTTTTTGAAGAAACCTGCAATCACTTAGACATGAAGGTTTAAGTAAGACTTTTTTGAATCTCTTGATATTGGAATAAAAATTCTGCAAACATTATTTCGAAGTTGTCACTAGATATTCTTACAGTTAGCACTAAATGTGCTAGCGCCTAAGTATGGAAACGATAGGCCAAGGACGTATTAGCTATTAGAGACGCATCAGCTGGGACGCATCGGCTTGGCCGTTACTCGGGGACGCGTCAGGTGGAGCTAGGGACACGCTAGGCTTGTGGTGCATCAGCTGAGACACATCAGCGCTAGGGATGTTGTGGTTAGGCATGGGACGTGTCAGCGCAGCTGTAATACCCGATATTTTTAATTGACCGTTTCGAGTCGGGTTATGCTCGACTTAGCTAACCTTGATGTTTAGGTTGTTGTTTTCTTTTCCTTTGCCTAGGTGGGTTGCTTGTTCGAAATACATCAAATGAACTTTAATAAGTAAATAAAAATTAGGAGAAAAGGAAAAGATAATTATGATAAATGAAATAAATAGTAAATATGTGTATTAGTGTTTATTAATGGTATTAGTATTGATATATGTTTTATAATTAAAATTGGGTGAGAGAATTAGAGGTAAGAAAATTAAAAGCTAAGGAGAAGGGGGAGGAGAAGGAGATAGGGCTAGGGTTCTTGAGGAAGATTAATAAGGAAAATCAGTAGATGATCAATGTAATTGAGGTATAATGCGAAACCCTTTTTCTTTTGATATTTTTCTTTGAGTGTTTAATTCATATGATTTTTTATTGTTAAGTTTCTAGAATTTATTTGTGTAAATATATATCTCTGATTGATGATCAACTTTTACCTATTTATTGATAACATGATTAGGTATCTATAGTTAAATCTTTAATATAATCCACCGTAAATTCACCGTTTAATATCTCTTTTAAGTTGGATGATGTTTCTGAATTTTCTAGACAATTTTGTTTGGTTATGTTTTTGACTGCGTTTCAGCAATCTTGATGATATTAAAATGATTTTAGGCCTTGACAAAAGTTGTCGATTTATATCTTATCTTTCATTGTGCTTTGTATTTTATTAATTTGAGATTAATATGAATTTAGTAAGAATATTTTGGTAACATGATGTAATCTTCCCGGTTTTTATGTTGATCTTGTAAAATCAATAACTTATGATTGAGCCGTTAGAATGATGTGAAATTTGAATATGTTATACAATATGGTGTCATGAATGGTCACTAAAGCTTTTAGATAGATCATATAAAGTTATAATCATGAAATAATTACTGTAAGATGTGTACAGTTTGTAAAACTTATCCTTGTTTGCATATATGCTTGAGCGAAATGAATCATTACTTGTTTGTCATATGGTTTGATAATATTTGTTGTAAAAATGATTTACAAAAAGAAATGAGTTCATGTTTTTCTGTTAGATGGAACTTGGTTCAATGCTAACGGCGGGTAATAATTTCCGAGAGAGAATGGGTAATGATTCCCAAGAACGTATAGGGTAATGAGCCTCTAATCCATCGATGGCGGTTGTCCGTTCCGAGGTAGACGATAGGTGGTTGTATAAACCAAGGTTTTTCGTACCGTGAACTCATGAATTAAAATCTGAATTAGATGATTTATTGGAAATATTATTGGTATTATGAACTCGTGCATTGAAATCTAAATTGGATGATTTTCTGGAAATACTGTTTGCATTGTGAGATTATTTGTTGAATATAATATTAATTCCTCGAAGTTATGTTGTATTCTCTTGTTGTATGTTCTCTTTGATTCATTGATTATCTTTCTGCATCTTTCGAGAATGAGAATGCATACTACTTAATTGTCATCTAACCCCAATTGACATTCCTTGCAGATTTCATGGAAGTTGGGAATGGAACTAAGAAGTTAGTTAGCTTAATGATTGGATTCTTCTTGTATTGCTTGAATTATAATTTGATCTAAATATTTGGTTGAAAATATTGTTAAGGATGAATAGTGGGTCATATGCTTCAATTCATGATTACGTAAAGTTTCAATTATATTTGATATGAAAGTAAATTAGTTGAAATATTTATGCATCTGCCTCGTTCCGACCCGTAACGCCTTGAGTTCGGATCTTCATATGGGTTTGACCCTAGTCCGGAGCTCGAGGTGTTACAGTAGTGCTAGGGACGCGCCAGGCATGGGACGTGCTAGTCCAAGACGCATCAGGACAAGACGTCGGTGTTAGGTTTAGCGCATTTAGCGTTAAGGTTAAGGTGCTAAGGTAATGACGCGCTAGCTAAGGCCTCATCAGGCCAAGATATGCTAGCTAAGGCCATGTTAGGCTAGTTGGGGCTTCTCAAGCGTTAGGGTTAGCGCTAGGAAAGTTACCGCTATGGTAGAGAACTAGCGCCAATATGGTGTTAAGTCTTTAGTAGTCACTTGATTCGATTGATTTAATCAACAAATGGCGACGGCTTCTATTTCTTGCTATCTTTGAGGAACTTTTCTTTGTGATTCCTGTACCTCGATCTTTTTCCCTTAGGTCAACGAACTTTCTTTAACATTTAATTGTGTGTATATTGCGAAAGAGCAAGCAAAGGTCGACAAAGCTACTTTATTTGAAGAATACGTCACGGAATTTTTAGCTAATTTTTTAGCCATCCAACTAACATACAACTCAGCAAGGCCCTGGTGCTAACTTGGCGCTGATAGGAGAAAAGGCTAGGGTTAGCCTAGCTTAGAGACTCAAGTCTTTTGAGGAATTACTTATAGTTTGTGGCGCGTCCAAGAGGAGTGGCGCATAATTCGTGGCTTATATTTAAGCAAAGTGCTAAAGTAGCATATTTGAGCTCAAAAGAGCAATTTGAGATGAGTTTGTTGCGAACAAAGTGTTAAGATAGAGTATATTTTGGGGCTTAAGCAATAGTTATTCCCGTATTTTATAGATGTTGCTGGAACATTGATGCGCATTCAAGGCAAGTCCAAGGAATTCAGCTGTGGAATTTATGCAACTTGAGACTAGATCGATATGGCATGACTGCTGAGGAAGCTCCAAGGCCAGTTCAGAATGTTTGAAGAAAATATATATTATTAATTCGCTTGCGGAATATAAGTAGAGAAACAGTATTCCATATTTTGTTATAGAGTTAAGCATATGCGCATAAATACGCACATATCCTTTTATATTTCTGCTGCTTGGAAGGGGTAATTTTATAATTCTAGCCTTTGTCAAAAACTCATTATCTACATACCCCTGCTTAGTGAGGAACAATAATGTTGTATAGTAAGCACTAGATGGTGACAGTATATTTATAATGATTATATATGCATAATTTAAATTAAGAGTAGAAGAAGGTATACTTAGCTTATTGGACATTTGAGACATGCACCCCTTAACGTAAAGCTTGGATGGGGATAGTAGGCGCCTTTGTTCCTGTTAGGAGTACCAATTTTATCGAAGATAAGAGGGAGGCGTGGCCTCGGACAAGAGGGAAGCTAATTGGCGCCACTTTTTTCTCTCTTTTTAAGTTTCCTATTTGAGCAAAGACTTTTCAAATTTGCGCCTATATATACCCATCTTTTCCTTCTTTTTTTATATATATAATGTCACTTCCTCTTTTGAATTTGTTCTTCTCGTCTTGTTCGTTAGCAGAGAAGACCTTAGTGGTAGCAGTTGGCAAGCGTCACCAGCTAGGAATAAAGGTAAGTGCATCATTCCCTTTTCTTGGTTTTATTTCTTTTTGACGCCATTGTGACTTCTTTTTCTTGCAAACCCTAGTTTTTTTTTTTTTTTTGCATGCCAACTAGAATCATATATATATATACATATTGAAAGCCAATAACCTTAATAAAACTAGGGTTTCAATCCTTTTTAGATATATAAAGAACTTGAATGCATTGCAGATGACTAGTGAGCATGATAATGATGTTGGCACATCTTCTGGTCAGATATAGAAGAAGTTTCTGATACTGTATTTCTTGAAAACGTACCTCATATCCATGATATGTTTTGAGAATATATTTCTGAAAAGATTGTTGTACCTTTTGGTTTTATTGGAAAATTTATTCCTAAATCTGAGAAGTATGTTGTCCCTCAGAGTTTTGTTCCTGAGGCTGTCCCAAGACTTTGTTTGTAAATAGGAGACTATGTATCTTCTTGTGTTGAGTTCAAGACACACCAAGTTCCTATAAAAAAGTATGTAAGCTGAGAAATGCCCGGATACTTCTTGCTGTAAGAATGTATGTGTATCTGCAGGTTTTCAAGGATGTTAAAGGTCTTTTGACTTTTGCTTCACGTTGGTGTGAACCAACTCATTCTGTTATATGCGCCTGGGTTGAACTAACAATCACTCTTAAAGATGTAGTTAGTTTATTGCAGCTCCCGTTTTATGGGACTCTCCCTGTTGAAAATTTTGTTGAAGATAAGAGAATGATCACGGCTTTGGAGAGAAAGATAGAAAAAATCCAACAAGGTATGGGTCGAAATAGCACATATTATGTGAAGTGGATCGATCATTGGTAGAATAATAAAACCGATGTGGATGATCCCACCATTAGTGATCCCTTGACCATTGCAACGTTTCTGACACTCTGGTTGTCTAGACATGTATTTGAAGACTTCCTCGTTGGTAAATTGAATCTCTCGGTTGTTCCTCCTGCATTAGCGCTTGCTGGTGGTGAATGTCTCCCTCTTGGTAAATTGTTCCTTGGTTCTTTGTATTCTCATTTAGATTCATTGGCTCGCGACATGAAAATTTCTAACGGGTTTATGAAGATTGATTATTGCATTCATACCACGTTTCTCCAAGCATGGTTATGGGAGCATTTCCCAAGATACGCTCATTTGTCAAAGCCTCCGAATTTGCAGGGAACCATTGAATATGCAAGGATCCGTCACTGGCATAGATGAAGTATTACCTCTTTGAGTTTAGATGATTTGATATATTTTCTAGAGAAAGGTAAACTTCATGCCTTGGGATTCTAAGAACGAGCACATAATTTCATCAACTACTTTTGCCGAACATATTGAGATTGTCCTCTGGTCAAGTTCGAAGAAGCAGACTGATGCCTTTTCTCCTAGTCAGAATGCATTCATGAATAGCTCCACTCCAGGTTACATCCTTGCTCTTTGTTCGGAAGGTTATTCAGTGAAAGAATACAACATTGATCGTGCATCTCATCATATGAGTTTCGATTAAAAATTGCCTCGTAGTCATAACGTATCCTCGTCCATCGGAGAATTGAAGAAGAATTTGGATGTTTATCTCGCTGAGGGAATAAGCATCACTTTCTTCTATTGGGGAAGGAAGCCTTAGATATCATCCATGTATGCGCGCTTCTGGAATGCTGAGAGGAGTCACTTCAAGAAATTACTCTCGGGTTCTCCGGTGATAAGTGGCGCCCCTTCTAAAAGAGACAAAGCTCAGGTTCCCAATTTGCAAAGTTCGTCTAAATCCAAGCAGAAGCTAATTATTGACGCGGCTCAGGAGGTAATGGTCTTTTCTTTGACTTCGTGATTCTTGAAACATGACTATTATGACTCTTATCTTTCATTCCTTCTTATACGTTTGCACTGTTCTTCCTCGAGTGGATGTTACTTCTTTTGCTGCTAATAGTCCCCGACCTGTAAGGCAAGAACCAAGGATGATTCTTCCTGGAAGTAAAACCGGTCCTCGCAAGAGCGTAAGCAATCCACTTGTTATTCTTGATACTTATGTATTATTTATTTTTAAAATTATAATATACTTTATCGTCTTGGTATAGCATATGAGAACAACTGCTTGTGTTGACTTCGATGAGGCTCCTGAGGCCTCAGGGGACACCATGAGCATGGAAGGCGAACATGAGTCTTGGAATGAAGAGCTTGAGGAAACATCTCGTACGGAAGAAATCCATGAAAGGTATGAATCCGACGCTATTGATGATGAAGTAAACCACGAAGGCGAGATGGTGCTGGACTCCTCCGCTAAATTGGATCCTTCTCAAGTAAGTTTTACCCTCCTTGTAGTAGTAATAAACCGTGTAGACTTCTCGAATTTCCAATATAGGTATAACTATGCTTGATTTTTACAAAACATCCATTCATTTCCGTCGTCTGAATATTTTAGAAGTATAATGCCTGGAAACAACGCCATAGAGTCTTCATATGATCTCCATTTTATATGATGACCCATTTATCCTTATTAGAAAACAATTTCCTATATCCTCGAAAGAATAAATTTAGGTTTTGACTTGTTTAGGGCGTCAAAACGACTAAACAGTAGAACTCAGGAAGTATCCATGAAAATCCTGACAATTTTTAGACTTGACTCCGCTAGCCGTTTTTGCCATAACTCTTAGCTCGCTTGTCCGATTGATGATCCATTTTGATTCTTTGTAGTATACACCAATATGAAACTTTTGATATAAGAACCATGCCCAGATTTATCACCAATTGTTGTCATATTCAGAGTTTCCGAGAGGTAGTGAAAAATTGCTTTTGAGGCGTTTTTGTAAAACGTCTTGTGATTGTTTCAAATCATATAATCCATTGAATAACACTTTTACAATGAATATATATGATGTTTGTTAGTATGTATGACAATTTTTATGATTCATGCTCAAGAATTTTTTGTTTGAGACATTCTGAATTAATTTTCCTGTATCATCTCTACTTTTATGGGGAGAATGATCGAAATATGATAGCTGAGCTTACTAGTGAAGAAACAAGAATTACTGTTGATCCTGATGGAGATAATACCCTTCCCCATAATGAAAATCATGATAGGACTCTTGCTTGCGTGCTTTTTTAGGGTAGTGCTTCCATTAAGTGTCCTGGCGCAGGTATTAATGTTGACTTCGGCTCCCGCAGGACTCTTCCTGGGTATTTGCGTGTTGGGGGATTTTTTGTTCCATCCACCTATGCCGAGTTATATACAAATATATGGAACAAGTTTGGACGCTTCTCTGTAAATATTTCCAGGAACTATAGGGCTTTAGAACAAGAGGTGTCCAGTTTGCTTCCCATCATACATGAGATGATCTCACTCCCTTGGAATGCAGTTTTTGATGCAGTTTTCGAGGAGTGGGAGAAAGCTGTGAATAACGCTGAGCACTTTGGTCTGAATATCATGTGGCTATGTCACCGTCTGGGAGCCATGCGAGAGCATTTTTCTGAAGTACGAGAACTTGCTAGTCTGGAGGCGGTGACCAAGGCTAAAGAAGGGGTTGAAAGGATTTCCCGGGATCGGAGCTTACAGTGGAGACTCTTGGAAGGGTGGAAAAGGAGTATTCTGTAGGGACTGAGCAGCTTTCAAGGATTTTTTTTCTAGTTTTACAATTTTTATGAAGCACATTTATGGTTTTTCTTTTAGGATTTTGAGTAGGTAGGTTTTTGACAAGTTATTTGTGGAGAGAGATACTCTTTCATTATTTTTCGAAATGGATAAATATATTTGAATTGATTGATAAACTTGAAAACCTAACTATGAATGCAGAAATACTGCAATCATTTTGTAGGAAATAAAAATATTGCATAAAAATAGGGAAATATTTGAAATAAAACAATAATGTACTCATGCGTCGCAAGCTTTGAGCCACTTGCCATGAATTACTACTCCTTCTGGCTTGTCACTTTTTATGAGCTTGTAGTGACCACCCAGTAGAGTCTCAGTAATTATGTAAGGTTCTTTTCGGTAGTTAGAGGAATTGATGCAAGAAGTTGTGCCTTCTTAGTAATTCTCAGAACCATGTTTCCAATTTGAAAAGGTCCAGACTTTGGCATCTCGGCTAAAAAGCCTTCTTTTTGGAAAACCAATGATTGTTGGTGACATTTCTCATTATCAGGAGCGATCTGACTTGCAAGCGATTCATAAATCTTCATATTCTTAGCGAAAGCAGTTTTCAACCATTTTATAAAATATTGAAATCAATCGTCTTCCCATTCACATTTTCTAGACGTGACATAGTTGCCTTCTGGGTAGAGTCCCCGAGTTCTGACAGGACAGGGGGTCACCGATTGCAAAAAAGTTTGAGAAGCGGGACTTACTTAGCCAAACTTTAGAGTCTGAATTGAATCTACATGTTTTATGGGAAGTCCCCAACTACATTCCTCATCATTTGTGTCGACCATGTTCTTTAAGGTAGGTTTGAATTGAGTTTGAGTATCCTCTGCGAAGAGTAAGCGTTTTCCATCTACGAAATGATTCAGGGAAGCAAAGACATCTTCGCATTTTCCTTTTGAGAGAAAGAGAAGCTCGCACATACGTTCCATCAGAGATTGAACCATCTGATTAGTTAACTTCTCAGAGAGAGTGGAGTTTCTAACATAAATGGGATTCTTGTGGACTCCTTCAATTACAATTCTCCTGATTCCATCTTTTCAGTAAAGATATGATTCATATTGTTACACTCACTGGTTGGATGATTGACATATCGTTGATAATGACAATATTGCAGATTTATCATCTGCTGAGCCGAGGGAAGTCATCGTACGGGTGGTAACTGGATGATACCATCTTCTATCCAGGCCTCGAGTAGTTCGAGTACTTCTCCAATTGGAACTGGGAATTATGGGAAAATTATATTTGGCTTAACATCCTGTCCATGTTGCGGCTGTAACTATTATTGCGAAGATTTGGATGTGTTCTGATACAGAGTCAATCTTCGAGTTCGTACTAGTGTTGAGGTCGGATTGGAAGGAGAATGCTTTGTCTGTGACTCTGGTTGAGATGGAACTCTCCTCTTGGGTCCCTTGTTAGCGACATCAACAATTGATGGTTGAAAATTATAATGTTTGTTGACTAGCCGTCGACTTCCACGTGTATCACCAAGGTTTTTTTCTCTTGTCGGTCTAGTTCTCTCCAAGAGGGAAGGAGTAGTTGTTGAAGATTGCTTCGCAACTTCGTATAACTTAGAGAAAGTCTGAAAACGTAAATTTTCTAGAAGAGCACGATAAATAGGGATCATACCACTAATGCAGAGCTCCACTAGTTGATGTTCTGTCATATTCGGATTGTGACAATCCAATTCCTGAATTCTGAATCTCTTCATGTATTCATTGGGGTACTCATTGTTTCTATGGAACATTCTTCCCAGGTCTGATAGGGTAATCTGCTCGAAGACGAAGAAGTACTTCTTGTGTAAGGAATTAACCATGTCCTCCCAATCAGAGATGATGTTGGGAGTAATATTGTTATACCACGTGTAGGCCCTTCCAGTGAAGGACTTTGAAAATTCTTTGATACGTAGCACATGATTGTATTCACTTCCTCCGAGTGATTCGAGAAATTAAGAGACGTGCTCACGAGCATTTCCTGTTCTATCGTATAATGAAAAAGTATGAGATGAATAACCTACCGGTAGAGGGATCCTTTTAATTTCAGGCGGGTAAGAAGATTGGTGTTGATGGACCAAGGATGAGTATTCCTTGCCATGATTTCTTAGGAGTTTATCCAGATCTTCATGGGTGACAAAGTCGAGTTGTTGGTACCTCTGTGGTGGTTGATCATGAATGATATGAACTTCATCACTCCTATGATTCTTTGACGTCCCAACATCAGCGACGACTGTAGGGTTGGTCCTGGTTCGCTACATCAGGCGATGGTGTTTTTCCGGGGAGAGTTGCTCAGTCAAAGTTTTGAGGCAAGCAAGTACTTCCTTTTGAGTAGTGGCCATGTCCACCTGTGTTCTGGAAAGGACTTCCTGTCTCTTCATCAGATCAGTTATACTGGGTGGATTTTAGCATTCTTGGCGGTTTCAGGAGTCTTGTCACCGAGAGAGAGTGTAATAGAAGTAGTAGTATTGGGATTAGTATTGGTACGAGGAGGGTTAATAGTGATATGGGTGTTTTCAGAATCACCACCACCGACACTACCTGAACCGACTATAGGAGTTATAACTGCTCTAGACCTAAGATTCACCATCTTGAATAACTGAAAATTGGTTTTGTAATTGAGAGGTTGATCTTCCAATGTGGTCGCCAATTGTTTTAGGGTGAAAACAAATGTATGGTAAAATCGTACTTTCAAGTAGGTTCGAAAGATCATGCTCGAACAGAACGAGCCTAAACCAAGAAATGGCCATTCACGTCCTGCTTCAATCACAAAGGTGGAGAAGATTGGGTAGGTCTTAGGGGAGGTAAGCAAAGAAGGTTGAGAAATATCAGTGCGATAAGAAGTGTTTGAGGAAGAAAGGATTATCTCTGAGATAAATCACTAATTTTGTATGTTTTTAGTTTCCTCTGTCTTGCTGTCTTGTTTTGAATAGATGATAATGATCTATTTATAGTTTAAAGAATACACACTGATTTCTCGTAAGTGGTGGAAGTTAGGGAGAGGTGAAGAAGTGATGATTGTGGAGATTGTAGTGGGGTTATTTCCGTAAAGTAGGGAAGACCTTTCTGACCACTACTCCTCATCCTCTCAACTGCTCTGTAACCGTCCCACTACTTATTACCTTCTTGTTCGTGGATGTGCTGCCACAACGCATGATTTCGGTAGACCGCTAGACCAATACCCCAATGAGAGGCCCCCCCCCCCCCATGTGTTGTATTTGATATCTCGTGGAAATAGTGGAGTCATAAGCCACAATTGTTTTAATTAAGTCAAGGAAAGTCAAATAACTTGCTAAGTCAGTGAGGTAAGTTGTGCAACTCACTAGATTTATAATCAGACTGATTAGTGTCAAGTTTGGTAAGTTCAGTGGTCATGTACTTGCTTAAGAGTAACATGGCACTTTTAATGGCTAAGTATTAGCTCAGAAGTGACTTAGTGTAAGCCTGAGAGGCATTTGAGGCCAAATATTGTAGAGGGCTTCTTATGCCAGAAGACCTACTAGAAAACCATATAATATTTGGTATTATACCAATATTGAAAATAATGGCATATTTCTGAGAGAAGTAGCTAGCAAAGTTAGTATTATCTACTTAACACAAATAGTAATGTGCTAGCTCTTTTAGCATAAAAAAGCTAAAGTGTTAAAGTCTCAGGAGTAATGCCAATATGCGTAGCTTCTAGTTAGGACTAGGAAGCTAATGTCAAGGAGGTTTGAAGTTATCACTTCAACTAGGTTAAGTACAGTTAGCGCTAATGCGCTTGTGGCTAAGTCGCTAAGTATGGACGTGATAGGCCAAGGACGTATTAGCCATGGGAGACGCATCAGCTGGGAGGCATCAGCTGGGAGGCATCAGCTTAACCGTTACTCGGGGACGCGTCAGGTGGAGATAGGGACACGGTAGGCTTGTGGTGCGTCAGTTGGGACGCATCATCCAAGGGACGTGATGGAGTTCGGGATCTAGGGGCGCATCAGCGCTAGGGACATATGGCTAGGAATGGGACGCCTCAGCATAGCGATAGGGACGCTCCAGGAACGGGACGTGCTATGCCAAGACGCATCATGCCAAGACGTGGGTGTTAGGTTTCGCGCGTTTAGCGCTAAGGTTAAGGTGCTAAGGTAATGACGCGCTAGCTGAGGCCTCATCAGGCCAAGATGTGCTAGCTAAGGCCATGTTAGGCTAGTTGGAGCTTCTCAATCGCTGGGGTTAGCGCTTGGAAAATTAGCGCTTTTAGCGCTAGGGTCGCGAACTAGCGCCAATGTGGTGATAAGCCAAATAGTTGGTGCTAACTTTGCACTGATATGAGAAAAGGCTAGGGTTATCCTAGTTTAGAGACTCAATGCATCTTTTGAGGCATTGCTTATAGTTTATGGCGCGTCCAAGAGGAGTGACGCATAATTCGTGGCTTATCTTTAAGCAAAGTGCTAAAGAAGCATATTTGAGCTTAGAAGAGCAACTTGAGACGAGTTCATTGCGAACGAAGCGTTAAGCTAGAGTGTATTTCGAGGCTTAAGTATTAGCTATTCCCGTATTTTATAGATGTTGCTGGAACATTGATGTGCATTCGAGGCAAGTCCAAGGAATTCAATTGTGCAATTTATGCGACTTGAGACTAGATCGATATGGCATGAGTATTGAGGAGGCTGCAAGGCCAGTTTAGAATGTTTAAAAATAATATGTATTCTTAATTCGCTTGTGTAATATAAGTAGAGATACAATATTCCATATTTTGTTATAAAGTTAAGCATATGCGCATAAATACACACATATCCTTTTATATTTCTTCTGCTTAGCAGGGGCAATTTTATAATTCTAGCCCTTGTAAAAACTCACCATCTACAAGCGTAAAGGGATAATGTTAGCCTAGGGGCTAGCGTAGAGGAGCTAGGGTTATAATAGTGTTAAAGCACATCGTTGTCTTCTAGAGACATTATTTTTTTATTGTGGCGTGTGCAAAAGGAATGAAGAGTATTTTATGACACATCTTTGAGTATAATGCTAAAGTGGCTTATTTTGGAGAGCCAAGACGGCAGATGCGCATTTAAGAAAAGTTCAAGGAATTCAACCGTGAAATTTATGTGACTCGAAACTGGTTTAAAGGGCATAGATATTGTGAGTGCTTTAAGAGACTACAATATCAGTTTAGAATGTTTGTAGTTATTTGTAGAGATTGTATTATCAATTCACTTGCGGAATATTAATAGAGATACAATATTTCGTGTTTTGATATAGAGCTAGAAGCATGCGCATAAATATGCATATGTACTTATACGTTTCTGCTGCTGGGCGAATGGTAATTTTAAAATTCTATCCCTCGTCAAAAAAACTCACCATCTACATTAAGTCCCATCCTTAGTGAGGAACAGTAATGTTGCACAGTAAGCACTAGATGGTGACAATATACTTACAATAATTGTATATGCATAATTAAAGTCTTAGAAGTATGGGAAGATGTACTTAGCTTCTCTGAGGTTGAGATGTGCGCCCCTTAGTGTTAACCTTGGCTAGGGTTAGTGGATCCCAAGTCCTTGTCAAGAATGTTAGCTTGCCTGTGAGTAGAGAGGGGATGTTGTTGGCATTAGATATTCTTGGGCTTTTAGATTGATTTCCTAATCCAATAAAGATGATAACCCCTGTTTTTTCGCACTTGCACATTGATACGAGCAAAATTTATACATTTTTACCGCTTAATCTATATTTGTTAGTGCCCATTTTTATGTTAATACGTTATTTTTGTGCTTTTATAGTTCGTTCACATAATTTCCGATGTTACGAATAAACATAGTTAAATAGGCTATTATTCATTGTACGTGTAGATCAACAAAACACAACAGAAGGTTGGACCGATAGCTCATCGGTAAAAACAAACTGACAAGAAAAAGGGACATTTGTGCCTTCTATTGGAGGGAGCACATGTATGGGCCTTCGATTAGTGTCTGCCACTTTCTATAGTTGTGTAGTTGTTGGTTAGGTTGCGAGAAAATAAAAAAGAAAAGTACAGAGAAAAGACGTGATAAGGAGTTGAGACTTCAGACGGAAAAGAAAAGATGGCATCAGATCTCTTTTGGAGCCGATGGAATAAAGCGAATGAGAGATGTTGGTGGCACGTGGCTGGCAGAAGTGGCGAGGAATAGACTGAGGGAGACTAACAATGAATGTGGGTTCGAACGGACGTTCGATTGAGGTCTAACTTCTGACACAAACAAGATAGTAAAAACAAAAGTAAAAAGGGAGATAAAGAAGAAGTCTTGACGTGGCATAGACAAAAAGTATTCCCTCCGTTTCAGGAAAAGAGTTACTATCACTTTTTCATTTTAGCTTATTTTTAGACTAAAATGAAAAAGTGATAGTAACTCTTTTCCTGAAACGGAGGTAGTACTA
>JAJJMC010018427.1:0-79520 GCA_023531435.1 Papaver californicum | reverse complement strand
AAAATAGTAAAAGTTGATAATAATATTGAGTGATACTGGGACTCAGTTTTCCATCATTTTCCATATTCATGCGATTAATACATTAATTATACAAAATTTATAGCTCATATGATAAAAGTATTGACTCTGATTCTTTGTCAAAAGTAGATTTTTAAAACATTAGATGTAAATCATAAGCATAGTGCATCAAAAGTACCTAGCTAAGACTAAGCATACACCATCAAAGAAAATCACAAATAATTAAGAAAAATCATAAATTCAATTAAATTAATACAAAAAGTCATAAAAGAATTAATTACAATTACCACAATCATGAAATATGGCTTCCTCCATCGTCCTAGTGATGGGGTTTAACTCATCATAGCAAACACTATCTCAAATGATGGATACATGGCTCAAAAGTGCTTGAGAAGAGGAAAAATAAAAGAAAGAACTGACCAACTGAGTCGCAGAAAGATTAAAATCTTTTAAATAAATGAACGACTGACTTCGGGCGAAGTTGGAAAAGCACAGCTTTTTTGTGTGTTAATACCCATAAACCGTCGTAGTTACTGTAGTGAAAACCGTTGTGAAAGGGTTTGATTTCAAAGGAAAAGGCAAAACAGTGAACGACAGTTCTAATATGTTGTATCTTCTTCTTAAACTGAAATTCAAGAACAATGACAGAGAAAATCTGATTTTTTTTGTGAATCTGGCCGAAGCCAACTCCCCTTCTGAGATTTACTCGACTTGTTTATATACTTCCACCTCAGAATCTCGACATAACTTCTTCAAATCTTCTCACAGATTATTAATCATAATTCTTGGCAAGAAAATTCTTCTCGGCTTTAATTTCTTTTCTTCTTCTTCAAGAGTAGTATAAAAAATGGAAAGATTATCTTATACGAATAAGGAAGAATATCACCAGTTTCCCAAAATAATGTTCTTCCCTGTTTTAGCACGAAGAAAATATATCACGAGATATTTGATTTGTTTTGAATTTATACGGGTCCCAACTGTGTACAACTCATAAAAGGCAAGAGGATAACTTTGTTTAACTCCTTGAATATCTCCAACGAATTCTCACAGATTGACCAAGAACTGTTCTTGCCAAAACAAATATTTTGAAATGGATAAGAAAGTGGGTGCCTTTATCGATATGATGGGTGCCTTTATCAATTAGTGTGGGTTCCCTTATCAATTTTGAGGGTGCCTTTATAACTTTTTAAGCCCATTTTTCCATGATTATTTATTCTTCCAAAAATACCTACAAACACATAAAATAACACAATTAGTATACAATCGAGCACTATCAATATAAGGAATTGAGACAAATCAGTTACAAAAATGTGTATATCATATATATCTCATCTCCCTCCATTCACAGCTTCACTTTTATTTTCCTTTTATTTTCTCACAAGCAAAACACGTGGTTGCTTTTTTCCCTTTTTCCTTGTTTATTAAGAGAAAAAGAAAAAGACGCGTCCTCGAGAAAGCATTGGTGTTAGCAGTCCGTTTCTTGAGAACGCAACATCAAGCTGAGGCTCGTTACTTGGGAATATTATTTATTTTCTCTTTGTCAACCCCTCATTGTTCCATTATTTGTTTGGAGTAAAGTGGTCTTCAACAGCAACAACAGTAATACCGATAAGTTTGATCTCAATAAACCATTGTCTTCGATAATGTTCTTTTGTACTGAAGACTTCATCCTGTTATTTTATGTCTTAAGCAGATCATGGCAGTTCCTGATCGAAACCATAATTCTGATTCTTCAAGTACGAAACTGGGTTATAGAGGTAAAAGGATGAAGGTGATTTCTCCTCAAGAAGTACAGTATAAAATCAGTCGTTCTTTTAACAAGGTTACAAAACTCGTGCAAGGTATGCCTCTTGACCGTTTGAAAGCGGCTCATGAATATGCTCTGAGTCTTACATCCACTATTATTACTGAAGAAGAAGCAAGGCGCCGAGAGGAATTGGAGAAGAGAAAGGTTGAGGATGAGAAACTTACAGCTTTCATGCAAAAGCGTCATCTTCAGGCAATTGCGAAAAGGGAAGAGGAAGTATCCTTACGAGGAGAATTATGAAGATCATATAGCGTACGAGTCTGAATCATTCTCAGAAACTGAAGCAGAGCATGATGATGCTTGGTATGACAATGTAAGAAGGTTCTATTGACCTTGTTGATGATGAGGATCCCGAAGAAGATTCGGAGGAAGATCCTGACGAGATTCCAGAGGAAGATTCTGAAGTAAATGACCTTAAAGAGGATTCTGAAGAGGACCGGGAAGAAAGAAAGCATGATTCTGATGAAGAGGGTGATGACGAATGATGTAATTATAGACAGTGGTAAAAAGGTTCGTTCAAGACTTATGAAGATTTGGTTTTACATTTAAGTTCAAACACTAAACTAACAAATATATACAAAAGATGGTAGTAATATTAAGGATAATTAAGACAAAGGATTCCATCAAAATCACTTTTGAGTGATGAATACAATGATAACAATTATATCTCTTTTATTTACTCTATTTCTTTGCCAAAAGTAGATTTCTAAAATATTAACTGTAAATCATAAGCAATGTGCATCAAAATCTCTAAGTCTAAGCATACACCATCAAACAAAATCACAAATAATTAGTAAAAATCATAAATCAATTAGAATAAGTGAAAAAAGTCATGAAGAACCAATTATCGTTACCAAACAATTGTTAAATATGGCTTCCTCCATTGTCCCAGTGATGGGATTTAGCTCATATTGCTCAAAACACTCTCAAAAGATAGATACATAGCTCAAAAAGTGCTTGAGAGAAGAAAAGAATCAAAAACAATTGAAACAGGGAATATGAGACGTTTATAATTGTTACAAAAAGTTTTTTCCATGTCGCTAAAGAAGAAAGGTAACACAGTCGAGTAAACGACTGATTTTATTCGCTGTAAAGAGAGAAGGCTTTAGCCACACAAACTGCGACTGTTTTTCTATGTCCTTATGGACTTCTTCTTCTTCCTGTCGACCTGTGATTAACCCTAGCTCTCTGATTTTTTCTTCTCGTGATTCTGGCCTCTGCCAGCCTCCTAAAACTCTTCTAGCACTTCTCTATTTATAATTAAACACTTCCCAAATCCTCAAATCCTCTCATTCAATGAGAATCACATCGGCAAATCTTTGATTTAACATAAAAATTATTCTTGAGATTTTTTTCTTCCACGGTCTTTACTTCTGTGATTTTCTTTCCTTTCTTCTCACGCTGTTGCCTTTTCTATCTCAAGATGTGATGTCCAAATCTCTAACACACAATATCGAGAGAATATTTCCTTTCCAGCCCGAGAATATAAATTCTGTTCAAACATTATCTTTACGATATTTCATTTGTATTTTTATGTGTTTGCGTTATGTACAACTCTTCTTTAATACAGAAAGAAAAGATCTTGTCTTAAAGCCTTGAGATCTTTCCGAAAATAAATCAACTAATTGCGCAGTAGAGAAGAGAAAATTTCCCGCCACAATTTGATTTAAATTTTAAAAGGAGAGTTTTCCTAATCCAAAGATTGGGTGCCTTTATCAATTTCCAGGGGTGTTTTTATTAATTTTTTTGAGCCAATTTTTCCAACAATGTTTTTTCCCAAAAATACCTACAAACACATAAAAACAATATAAAAATTAAGACAAATCAGAAATAAAAATATGTGTATCAAATACCCTCAAACTTATTATTTGTTAATCCTCGAGCAAATTTAATCTAGAAAATAAAACTCCTAACTCACTGTCGCAGGCATCGCGATTGCACTTAGCGTGTGCAACGATCCTTTGAACCCCTAGGTGGCCCTAGTGGACGAGTTTTGTATCGTGAGGGTTTACAGGAGATATACCCACAAAACCTTTACTCCAAACTCTAGCTACTTGTGAACGATCGAGGGTAGACACTAAACATGCTATTTAGTTAACTACTAAACTCTTTGGGTATGGGAAGAATTACCCTATATGAATCCAATTGTTGTACACGAGTTTACACTCAAGTGCACAAAAATTTATATGAATAAAAATAAAGCTCTACTCAGATAGTCGTATAATGGACCATGATACTCGGAATCTAACAAATCTAAATCACATGAATAGATTAAGAAGATGGATATGAAGATAGAAGTGTGCGCTGTTGACTAAGGTGATCGGTGTTTCCCAAAATATTTGTATGAACATCATGCCAAGATGAACCCTAATGGATTGCGATACGCACCCACTGGTATGAATCTTAATTCTAGTATCAACTCAGCTGGTATGTACAAGGGCCCCAGTGGTCCATTTATTTATTTATTTATTTATTATTATTATTATTATTATTATTATTATTATTATTATTATTATTATTATTATTATTTCGACAACATGATTAGATCTTTTGAATCTAAGCGCATGCTCCTTGTCAGCAGATTACATGATAATTCCTACGGATCCTTCCAAGTGTCAATACTCGAGTTTTTTTTTTCTCCATTGGTCAAGTTCCTTTAAAATAATGGGGCATGATCTCAATCATTCAACTTCATCCTAGCGGCAACAACAAGGAGATACTAGTGCCCCACCAAATCACTTAGAGAAACACAAAAAATTATAAAAATAAAAATAAAACGTGATATGATGACGATTTTGAGATATGGTGACGACTATCATGTTATTTCTAACATCTGAACTATATCATTTTATGAATAAACCATTTAGCTGGGCACACCAACTCCTATAGACAAGAATTTTGTTTCCATCTACTTAGAATGGTTAGTGTCATCCTGAATTGTTCACCAGTTTCTAAATTTTGGAGTTTTTAGTACAACTAAATTTTTTAAATTTTTATCCCTTACCCCAAAACTTAGATTCAACATAGTCCTCAATGTTCTGAAAGATAAATGAATGAAAACATGAATAAAAAGAAAATAATGAACAAAGTAAAAGAGATGGGGGAAAGATATTACCAGCACCGTATACCAAAGGCATATGGGTTGCCTCCCATAAAGCGCTAATCTTAAAGTCTTTATCCAAACCGAGAAAGGATCAGTCACAATAAACGAATCATATAATAATAATCTGAATAATTGTGAATCCTTGAAGTTAATCAGATTGGACTCACACAGTTTGACCACAATGGAAGTGGTGGTCATTCTTAAGCAAATATTTCGATTTTAATCTCCTAAGGTAATTAGGTTTAGTCTCAAAACTTAATAACTGACACATTTGAAATTCAAACGTTCCTACAATTGGATGAAAAAATTTTGGTGGGAAAACAAATTCAATCTTGGTATTATCGCCTGGATATACCACATCAACCATAGGATGGATCTCTAACAACTGACTTCTTTCTGGACACCATTAGCTTCGGGAAAACCTGTATGAATATCTCTTGTAAAATGGTTGAGGCACATATGTCAAGTCCCAAATGAGGGATCTTTCTAAGATTCAAAGTTAAAGCACAGGGAGAATGATAATCACCCCCAAACTTATAATTTTGGGTGTCTCTAGATAGACTAGTACAATCTCCCTAATTTCTAGATCATCAGATTCCTGAAAAATGGTTAATGCTTCTTCTAAGTTATAAAACAGAGTTGCATCCTCACTCATATTTAGAATCTCTACGAGTCTATTTTCTTTTTCTAAGACTATTGTTTTTAAATTGTTGTACTATAAAACAACATTCTCATGATAAACTCGTTCCTCTAAACCATCATCGGCTTCAAAACAAGACATCTAAGATAGTGGCATCTCTAGTCAAATCCCCTTCCTTTTGAATAGGCGAATAATCATTAAAGTTATTAGGATTTGAACCAAAAATAACATTATTTCATGAAGCTCAATTGGAGTAACGAATTCCTGATTACTATTCCTACATATTTCAGATTCTTCATTAGCACTATCCTCATCATCATAATCATCACCATGATAATATGAAGATGGTCGAACCTTATCTAAACAAATATTTTTACCAATTATAAGCTCGCACTCTTGATTAGGTTAATAATAATTATCCTCATTTTCAAGGTAATATTGGAAACACTAAATTGACAGTTAAATTATTTTGAGAAATCCTCATTGCTGCATTTCTTTCCTTCGTCTCTAACTTATACCTATTTGTCTCTAACTCAAACCTATTATTAATCTAAGTTAAATTCTAGAGTGTTTCTTCTAGAGGCATAATGGGTTTATACGGAGTACTAGATTGCAACTGCTCGGGTGATTCTTCTAGATAAGTATTTCGGTCACCATATGGAGTACTAGACCACATCTTCTTCATGGATTTTTCGAAACAAATAGTACTAGATTATAATTTCTTGAGGGCCTCCTTCAAAGACAAAGAACTCGAATTTTGCTCGGTTTCCCGCTCACATGACTGGTGCGCGTACAAATAGTAATTGGGATCACTATGGTATAGTCCATAACCTTCAGAAGGTTGGTGATGGTCCCAAGTACTATCCACACTATGGTAACAGTACGGGTAATGTCAATTTTGAAATTCAGTCGGATATTCATTGTATTGGCTATCGTAATACCAGTTCGACATTTTTAATATTTTTATTTTTTTGGTGCAAATGCAAATGCAAGGTTGACTAAAATAGGTAATCATGTTACCTTAGCAAAATATACGTAAAGTCAAAGACTGGTCAAAGGTACGAGGCTAAGGCTTGTGGAATTTCATATGGTAACTCCCATCAGGCCCAAGGCACGGGTTCAGCTTACTTTTCCACGAGTTTTCCTAAAATCGGTAGTCTGACGATGCAATTGGTTTTTTTTATATACAAAATAAAATAAAATATAAAATATATACAAAATAAAATAAAATATAAAATATATACAAATTGTTTCTAAAAGTAAATAATGAAAAATCTAAGCATTAATGAAAAAGAAATTAAAAAAAATAGATTTTATTACTTACCATTTTCGGTAGGATATTTCTACAATTAATGTAAAAGATCACCTGCACATCAAAGCTAAGAAAAATACCCAAGCAAAATCTAACAAAGGGAAAAAATAAAAAAATAAAAAAATTCTAGTTGACCTATTTAAAAAATAAACCTAACAAAATAAGTAAATCTAAAACCCTAACCTAAAAACAAGTCCGTGTCGGCGGCGCCAAAAACTGATGTTGTGTAGAAGTGGTAAGAAGGTTCGTTCAAGACTTGTGAAGATTTGGTTTTAAATTTAAATTCTAATACTAAACTAGCAAATATATACAAAAGATGGTAGCAATATTAAGGATAACTGAGACAAAGGATTCCACCAAAATCACTTTTTAGTGATGAATACAATGATCCTTAACAATTATAGCTCTTTTATTGACTTTATTTCTTTGCCAAAAGTAGATTTCTAACATATTAATTGTAAATTATAAGCACGGCGTATCAAAAGCTCTAAGTCTAAGCATACACCATCAAACAAAATCACAACTAATTAGTGAAAATCATAAATCAATTAGAATAAGTGCAAGAAGTCATAAAAAACCAATTATAGTTACCAAACAATTGTGAAATATTTCTTCCTTCATTGTCCCAGTGATGGGGTTTAGCTCATCATGCTCAAAACACTCTCAAAAGATAGGTACATAGCTCAAAAGGTGAGTGAGAAGAAGAAACGAATCAAAAATAATTGAAACAGGGAATATTTGAGATGTTTATAATTGTTACAAAAAGTGTTTTCCCTGTCGCTAAAGAACAAAGGTAACACAGCCGAGTAAATGACTGATTTTGTGTGTTGTAGAAAGAGAAGGCTTTAGCCACACAAACTGCGACTGTTCTTTCCTGTCATTATGGACTCCTTCTTCTTCCTATCGATCTGTGATGAACCCTAGCTCTCCGATTTTTTCTTCTCGTGATTCTGGCCTCTGCCAGCCTCCTAAAACTTTTCTAACACTTCTCTATTTATAATTGAACACTTCCCAAATCCTCAAATCCTCTCATTCAATGAGAATCACATTGGCAAATCTTTGATTTAACACAAAAATTATTCTCGAGATCTTTTTCTTCCTCGGTCTTTACTTCTGTGATTTTCTTTCCTTTCTTCTCACGATATTTCCTTCTCTAGCTCAAGATGTCATGTCCAAATCTCTAACATATAATCCCGAGAGAATATTTCTTTTTTATCCCGAGAATTTAAATTCTCTTCAAACATTATCTTCACGAGATTTCTTTGGTATTTTTCTATGTTTGCGTTATGTACAACTCCTCATCAATAAGGAAAGAAAAGATAAAGCCTTGAGATCTTTCCGAAAATACATCATCCAATTCACGCAGTAGAGAGAAAAAAATTTCCCGCCACAATTTTATTTGAATTTGAAAATTAAGGAGAGGTGCCCTAATCCAAAGATTGGGTGCCTCTATCAATTTCCAGGGGGGCCTTTAATAAATTTTTTGAGCCAATTTTTCCAATAATATTTATTTCCATAAAATACCAATAAACACATAAAACAACACAATTAGTACTGAATCGAGCATTATCAATATAAAAATTGAGACAAATCAGACACAAAAATGTGTCTATCAACGAACACGACTCTGATTCGGATTCTGAGTCTTCTGATTGAGTTTAGCTTAATTAATTTTGGTAGCTTTCATATTTACGTGTTTCGTGGACATCTTCTTAGAATTTCATGTATGGCCGTCTGTCGGGTCCCAAATGTATTGGCTTATTCGAAAAATACCTTGTTCTTTGGAGGATCTATCTCGTGTCTGGTACTGCATGGTTGGAACCATATTTTTCTTTTAGCGTGTTTACTAAATTTGCATCAATGTCTTCACGTCTTGAAATCAATGAATGAATGACTTTTATAAAAAAAATTGTCAATTTTCATCACAAAAATTTCAGAAGAATAGTATTTGGGAAAAACGTTGTAGAATCTTCGTATGACCCCGTTTTGGATTATTGACCCTTCTACCTTCATTAGAAAATAATTCTTACGTAAAATCCAAGTTCTGAGCTTGTTTGGGGCGTCAAAACGACCCAATAGTAGAATTCAGGAAATACCTAGGAAAATTCTGACAGTTTTCAGACCCGACAACGCTAACCATTTTTACCATTACTCTTAGCTCATTTATCCGATTGATGCACCCTGTTAGAATTTTATAGTAGATATATATACAAAACTTTTGACATAAGAATCATGCCCAGATTCATCAATTGTTGCCAGCTTCAGAGTTTCCAAGAGGAAGAGTAAAATTGCTTCTAAGGCGTTTTTTGTAAAACGTCTTGTGATTGCTCCAAATCATATAATTATTTAAATACCACTTTATAATGAATATATACGATGTTTATGAGTACGTATAACAAGTTTTATGATTCATACTCAAATTTTTTTATGTTTGGGACATTCTGACTTAATATGCCTGTACCCTCTCTACTTTTAGGGGAGAACAGTTAAAGAAAATAAGGTGAAGTAATTAGTAAGAGGAAGGGGATTACCGGGAATTGTAATGTTGATACTACTACTTTTCCGATCTAGAATCATGGGGCGAGCTCTACTTGATATATTCTCCCAGCATGAGATCCCATGTGGGGATGTAATTCAACGGTGCCATGGATCCTTAAATGTTGACTCTGCTTCTGGTGAGACTCTATTATAAAACTCATTGGCAGGATTGAAAGTGAGTTTGAGGGTCAAGGTTAGGAAGTCAGATTCTGAAAGACTTGAGCTATCTTTTAAAGGATTATTTGAATTTAAATCTTTATGTATTTTAAAGGTTTTTGTGAGTAGGTTCCGACAGGTAATTCATAGAGATTTTCCTTTAAGAAGAAACAATGATACTTCTACTTGATTAATGAAATTGAAATCCTAAGGATGCCTAAGGTGATAATTGTAGGCATTTTGAAGGAATTGTAAATACTACATGAATAAAAAACAGGGAAATAGGGATAATAACAGGATGCTCAGTCGAAAGCCTTGAGCCATTTGATGTGAATGACCATTGTGCTAGGTTTGCCTTCTATAGTGACCTACCTATAGTAGTTGTTGGTTGTAGCCCATAAAATTTTGTATGTCCCTTCCCAGTTGGAGGGGTGTCGATGCTTCGATGCTTTGAGAACCAAATACCCTACCTGAAAACCATTCGGTTTGATTGTTTTAGCTCTGTAAACCTTAAGTTCATGCAGCCGAACCTCTTCTCTAATATCTCTTGAATCATATATAAGGGAGAATATATTTGAGAATTCTGGTGGTTCATAAAAGGCGGCAGTGAACTTGGACCACCTGTTGAAGTATTGAGCTGGAGCATCTACCCATTCATAACGACAGGATAAAACACGATTGTTGTTTCTAGCAAGGTCTAGTCCCCATTCTGATGGCATGTGAGGATGGTCCAATGACAAGGAAGAAAATTGAGTCAGAGCTACCTGTGCGCGGTATTTTTTGACATAAGCCGACACATTCTCAGTTGGTGTTTGACTCCCCGACACATTCCAGGTACAAAGGCAGGTTCTTGCTAAAACTGGGTTTCAGTCTATGAAGAGGGCATTTAAGTTGAGGTAGAACTTATGTCCCAGATTTTATAATGGCCGATGATTGTTGGAGCGAGGAACGTCCCAAAATCATATCATATTTGAGCTTCCCTTTGACGATATGAAATTTGGTACTTTTCTGGGTGGCTCCTACTGTTACTGCAAGAGTGATGTGTCCATAAACATCTTTAAGTTATTCCTTCAGGATCTCTGACTGTCGGCGGCGAGCATGTAGCTTCTTGTCGAGTTACTTCTACCGCTTTCAGAGTCGTGAAGTTGATAACATTGACATTTATGCCAGCATCAACTAGTGTCTTTCTGAATTTAACATCTTTGAGGCGTGCAGTAGTGAAAATTCCCCGGTTGCGCCCTTCATCATTCTGACTGCTTATGTCTTCCAAATAGAGCTTGTCTCGGGCATAAGTTTCTTCGGCGAGAGGTGGTAGGCGCTCTCCAGATACGACTTGATTGAGAGAACTAAACAAATAATTACGCTGATCCTTTTAAAAATGAAAGAGCTCACACATGCACTCCATTAATGATTGAACTGTTTGATTGAATGGTTCTCTAGAGATGGTGAAGCTTCAGGATGGGGATTCTTGTGAATACCTTCAGTCCCCAGTTGCAACTCTCCTGCCTATATTTTCTCTTTGAAGATAAATCTCAGACTGTTGCATTCGCTGGTGGGTTGATTGATGAACCGATGGAACGATAATATTTCGGGTCTGACATTTCCTGAGGATTATGTGGGTGTTGCACAAGTGGTAACCTGACGATCCCCTATTGTATCCATGCCTCTAGCATTTCAAGGACTTCTTCCATAGGGATTGGAAAATCAGAACAGGCTATGTCATGTTTTATATCATATTCCTATATCATATTCCTACTGCTGTCGTTGCCCTTTGAGAACACCCTAGGATCGAGTTACTCGCTGGATCGATGCCTGGTTCGCACCCGGAGTAGAAGGGAGGCGTTTAGTTTGTGGCTCTTGCTAAGATAGAGCTTTTCCCTTGGTCCCTTCATTACTGACAACACTTATTGATGGTTGGATGGTATACTGCTTGTTGATCAGTCGTCGACTTCAAGATGTCTCCACATTTTTCTTCTCTTGCGGGTATGGTTATCTATATCATGGCAAGAGCAGTTGTGGCAGACCGTTTTGCGGCTTCGTGTAACTCAGAGAAAGTATAGAAACATAAAATTTCTAAAAAAACAGGATAGACAGGGATCATACCATTACTATAAAGTTCCACCAAGTGATGCTCTGTCATATTTGGGTCATGGCAATCCAACGCCTGAATCCTGAATCTCTTCACATAGTCATTGGGATGCTTGTTATTCTTCTGGAACATTCTTCCCATGTCTGACAGGGTGACTTTTTCAGAGACGAATAAGTACTTCTTGTAAAAATCATTGACCATGTCTTCCCAATCAGAGATGATGTTGGGAGCGATATTGTTGTACCATGTGTAGGCTCTTCCCGTGAGGTATTTTGAAAATTCTTTGAGATTAGAACATGATTATATTTGTGTCCCCCGAGTGATTCCAGAAATCGAGAGATATGTTTACGAGAATATCCAGTTCCATCGTACAACGAAAACGTTCGAGATGAGTAATCTCCTGGTAGAGGGACCCTCTGAATTTTGGTTGGGTACGGAAGTTGATGCTGGATGATTGAGGATGATTATTCCTTGTCGTGATTTCGTTAAAGTCTCTACAGATCTTCATGGGTAAAAAAATTGGATTGTTGTTACTTGTACGGTGGGCGATCGAAAATGATATGAACTTCTTTACCTTTTCGAGCCTTGGACGTTTTAACATCAGTGGTAGTTGTAAATTTGATCATGTCTTGCTCTGTCAAGTGATAGCGTTTCTCTGGAAAAAGCTACTCCGTCAAGGTCTTGAGCAAAGAAAGTACCTTATTCTGAGTAGTGGCCATGTCCACCTGTGTTTTGGAAAGAACTTCATATCTCTTCATCAGATCAACAATGTTGGGTGGCATTTGAGTATTCCCGGTGTTCTCAGCAGTCTTGTTACCAAAAGGAAATATGGTAGTAGCATTAGGAGTAGCATTGGTACGAGGAGGGTCGGTAGTGATAGGGGTGTTTTCAGAATCACCACCACCAACACGACCAGTACCGACAATAGGAATTGTAACCGCTCCAGACCTAAGATCCACCATCTTGAAAATTGGATTTTGTAATTGAGATATTGATCTCCCACTGTGGTCGCCAATTATTTTAGGGTGAAAACAAATGTACGGTAAAATTGTACTTTCATATAGGTTCGAGAGATCAAGCTCGAACCAGACGAGCCTAAACCAAGAAATGGTCGTTCTCGTCCTGCTTCAATCACAAAGGTGGAAAAGATTGGATAGGGCTTCGTGGAGGGATCAAAGAAGGTTGAGAAAGTTTTTGTGTAATGAGTAATTATAGTATGTGATAAAGAATGAATTATCTCTGAGATGAATCGCTAATTCTGTATATCTTGTCTCTTGTCTCTTGTCTCTTGTCTGTCTTGTTCTTGTTTCAAATAGATGAAGCCATCTATTTATATTTGGTGGAGACACACTGATTTCTCGTAAGTGGTGGAAGTTACAAAAGAAGTGGATGTGTAATGATTGTGGAGACTGTAGTGGAGTCATGTCCGAAAAATAGGGGGACTTGTATGACTACTACTCCTCGTACTCTCAACTGCCTTATAACTGTCCCACGACTTGTTACTTTCTTGTTCGTGGATGTGTTGCCACAACACACGATTGTCGTAGACCGCCAGAACAATACCCCAATGAGAATTCCCCCATGTGTTGTATTTGATATCTTGTGGAAATAGTGGAGTCGTGGACTATCACTTTTGATTAGGTAAAGTCAAGTCAGGTCAATGACTTGCTAAGTAGATGAGGCAAGTTGTGCAACTCACTATCTTGGTAATCAGACTGATTAGTGTTGAGTTTGGTAAATTTGGTGGCTATGCACCAACTTGGGAGTAAAATGGCGTATTTAATGGCTAAGTATTAGATTAGAACTTGATGAAACTAAAAACATTTCCTGAACCTGACTTTGTTGCTGATGATGCATAGGCTACAGTGAACCTTTGGATGCCTAATCTAATATTGATGACAACAACCTCCATTTTGTATGTAATGCCTCTTTAGAAACAACCAATTGCTAAATATAACAGATGTACATGCTTGTTTATTTTAGGGTTTCATATTCCGTACTATAGTTTTGATATTAAAAAATAAATATATAAAAATTCCTAGCCTCTAACTTGTCACTTTATGCTCCGGTTTTGGGTTTCTAACGAGCTTTTGGCATGATATTTGAGGCACGGGCACTTCTATACTTGGGTACTATTTAAGAGACACTTCTAATCAGTATTTAGACAAGTTTATCACAAGAAAGCTGGAGAAAACAGGAGAAAGGAGATTAGGGTTTACCCTAAAATAAGGGAACCTTGGTATTTTTGTAACGTATTTCGTCATTTTATTTTGTATATTTTCCATGGGGCTTAGTATACCCATGAATAATTGAATTTATATTGATTAAGGATGAATTCAATATTCTGAACATGAAGCTTGATTAGTTATAGCCTTGTTTTGTAAAATTTATGACAATCAGATTATGATTATAGATAATCATAAATTAATAAATAAGTTTTATATAATTATTGTTGCAATAAATTTTAACACACCGCTTTAAAAATAATTGATTATATCAAAAAAATGGTTTATATGAAAAACTGTTTGGTAAACATATTTATCATTATCATTTTTATTTTTCTTTTGAACATGAATATATCTTCTGACACAAGGATTACTAATAAATAAAACATGTTCTATCATATCCTAGTTATACAAAAGCAAGATGGCAATACAATTTGTTCAATTTTTGCTCTACGGATCCTCAAGTTGTAACTGGTTCTCACGATACCACAATCAAGTCCTGGGATCTGCAAAATGGGAAAATGATGGTAACACTAGCAGACCATAAGAAATATGTTCGATCGAGGAAATTCATCCAACACATCACAGTTTTGCGTCTGCATCTGCTGATAACATAAAAAGAACTTTCCTTCCGAAAGGAGAATTTCACCATAATATGTTTTTCTAAAAAAAGATTCAAATGCAATGGTTGTTAATAAGGATGGTGTAATATCTACCAGAGGTGATAATGGAAACATGTGGTTCTGCGACAGGAAGAGTAAGCATAACTTTCAACCCCAAACGATTGTGCAGCCTAGTTTATTGGAAACTGAAGATGGAATATATATGTTATCTCTTACGACATAATTTTTTCAAGAGTTGTTACATGTGAAGCTGATAAGACGATTAAGATGTGGAAAATAAGACGAAAATAAAACTATAACCATAATTAAGATGGTAAAAGAAGTAATACTCAATATTTAATTACCTTTGGGGGCCTCTTAAAGACCAGTGAGCACCCATACTAAACACATTCATCCCCATCCATGGCTAGATGATGTTTATGACAATCTTAATGCCAAGAAGGCATAGTTAGAGCATTTTTTTTTAAATCTCAACTCTAAACAGTTCAAATATAGCAAATAACTTACAAGTAACCTCGCACCACTGAGCCATTTTTTTGGTTTTGTTCATGCATTTCCATACATGCGAATAGCCACATTTAGTGCAGTGAATTCGTCTAGATTTATCACATTTATAATCCACGACATCCTATTAACATAAAATACAGTCAAATGACTAAGTTCCTAGGTGTAGATGGTGGGTTTTTTCCAAGGCTAAAATTGTAACAAACATGTTACTGACCCGGGTATCAGAATATATTGAACTTTAGTATATTATCATTTTACAAAGAATCTTAGGAATATGCTAAGTCACGATGGGTGTACATCCATCTCTCTGTCTCTATATATATATATATATATGTATGTATAAATACAATCATTATTATTGTATGACTCAGTATCCATCTATGAATGAAATTCTTAGAATAGTGCTGGTGCTTGTTGCAATACTCCCAAATATTCTATAATTTCTACATAATAAATCTCTAACTCCTAGATGGATTACCCACTAGTATAGAGCAAATTGAGTCTTATAGTGATATAATCCCGGCTAAATTCCTAGAATTACTTTATATCAATATTCAAACACTAATTGAGTAATATTGATTTATCAAAGTGCATATGTATACTTGTACGGAAGCACATGATAAGTTGCGCATGAATGCACTAGGTTGAGGCATCACAACTTTGTCTAAACACCAAGTCATTGTCGCGCCAAATTCAAAGATAAAGCTCCAATTAACCAAGCCCTAATATTGGTTGAGCTTGAAATACTTGTCTCCAATATTGGTGGCACCAAAATCCCAATATTG
Organism: Papaver californicum; assembly: GCA_023531435.1. Taxonomy (NCBI): domain Eukaryota; kingdom Viridiplantae; phylum Streptophyta; class Magnoliopsida; order Ranunculales; family Papaveraceae; genus Papaver; species Papaver californicum. The sequence continues at coordinate 63,717 of JAJJMC010018427.1, read as the reverse complement.
GTCGAAATACAACGAAACCCTAATATTGGTTGAAACCCTGACTTCTGACGTACAGTCATAATCATCTTGGAAAAACGTACCAATAGGTGGAGAATGGGGAAAAATGTTCTAAACAACATATGTTCTCTTATATGTCTATTGCAACATACTAAAAGGACATCTTATTCCAAGTGACGGTCTAGGAGATATAGCCCGGATTCTAGAAAAAAGTACAAGTTGAAAATTGTCAGAATTTTGCGTCAAATATTCCTAGACGATTAATGTTTGCCCCGCCTGACTGCCAAAACGAGTTCTAAACCTAAACCCTTCCATGTTGGGAGATTGCTGGAAAATTTCAATTTTGAATTAGGGTTAACTATTGAAAACGAACATTGTATGAAGAATCTATAGCGTTTTTGCTAAAGTAGCTCTTTTTCTTTTTGGACAAGTTGTCCCTCCAACTTAGTTGACATGCTTCTTTTCGTGTCAGGCCCTCCAACTTTGTCGGCCACTCTCCTCTAAAGTTGGGAGTCCCAACTTCTCCTCTAAAGCTGGAGTCCTGAGTTGGCCTGGTGTAGATGGTGAGTTTTTGACAAGGGATAAAATTGTAAAAATTACCCTTTGCTAAGCAACAAGTATATATACATGTGCATATTTACGCGCATATGCTTAATATAGAATATTGTGTCTCTACTTATATTCTGCAAGTGAATTAAGAGTGCAGGTTCTTTATAAACATTCTAAAAATGGCCTTGTAGCCTCCTCAACACTCATAATATTCGTGCCATATCGAACTAGCCTCAAGTCGCATAAATTCCACTACTGAATTCCTTGAACTTTCCTCGAATACGTATCGGTGTTCTAGAAATATCCATTAAACTCGGGAATAGCTAATACTTAAACCCTGAAATATATTATAACTTAACACTTCATTCGCAACGAATGCTCCTTAAATTGTTCTTCCGAGCTTAAATATGCTACTTTAGCACTTTGCTTGAATATGAGCCATAAATAATACGCCACTCCTCTTGAATGCGCCACAATCAAGAAGCAATGCCATAAAAACGCATTGAACCTCTCAGCTAGGCTAACCTTAGCCTTTTCTCATATAAACTCCAAGATAGCACTAGCTATTTATCTTAGCACCGCATAGGCACCAATTATCCACATAAACGTTAAAAGCACTAACTCCTCTTGCACTAAACGTTAATACCTGAGAAGTGTTAACTAACTAAAAATGGTTTTAGCTAGCACATTTTAGCCTAATAAGGCCTTATCCAACGTATCGCCACCTTGGCACCTCAACCCTAACACTAAAATTTCTAACCCTAATTTAAGCGCCAAAAACGCTAACTCTTCCAAGCCTAGCTTCCAAAACCGATGCCCCCTAGTGGCCAAATACGCCACAAGGCCTATGCGCCTCCAAGGCCGCGACGCCCCTAGCCTCCTCGGCGTCCTAGCTTTTTGGAGCCCTATCCGAAACTCGAGCACGTCCCAAGAACTAATATGCCAATTCTCCAGCGCGTCTTCGAGTAACAGCTGAGGACAATGTGCCCCTAGATCATGTACGCCCTAACTCCAATACTCCCTTAGCAAGCCATGCACGTCGCTGCTAAGGCCTATGCGCCTCCAAGGCCAATGCGTCCATAGCTATCCTCAGTGCCATGCCCTCTTACATGTCCCTCATCCTCAGCATCTTGGCTCTTATGCATCACTAGCCATGCCTAGCACGTCCCCGAACAACGACCATGGCTAATGCGCCCTTGGTTTAGCATAATCCATACTTAGCGACTTAGACACAAGTATATTAATGTTAAAACCTTTGTGCTAACTATACAATTGAAGTGCTAACTTCAAACCTTGTTCGTACTAGCTTTCTAGCCCTAGTATAATTGATATTTACTCGAGGTTGTGCATATTGGTCTTATGCCTAAGACGTTAGCACATTATCCCTTTATATTAAAGAAGCTTGCACATTCTTATTTGCGCTAAGTAGCTAGTGCTAGCTTCATTATCTACCTTCCTCAGAAATATGCCTTTCTTCTCAATATAGGTCCAACATTGAGTCTTATATGAATTCTAATGGGTCTCTTTGCTCAAAGAGCCATGTACAACATTTGGCCTTGAAGGTCTCTCAGACTTACGATAAGTCACTTTTGAGCTAATACTTAGCCATTAAATATGCCTTGTTACTTTCAAGAAAGTACATGACCGTTAAATTTCTCATACTCGACACTAATCAGTCTGACTATCAATCATGTGAGTCGCACAACTTGCCTCACTGACTTAGCAAGTCATTCGACTTGACTTGACTTAATCAAAAAAATAGTTCCTTATGACTCCAATATTCCCACAAGACATCAAATACAATATGGGGGCGGGGGGGGTTCTCATTGGGTATTGGTCTAGCGGTCTACGGAAATCTTGGGTGGTGACACCACCTCTACGAACAAGAAGGTAATAAGTAGTGGGCGGTTATAGAGAAGTTGAGAGGATGAGGAGTAGTGGTTAGACAGGTCTTCCTTGCTTTCCAGGCACCACCCCACTACGATCTCCATAATCATCACTTCTCTACCTCTTCCTAACTTCCACGACCTACGAGAAATCAGTGTGTCTCCTTTGAACTATAAATAGATGATTCTCATCTATTCGGAACAAGACAGACAAGACAATAAGTCTGAAGAAACAAAACTTATAAAATTAATGATTCCTCCCAGAGAATCCATTTTCTTCTTCATACACTATCACACTGATATTTTCTCAACCTTCTTTGCTTCCATCCCCTAGGACCTACCCAAATCCTCTTCATCTTTGTAATCGAAGCAGGACGTGAACGACCATTTCTTGGTTTAGGCTCATCCTGTTCGAGCTTGATCTCTCGAACCTACTTGAAAGTACGATTCTATTGTATATATGTTTTCACCCTAAAAAAATTAGCGACCACAACGGGAGATCAACCTCTCAATTACAAAAGCCAATGTTCAGTTACTCAAAATTGTGGATCTTAAGTCTGGAGAAATTACAACTCATATAGTCGGTTCAGGTAGTATTAGTGGTGGTGATTCTGAAAACACCCATATTGCTACGGAAGCTTCACGTACCAATTCTACTAATACATCTCCTCTCGGTGACAAAACCACTAGGACACCAAGAATACTCAAACTCCGATCAATATAGTTGATTTGATGGAAAGACACGAAGTCCTTGCAAAAACTCATGTGGACATAGACACTACTCAAAAGGAGGTACTCCCTTGTATCAAGAACCTGAGGGGAAACTCTCCCGGAACAACAACATCGCCTAACGGAGCGGACTAAGACCAACTTTGCAGCGGTTGCTGATGCTGAAACATATGGGGCTCGAAGAGACAAAGAAGTCCATATCATTCCTGATCGACCATCACAGAGGTACGAGCAATACAATTTTGTCACCCGTGAAGACCTGGAGAGAGTCCTACGAAACCATGGCAAGGAGGACTCATCCTCAGCCAGTCAACACCAGTATTGATCCCTCTGTCGGGATCCCTACCCGCCTGAAATTCAAAGGATCCCTCTGTCGGGAGGTTACTGTTGATGGTGGGTTTTTTACAAGGGATAAAATTGTAATACTTCTCTTGAAATGTTGTTTTTTTCCTAGCTGCAAAAGCATGAAATAAATATACGTTAATTTCTTATGAGCATCATAATTATGAAAAATACTGCTATCTTACATTCCGCAAGAGAATTGAGAATGCATATTAACCTCCTGGATAAACTAGCCATGTATCTCTTTGGCATATATATGCACCAGAGGAATCTCAGAGCTTTATTCAATGAAAACCTCATTATTTCATGAGCATCCATAAAAATACTTGTATAAAACAGAATATACTGATTATACAAATATTGCAAACATTCAGAATAAACGATAAACCATATCTGAATAGTAGCGCTAATTAGATGCATACCATCTAATTGCAGAGTCGCATCAAGCATGATTTCAAGATTAAAAACTTCCACAGCTGAATCTCTTGAAGGTGTTCTATATGCACTGCACAAAAGTTAGGCATAAATGCCAACAATTAAATCTCACAAAACTGTGAGACCCTAAATAAGCCATAGTCATGGTCATGTTATTAGTCGATATCAATAATAACATTTAGGTAATAACCCTGATAAAAATAAGTACATGCTTTAGTAAGCCCTAGCCATGCCTCCAACACAAGTGTGTCAAAATAATAAAAGAGACAAAAAATAATAAATCCAACCAAGGATACGAAGTTATCCAGACCACGAATCTATCAAGCCCATGAACTACCAAAGTCGTGAAGCCACGGAGAAGTGCCAGTGATAGACACATTTTAGTGTCTAAATTGCACCTTAGTTTCTATTAAGTTAGTATTCGATTTTGTAAATATTACGTGTTTTTATGCTTTTGTAGGTACATTTTAAGAATAAAGATTTGTGGAAAAATTGGCTCAAAAAGTGAAAAAGGCACCCCAAGGACAAGTGTCATTTGCACCCCAAGAATGGATAAGGGACACCCTAGGATCGGCCGAGTCAACCCAGCGGGTCAAATCCGAGTCAACTCGGTCAACCCGAGTTGACCGAGTCAACTGCCAGTCACGGATCGGAGTATCGGGACGGAAACAGCACTATCAACTGGATACTTTGGTTCACGTAATTGCTGGAATATTTTGCTCCCAAATTGATATACAATATACTAGAGGTCCATACAAGATTAAACACGTGAAGAATGAGAGGTTTACACCGGAAAAATAGCCCCAAATCCGAGTTTCGCCGGAAAAAGGGTATTATACTTTGATTCGGATTTGGATGAATTTGGGAGTGTTTTAAGGAGTTCTATTAGGTTTAGAACTCTCTCTAGGGTTTCTGCTACCTATATAAACCAAGAGAAGCCAAGAAAAATCATAACAAAAGCCTAGAGAAGAATTCCGAAAATTTCCGGTGAAGCTCCGTCGCCGCCGGTGACCTGTTGCCTTTCTTTCAAACCTTTGTTGCTTAGAAACACTTCTGTAACGGCTGAACCCTGTTTTGTGACATTTATATACGTATCTGTTCAGCTGTTGCACTATTCTTTAACCTTGTAATCAACTTTTTGAGCAATGAAAAGGTCTTTTGAGCAAGTTTTCTCCACCATGAGCTAAGTCTATTTACTGGGATGATGGATAAGGTAATTTTCTCAATTTTATGTGATTTAATTATTTTCTAATAATTATTTATAATTCTTTTATTATTAGAATTGCATAGTTTTAAATAGTGAAAACGGTTTTCTTTCAACAGTTGTGCTTTTGCTTGATGGATTATGCTTGGTTAATTAATTTTGATAGTCCATGCTTGTGATTTACCTCTGTTTGTTAGCATAACAAAACCATTTTTGGCAATTACTTGTGCTTCAATTAATTTAAAAAGAATTATCTGATTAATCACATAGGTTGTTAGAATTACCTGATTCCTGATTCCTGGTCCTTTTAAAATTATTCAAAAATCCTCTTTAGGTTATTTAGTATTTTTCATACTCCTGGAATTTTCTAGAGTTAATTAAAATCATTATTTTCTAAAATCATTACCTTTACAAGTTCGAGAATCGAACCTCTTTTTACCACTATATTAAAATTACATCAGCTAGTCGCAGCGCTAGAAGAGGAGAGCAAACGCAGCGTTGGAAGCAACGCCAACACTGCTGCTACCGTGCCTCATCTGCTATGTACTGCTGCCCACGCTCCGTGCCACTTCCGCGTCTCACACGCCATTGCGTTGCTGCCACAACCATTGCCGCACCCATGCTCCTTTGCTACTGCATCTTTGTGGCTAGCACCATTACTTAAGCCATTACTACGACAAAATTGGCATAAAGTCTATTAGAAATATTATTTCACGACAAGGTTCATGGATTTGAAGCCATGACCCCGCCAACTCTTACGAGATATCAAATCATATTACATATGGGGATAAAACATAGGGTTTGGTCTGGAGGTTACAACAACATGGGCGTAGCAATACCCCATGACAAGGAAGTTTTATAGTAAGTGGTAGTTGGAGCGGTTGAAGAGATAATGGAGTAGTAGTCTAGAAGATTCCAGTTCCCAAGACAAACTAGACGGTTATTCCCATAACCTCCACTTCTCCATCTCCCCACAACTTCCACTATTTTACAAGGAAAGTGTGTGGTACCAAAACATTATAAATAAGCTGCTTAGCCAATTTCAAAAACACGACAGACAGAGAAGAGATAGAAAAATCATTCTCAAGCTCTATTATTTTTCCACCACAACACACAATTCTACACATAATTCCTTCAACTTTATTTGCTTCCCTCTCCTAAGATCAACCCATCTCCTCTCTTTGTAATCGAAGCCGAACGTATACAAACATTCTACTTGTTTGGATTCGTTTTGTACGATTTTGATCCTCGAACCTAAAAAGTACTTTAACATTACATTGTTTTGACTAGGAGAATTTTTTATGTACAAACAATTGGCGACCACAGTGGGAGATCAACCTCTCGGTAGCAAAAAATTCAATTCTTCAAAAATGGTGGATCTTAGGTCAGATTTAGCAACCAATCCCAATTCAAGTTCAACAACCATTACTAATATTGGTAATTCCAGTGGTGGAACCCCAGAAATCATTCCTCAAAACACCACCATTGAAAGTACCAAAACTCCTCTTTGTACCACTGAAAGTGTCAAAGGCAAGGAGCAGGCGTCACCAACCATAGCCGATTTAATAAAGCGACAAGAAACCTTGGCTGAAACTCAATTAGCAATGTCCACCACTCAGAAGGAAGTTCTTACCTTCCTTAAGGCTTTAAATGAGCAGTTAACACTAGATCAGCGTCGTCGTCAAACAGAGCAAGTCTAGAACGCAACTGCCGGCGGTGCCAACATGTCAAAAGATAATGCACAAGAGGATAATGAAGTACAGATCATCACTGACCATGCACCAGAAAGGAGTCAACCTGAAGACTTAGAAAGGCTCCTGCGAAATTGTGGAAAGTAAGATTCATCAGCGTTCCATCAACATCAACCCCTTACCCAACAGAAATTTAGAGGGTTGCACTGCCATGCGGATATTCGTATCCTCAATTCTCATTGCGACGGCACTGGAAACGCACGAGAGCATGTTTCTCGATTCTTGAAATCGCTAGGAGTTCATGAGTATAATCAAGTGTTGCGGCTCAAAGAATTCTTGAAATATCTTATGGGAAGAGCCTACACTTGGTACAAAAACCTCACTCCCAACAGTATCCATATTTGGTCTCAGATGGTTGATGCCTTTTATAAGAAGTATTTATTTTTCTCTGAAGAAATTACTCTTTCAGATCTGGGAAGAATGTTTCAGAGCAACAACGAGCATCCCAAAGAGTATGTAAAGAGGTACAGAACACAAGCTCTCGACTTCCATGACCAGAATGTTACTGAGCAACAATTGGTGGAGCTTTGCATTAATGGTATGATTCTTGTTTATCGTGATTTATTAGAAAAATCACGATTTCAAACCTTCTCTGAGCTAAACGAGGCTGCCAAGAGATCATCAACAACTGTTCCAGCCTTGTTGGAAAGGACACGTCCCGTCAGAGAAGAAAATCATGGAGACACTCGTGGAAGTAGACGTCTGGTGAACAAACAACATTCTACCCAGCACTCTATAAGTATTATCACTATTGAAGAATCCAAGAGAAAAACAACACCTCAATCAGCATCACAGGCTAAGCGCACTACATCAGCTCCGGCGGCAGCACCAACATCAATTCAAGGACAAGGCTTAGCTGAAGCTTCGCGTCATTCGCAACGAAACAAGACAGATCTTACAATCTCGGATTTCCCCCCATGGAAGAGGTCCTCGAGTTGTTAGAACTATGGGTACAAAATGGAGCTATCAAGTTACCACCCATGCGAAAACCACCTACTGAAGAAGATATGTCAAATCCAAAATAATGTCACTTCCACAGGTTTATCAACTATCCCACTAGCTAATGCAATGGCTTTAGACGTATATTCATAGAAAAAGTCGACTCAGGAGAGATATGCTTGGGGACTGAAGGTGTTCACAAAGATCCTCTACTTGTTAGGAGTTTCACTCTTTTCGGAGATTCTGTCAATAGAAATGTCCAACCCATGATAAAGCGCGTATGTGAACTTCTTTACCTATCGAAGGCACAACATAAAGATATTTTTATTGCTCTCAATCGCGTTGTATCGGGAAAGCATCTACTCTTCACCGAAAAAGCTACTAACTTCCCCAAAACTACTCCAAAAGACATAGTCATCAAACATAATAAGAAGACTAGATGGGGACTTCTTACCATTGCCTTCTCCAAGTTCGAGCAAACACTAATTGATGCGGGCACTGATGTCAATATCATCTTTGTCAAAACTCTGAGAGCTACAGGAATTTCCAGGCACGAAGTTGTGCATTCACCAATATTAATTAAGAATCCTGAAAGGAAGTCCAGGAATGCTTATGGCTACATCACTCTTGAAGTAAAAATGGGCGACACAAAAAAACACATACCAAGTTTCACATTGTCAAGGAAGATCCAAATTATTTCATGGTTCTGGGACACCCTTGGGTCCACAGCAACAAGCAGGGAACAAGTGTATGCCCTTCACTAACACCGGTACCCCCAAGGATCTCAAACAGGCTGGCAAACCCTGAGGACGACCTATCAGACGAGTTTCGTCGTACAATGGAGTTGAACGTGGAGCAATTACCAGAAGAGGACGCAGCGTCATATGTCCAAAGGTTTCGCACACAAGTCAGTCACGTTCAACCAACTTATTTGCAACCAGCAATCCCACATCCCATCAAAGCTTGGGGACTTAACCCGGATATCAACCCTACTCTGACTCGGCGATGTGAATGAGAAGCTGATCCTTTTCAGAATTTTATCAAAAGGGTATGGGTTGTCTCTACTGAGGGTAAGCAATCTAACGACCCAAGCACTCAGAAGAAATGTCATGAAGTTAAGGGGCCTGAACTCGATGTTATCCATGTCGGAGACACACTAGAGAAGATCACACCCTCTCCTGAAGAAGAATATCTCATCACTGAAACTATGATCGGCGACTAGTACAAACTTGTCACTACTGATAAGCCAGAAGGGTGGTCATGCATGGCAAGTTGCCTACAGCTCATAATGCTTAAAAACATGCTACCACCATCTCCCAACATTTACCTTTTTATGTAATATTTGTAATTCCTCCAAAATGTCTGCAACACCTTGCATTCATACTTAGGATTTCAATTTATTAACCAAGTAAAACATTATTTCCTTCAATATATATATACACTTGAAAATCATTCAAAAAATCCCTACATATTCAAAAATCCCAGAATAAAACCACAAAAAGTCATATATATCAGAAAACCTGTAAAACTAGAAAAAATCCTTGGAAATTGGTCTAGCACCTTCAGAATGCGTCTTTTCCAACCTTCCAAAAATCTCAGTTGCAAGCTTCAACTCCGGAGACAACCTCTCAACTTTATATTTATCCTTGGTCACTGTCTCCAAGATCGGAATCGTACCTCTATCTTGCAAATACTTCTCAGTAACTTCAAAATGACGACGAAGCCATGTTACATTAAGCTTATCCCTTTCAGCCTCGTCCAAAACATCCTTCCATTCTTTAAGTACTATCTCAGATACTTCTCTAAGAGGAATATAAATCATCTCACGCACAGTTTCCAGTAACAGAGAAACATCATTCTCCAGAGTATTGTAGTTTTTGGGGTTACCTACGATGAAATGGTCGAACTTCTTCCATACTTTGGTATACAGCTCAGCGTGGGCGGACGGGACAATGAAACCACTAATGCACACATATTCAAGTCGATTCCTATCAATCCTGAAGTCAAAATGAACTCCAGCATTCGGATATTAATCGGTACAGTCTCCATCATGTCAGCATTCTGTACAACGGTGTCACCCAGAGTGTTTCCTTCAACAATCGCATCCGAGAGAGATTTTCCACGATTTCGAGATGGAAAAGATACATCACCAGCATCACGGCTCATGGTAATTTCAAGTCTTCCATCTACAAGTTCATCTCTCTGATTTGGTGCATTCCCCCCCTAAAAAAGAAGGCATTGTAGAGATAATGAGCTAAAATAGCTTAAACACAAGGAATTGAAGCATTGATCATAAAGTTCATAAAATATGACCATTATCAACCTAAGAATTCATTAAAAAGTGTTTTGGGTCATGGCATACGGTTTAGAAAAGATATGGGTCATCTTAAAAAAATGTCGTCAGAAACGTCTTTACACAACTCTCTGGAAGAATTAAAACTGGCACTAATTAGTAAGGAATTTTTGGGTGATTTATATTCAAAACGATTCATATGGATGTCTACTACAACATGCTAAAAGGGCGCGACTATCGTAGAAGCGAGCTAATAAGGGAAGACAAAACGGTCAACTACATGACAACTGAAAACCTACAGAATTCTGCCTGGAAAAGTTATGGACGCTCGGTGTCAGGACTTTTTCACCTATCAAACGGACTCCAAATTCATATATTCTTTTTGGAGAAGTTATATCTCTCTTATCTAAAGAATGAGATGTCAAAAACCTTATTCCGACTTTGGGCAAAGATTCTACTGTCATTACGGCAAAAAAACCTGAATCTGAATTTTTCCGACAACGAAAATCACCGAAGTTCTACATGAAATAAATGCATGTTTCTGCGCATTTGGGGGTTTAAGATCTATAATCATGTCATTATGATTCAAAAACAATGAAGGAGACTTAATTGGAGTTGTGACAAGTCATTAGAAGAAGAAGGCACCTCAAAATATGATTCACCGCTAAGTTCTTCGTTATCAATCCCGAATTCTTCGAATACTTCAGTTTGGGATATTTTTCAAGTCCCCACTCATCAGTATCTTCTTCCTCAGAGCTTCCAACCACAATGGTGCCTTCTTACATCGAAGTATTCATATCGCTAGTCATCTTAGCATAATGGTTATTCACAAGAATCAGAATTCATAAAATTTAGCAAGGTACAAAATTATTATTCAGAAATTTCTAAAGAAAGCTTTACTCACAACATAAGCAGCAGAAGCACTAGGAATGGCTAGGATACCAAAGTCAAAGGGTTGAACGCTCAAGTCACTCTGACGAGTTACGCTATCAGGCTATACAAAGATGTTCATCAAAGTAAATTATAAATATACTTCATGCGAAAAGAAAAAAAAAGAAAAAAAAAAGACTGAGAGGAAATACAAGACACTTACCTTCTTCAAAAGGAAGTCCGTACTCCCAGGCATAATGACCCGTGGCCTTTTCATCCCAGATTGAAGAGTATCATTCACTATGTCATCAGACATGAAGTGTTCTATAACCACGACTACAAGAGGTGAAATTAAACACTTAATTACTGGATAAAAGATAGTAATTAATCAAAAGATGGTTTGAAGTACCAGTGTCAAGATGATGATCGAGTCACGCTTCAGTTTAAAGATAATCTTCAAGTTTGATTGAAGTGCTAACTCCTTTGCAAAAGGTTCATCGCTAATATCAGAATGACTACTCAAATAAAATTCTTAATAAGAGTAAATTGTACGTTCCAAAAACTAGCATACTCATTATTAACCCGTCCTTTTCTGCTGACCTGGAGAAAAGGAATAATTCGACCAACGATACTATGAGCACCCTCAGAACTCTAAAGCACGTCTATGGAAGGCATCTCGGTACGATAATAAGGAATAAATTGATCAAAACCCATCCGCGGAGCCGCCCTATCAATATGATAGCATCGGATGACACAATTATCAAAACAAACGACGAGAACGAATCCTGGGATATAACTAACCATGAAAGTAGCTTCACCAACACTAACAATATTACTCTCATCACTTTGGATAGAGCGTAAGACAATATAGGACCTCTTATCAAAAGTCCCCAATGGAATCACCTGAGGCAGCTTCAAACTCCAAGGTCTGAAATGCACTTTCTTTTCATTATCCATCAAACTGATAAGACTAACAGAGGAAGGTTTCTTCTTACTCCAACGAAGTATTCTAGCATACTCCGTCCATTCACTTGGAAAAACAGGTCTAGTCTTTGGTGCATACTCAGGAAAATGTTCCCAAAGCTAGGCTTGCATGAACATAACATGGATAAAAGATTCTATCTTTGCATAACCATTGGAAATCTTCATGTCAAGAGTGAAAATATCTAAATGAGTATATAAGGTGCCAAGGAACAAGTGGGACAAGTGGAGATTTCATTTGACCTTCAGGAGAATCTTCAAATATGTCTCTAGAGAGACAAAGTACAAGGAACGTAGCAATACAAAGATGATGATCAACAACAAGACCCTCAGCACTTGTGCTACCATTTCACCAATAGTTAACCCAAGCTGTATAATTCAAACTATTGCAACGAAGAGATTTCTGCAGCTCCTCCATCTTCCGGACAAGGGAAAGTTCCATACTTCTTCTCATGTTCAGACAATGCGGGAATACTACCAATGACTGGAAATTACATCAAGACAGCCACATCTTCCAAAGTGATTGTTAACTCACCCCAAGCACACGTCGCTGAATGAGTTGGGCCGCACTAACGTGAGAAAAATACAAGCAGACCTTCCACATCTTTATTGATTTTCAAAGTCTCGGATACCCTCACGGCATGGAATATCTTAGCATTCTCCAAAACCGACTTCAGCCAAGGATTCTTCAACATAACTTTGGATCATCCTGCCCATTCAGAAAAAGGGGTTTGGGATATCTTAAAGTCAACAAACAAAGGCATGTGTTTTCTTCTCTGCAAACAACATCGGACAATGCCTGTAGATAAACACTTTAAGGCTGAGAAACACTAGTGATACCCGGAATAAGAGTACCGACACAATCATGAGGAAAAGCTTCTTCGACAACACTATCAAAGAACCTATCACGGATATTGGGTACGTCATCTAAAGAAATGACATCAGAATTTTCGCTCCCATCGCGAATGGAACCAGTAGCAGTAATATTTTCGCAATTGTCAGACATCTACAATGGGTTCAAATAATATCTACATCAACAATTGGACAACCGTACACAAGGTTTGGCACTACTTTATGTATATATATAACATAATATGCAAATACATGTAGATATGTATATATAAATTAAAAAAAAGAGTTATTGTAAACCCTAGCATACCTGGTTGAGGATCAACAACGTTACAGTGAAGCCAATAAAGAATTTCTACAATCAAAGTCAACAATTGCAGAATTAGGGTTCGCTTGCAAAATATGGTCAAAAGGAGACAATTATCAAATCAATGTCATATTAATGCAATTGATTAAGCAATGGTAATTGAAAGAAGTGGTTTAGTACTTACCATAAAATAAGGCGGGGGAGGAAAAAGAGAAAAAAATAAAAATAAAACACAAGTGAGTATTCACTCACGTGTAAAAAAAGTAATAATTCACGTGAGCATAAACTGATGCAAAAAAAAAAATGTTACCTGGTCGGTGCCGGAAGCCGGCGGTGAATGGACGACGGTAGCGCTGACGGGAGGAAGAGTTGTTGTTGCAGAGAAGAAAAAGAGAGGGTCGGCGGTGATGGTGATGAGAAGAATAAAAAAAAGTTATCTCCCTTTTATAGTAATTGGTTTTCAAACCATGCTCCTGCGCTGCACACGGGTTGATTTTGGTCTCTCCACCATACAAAATCAGTCGCGCCCCGCCAAATTACACTCTCATACCTACAAGCATTACTACACCAACTATTGCTCCTTCATCGACTACTCGACACCATTGGAACATCAACAAATCAGAATTTCTGGTAATATCCAACAACAAAACTTCTTGATTTCTTGATTTATTTTGCTTATAACAATAAAATAAAAATCACCATCTAGTGCTTACAACTTGATCTCTCTTACCTACTTGAAAGTACGATTCTACTGTACATTTGTTTTCAACCTACAACAATTAGCGACCACGGAGGGAGATCAACCTCTCAATTACAAAAACCAATTTTCAGTTACTCAAAATGGTGGATCTTAAGTCTGGAGAAATTACAACTCATATAGTCGGTTCAGGTAGTATTGGTGGTGGTGATTCTGAAAACACCCATATTGCTACTGAAGCTTCCCGTACCAATTCTACTACTACACCTCTCTCGGTGACAAAAGCACTAGGACGCCGAGAATACTCAAATTCCGATCAAAATAGCTGATTTGATGGAAAGACACGAAGTCCTTGCCAGAACTCAGGTGGACATGGACACTAATCAGAAGGAGGTACTCGCTTCTCTCAAGACCCTGACGGAGCAACTCTCTCCGGAACAACGTCATCACCTAACGGAGCGTACCAGGACCAACTTTGCAGCGGGTGCTGATGCTGAAACATCTGGGGCTCGAAAAGACAAGGGAGTCCATTTCATTCCTGATCGACCACAACAGAGGTACCATCAATCCAATTTTGTCACCTGTGAAGACATGGTGAGACTCCTACAAAACCATGGAAAGGAGGACTCATCCTCGGCCCATCAACATCAACCTCCATACCCGCCTGAAATTCAAAGGATCCCTCTTTCTAGAGGTTACTGCTGATGGTGAGTTTTTGACAAGGGAGAAAATTATAATACTTCTCTTGAAATGCTTCTTTTTTCCTAGCTGCAAAAGCATGAAATAAATATATTTTAATTTCTGATGAGCATCAGAATTATGAACAGTACTGATGTCTTACATTCCACAAGAGAATTGAGAATTCATATTCAGTTCCTGGATAAACTAGCCCTGTAGCACTTTTGCATATATATGCACCAGAGGAATTTCAGAGCTTTTTTCAACGAAAACCTCGTTATTCATGGGCACCCATAAAAATACTTGTATAAAACAGAAAATACTGATTAATACAAAAATTACGAACATTCAGAATAAAGGATACAACATATCTGAAAAGTAGCACCAATTAGGTGCATAATATTTAATTGCAGAGTTGCATCAAGCATAATTTCAAAATTGCAAACTTCCACGGCTGAATCTCTTGAAGGTGTTCTGTATGCACTGGACAAAAGTACGGCATAAACACCAACAATTAAATCTCATAAGATTGGGAAACCCTAAATAAGCCATAGTCATGGTCATGGTATTAGTCCCTGGCAACAACAAGTACAGGATTTAGTAATCCCTAGCCATGCCTCCAACACAAGTGTGTCAAAATAATAAAGAAGACAAAAAACAATAAAGCCAACCAAGGACACGAAGTTATCCAGACTACAAAGCTATCAAGGCCGCGAAGATACCAAAGCTATGAAGCCATGAAGAAGTGCTAGTCACAGTACTAGAAGAGGTGGGCCACATCAGCGTTGGCTGCAGCGCATATACTGCCAGCAGCACTATCATCAGCGCTTGCGCTGCCAGCAACGCTAATGCTGCTCCTGCCGAGCCATATCTGCTCCGTGCTGCTGCGCCAACGCTCTGTGACATTATCGCGTCCCACGCGCCATTGTGCTGCTTCCACAGCTATTGTTGCGCCCACGCTCTGTTGCTACTGCATCTTCGTATCTAGCACCATTACTTAATCCATTACTACAACAAAATTGGCATAAATTCAATTAGAAACATTATTTCACGATAAGGTTTATGGATTTGAAGCCATGATCGCACTAACTCTTACGAGACATAAAATCATATTACATGGGGGGATAAAACATGGGGTTTGGTATGGCGGTTACTGCAACATGGGCGTAGCAATACCCCATGACAAGGAAGTTATAGAGTAAGTGGTAAGTTGGAGAGGTTGAAGAGATAATGGAGTAGTATTTTAGAAGTTTCCAGAAACTTCCCAAGACAAATTGGAAGGTTATTCCCACAACCTCAACTTCTCTATCTCCCACAACTTCTACTACTTTACAAGGAAAGTATGTGGTACCAAAACATTATAAATAGGCTGTTTAGCCAATTTTAAAAACACGACAGACAGATAAGAGATAGAAAAATCATTCTCAAGCTCTGCTATTTTTCCACCACAACACACAATTCTACACACAATTCCTTTAACTTTCTTTGCTTCCCTCCCCTAAGATCAACCCATCTCCTTTCTTTGTAACCGAAGCAGAACGTATACAGATATTCTACTTGTTTGGATTCATTTTGTACGATTTTGATCCTCGAACCTAAAAAGTACTTCAACAGTACGTTGTTTTTCCTAGGAGCAATTTTTAGGTACAGGTAGTTATTCTTATCTAACTTTTTTATTGTATGATGGAACTGGAAATGCACTTAAACACATTTCTCGATTTCTCGAATCCCTTTGGGGACATAAATATAATCATGTATTACGTCTCAAAGAATTTTCAAACTCCCTCATTGGAAGGGCCTACACGTGGTATAAAAACATTGCTCCCAACAACATCCCTGGTTGGGAAGACATGGTTAACGCCTTCTACAAGAATTACTTCTTCGTCTTCGAGCAGATTACCCTGTTAGAGTTGGGAAGAATGTTCCAGAAAAATAATGAGCACCCCAATGAATATGTGAAGAGATTCAGAATTCAAGTACTAGATTGTCATGACCTGAACGTAACGGAACATCAACTGGTGAAGCTCTGCATTAATGATATGATCCCCGTTTTTCGTGCTCTTTTAGAAAATTTATGCTTTCAGACGTTCTTTGAGCTAGAAGAAGCCGCAAAGCGATCTTCTACAACTGCTCCTGCCCTCCTGGAGAGGACCAGACCAGCAAGAGAAGAGAGTCGGGGAGACGCTCGTGGGAATCGACGTGTAGTCAACAAACAGTACAATGTTCAACCGTCAATTGGTGCTTCCAGTAAAGAAGGGCCCATAAAGAAAGCTTCATCTCAACTAGAGTCACAGACAAAACACTCTCCTTCCCATCCTCCCTCGATACCAGTACTAACTTGAAAATCAACTCTGTCTCAGAACACCGCCAAAGCTTCACAACAACAGTTATAGCCGCAGCAGGGACAAGATTTTAAACCAAACATGATGTTCCCGGACTTCCCAGTTCCAATGGAAGAGGTGTTCGAACTACTTGATGCATGGATAGAAGACGGTACTCTCCATTTACCTCCTGTGTGAGGCTTCCCATTGCTTAGCAGATGACGGATCCTAAATATTATCATTACCATCGATATGTTAATCACCCAACCATCGATTGTAACATTTTAAAGCATATTTTCAAATAAAAGGTAGAATCAAGAGAATTGCAATTAGAAGCTGAAGGAGTCCACAAAGATCCATTTCCTCTCAGAAACTTTACTGTCTCCGAGAAATCAACCAACTAGACAGTTCAATTTTTGATGGAATGCATGTGTAAGCTTCTTTATCTCTCGAAAGGATAACGTGAAGATTCTTGGCTTCCCTGAACCATGTCATAACTGGAAACGTTTATTCTTTACGGAAATGACCCACTCCCAAGTCAAGCCTCCCTTGAAGAACTTGGTCGACACGGATGACGGGGAATATGATCGGGACTCCCTACAAAGCTTGAGAATCTGACTCAGACTCTAAAACTCGATCAAGTAAGTCCCACTTCTCAAACCCCTTTGCAACCAATGATATCATGTCCATTCATAACCCAGGAGCTCTGCTTAAAGGACAACCATGTCACAGCTAGAAGATGTGAATGGGAAGCCGATCCATTTTAATATTTTGTTAAATGTTTAAAAATTGCCTTCGCTAAGAACGGGAAGATTCATGACTCGCTTGCGAGTCCAGTTGCTTTTGGCGATGAGAAGAAATGCCAGCAACAAATTTTAGATGCCCAAGGAAAAGACCTCCCATATGAGATGATAAAGTCTGGGCCTTTTCGTATGGGAGACGCGGTTCTGAAAGTCACTAAGAAGGCACAACTTTTCACATCAGTTCCTCTGACTATCGAGGAATAACCCTACATAATTACTGAGACTCTGCTAGGTGATCACTATAATCTTAAAAACCGTGACAAGCCAGAAAGAATAGTGGTTCACGGCAAGTGGCTCAAAGCTTGCAAAGCCTGAGTGCTTCACCAGTTTACTTCAAATATTTCCTAATTCTCATGTAATATTTATATTTCCTCTAAAATGAGTGCGCAATATTTTTACACTCGTACAGGTTTTCAAGTTTATCAATCAATTCAAATATCTTTATTCATTTCAAAATAAAATAAAATAATAATAATAAAGGAGTCTATCTCTCTCCAAAAATAACTTGTCAAAAATCTACCTACTCAAAATCCCAAAATAAAACCATACATGTACTTCATGAAGTCATAAAACTAGAAAAAATCCTTCAAAGCAGGCTCAGTCCCTCTAGAATACTCCTTCTCCATATTTCCAAGAGTTTCCAACGCAAGATTCAATTCCTGGGAAAGCCTTTCAACTTCTTTTCTAGCATCGGTCAACGACTCCAGATTAGCAAGTTCTCATACTCCATTAAAGTGTTCTCATATGGCTCCCATACGACGACGAACCCACATAACATTCATACCAGAGCTCTCGGCGTTGTTTACATCCTCCTCTCACTCCTTGAAGACCGCATCAGAAACTTCATGCTAAGACAGTGATAACATCTCTAGTATGATGGGTAACAGAATGGGCACGTCATGTTCTAAAGCTCTGTAGTTTCTGGAAGTATCAACAGAGAGGTGACCAAACTTCTTCCATTTCCTTGTAAGCAACTCGGCGTAAGTGCACAGAACAACAAAATCTCCAACACGCAAATACCCAGGAAGAGTCCTGCTCGGGCCAAAGTCAATATCAATACTTGCACAAGGATACTCGACGGAAGCACTACGCTCAATAAGCATGTGAGCAGAAGTATTCTCATGATTTTCAGTAAGGGAAAGGACATTATCTACGTCGGGATCAACGGTAATTCTTGTTCCTTTACTAGCAAATTCACTCTTTTTTTTTTAATTATTCCCCCCCCCCCTCCTGAAAGTAGAGAAGATATGAGCAAATTGAGTCACAACATCTCAAACACAAAATTCTTGAGCATGAACCATAAAACTTGTCATGCATACTTATAAACATCATATACAATCATTACAAAGTATTATTCAATGGATTATATGAGTTGGAAAAATAGCAAGACGTTTTACAAAAAACGCCTTGGAAGCAATTTTTTACTGGCTCTCGGAAACTCTGAAGCTGACAACAATTGGTGACGAATCTGGGCATGGTTCTTATATCAAAAGTTTCATATTGAATTCTACTACAACATGTTAAAAGAGCACATCAATCGGACAAGTGAGCTAAGAGTTACGGCAAAAATTGCTAGCGGAGTCAAGTCTAAAAACTGCCAGGATTTTCCTGGATACTTCATGAGTTATATTGTTCGGCATTTTGATGCCCCAAAGAGCTCAAAACCTGGATTTATTCCTATTGGGATGTAGGAAATTATTTTCTAACAAGAATAGAGGGGTCAATCATCCAAAATGGAGTGAATATTCAATGGCGTTTTTCCCAAGCATTATATTTCTGAAATTTTCTGATAATAGAAATTTGTGAATAATTTGCAAATTTCAAGCATAATATGCTTATATGAGGAATTCAAAGGGTCTACATAGATTATTATTATTTCAAGGAGGGTAGAACTTACTTGAGGAGGATCCAAATTGATGGAAAAGTCCAGCACCATTTCACTTTCATTGCTTACTTCGTCATTGATAGTACCAAATTCAAGTTCCTCATAGATTTCCTCTGTGTTTGTAACTAAAAATTGCTCCTAGGAAAAACAATGTACTGTTGAAGTACTTTTTAGGTTCAAGGATCAAAATCATACAAAACAAATCCAAGCAAGAAGAACGTATGTTACGTTTTGCTTCGGTTATAAAGGAGGAGATGTGTTGATCTTAAGAGAGATAAGCAAAGAAAGTTGAAGGAATTTGTGTATGTTGAATGGTATGCAGAGGTGAAAAATAACAGAGCTTGTGAGAATGATTTTCTATGTGTTATCTGTTTTGTCCATCTGAAATGGGCTGAGGAGCCTATATATAGTGATTTGGTAACACTCATTATCCCTTGTAAAGTAGTGGAGGTTGTGGGGAGATGGAGAGATGGAGGTTGCGGGAATAACCATCCACTTTGTCTTGGGAAGTTTATAGAAACTTCCAGACCATTAGTCCACTATCTCTTCAACCACTTCAACTTACCACTTACTTTATAACTTCCTTGTCATGGGGTGTTGCTACGCCCATGTTGCTGTAACCACCAGACCAAAACCCCATGTTTAACCCCCCATGTAATATGATTTGATGTCTCGTAGGAGTTAGTGGAGTCATGGCTTCAGAGTTGTGAGTCTTATTTGTAAAATATTGATGCTAATAGATTTTATGCCAACTTGTCGTGATAATATCTTAAGTAATGGTGCTAGCGACAAAGAATGGTGTTGGCACAAGCGATATGGAGTGACACGGCAGCAGCAGCAACAGGCACGGCAAGGGAGCATAGCTTGGCGCGGGAGTGGAGCGTGCTAAAGCTAGCGCTAGCGCTGCCGCTAGCGCCTCCTCTCCTTTGCTAGCACTTTGCCTGGCTTTTACGTGGCTTTTGACTTTGCTGCCTTTTATTGCCTTTTGTAATTTGACATTTTCTTGCTGGAAGCATGGCTAGGGATTACGAGCATGTACTTGTTTATTCCAGGGCTATTACCTATGTGCCATTGGTTTTGGCCTTTTTTAATGTTGTGACCATGACTATGGCCTATTTAGGGTTTCTCAGTCTTGTGAGATTTAATTGTTAGCATTTATGCTTAACTTTTATGCAGTACATATAAAACATCTTCAAAAGATTCAGCCGTGGAAGTTTGCAACTTGAAATTATACTTGATGCGATTCTGCAATTTAGATGGTATGTATCGAATTAGCATTTTCATTCAGATATGGCATCGCCTCTAGTCTGAATTTTCGTAATTTTGTATAACTAGTCGTTCTGTTTTATATAAACAGTTTGCATGGATGCACATGAAATAACGAGGTTTTAGTTGAATAAAGATCTGAAATTTCTCTGGTGCATATATATTCCAAAGAGTTGTCGGTCTAATTTAGCCAAGAACTGAATATCCTTTCTCATTTTTCTTGCAGAATGTAGGATAGGAATAGTATTCATAATTCTAATGCTTGTCAGAAATTAATGTATATTTATTTCATGCTTCTGCAGCTAGGAAAAAATCAGTATTACAAGGGAAGTATTATGATTTTCTCCCTTGTCAAAAACTCAACATCAACACTTTGTACGAGATGTTTCTTCGAGATCCACTTTCCCAGACTCATGCCCTTTTTCCATGCTTATAGCGTCCCCCGAAGCCTCAGGAGCGTCACCGGAGTCAACACAAACACTTGTTCTCACATGATCCACCAAGACAAGAAAATATATATTATAAAGTATATATAAAAAAAATTGAGGATGACAGGTGGAACACTTACATTCTTTCGAGGGTCGGCCTTACTTCCAGGAAGAATCATCTTTGGTCCTTTCCTTACAGACTGGGGACTGTTGGCGGCAATAGAACCAATGTTCATCCGAGGACAAACAGCACGAGTCTAGCGGAAAGAATGAAAGAATGAAAGATAAGAATCATAAAAGTAATGTTTTCAGAATTAATAAATCAAAGAAAAGACCCTTACCTCTTGAGACGCGTCAATAATCAGCTTCCGCTTGGCTTTAGACGAACTCCACAAATTGGGACACCGAGCCTTGCATTTCTTAAAGGGGGTGTCAGTCATTATTGGAGACCCCGAAAGAAATTCTTTGAATGGTCTCCTCTCATCATTCCATAAGCGTGCATACATAGCTGGTATCCGAGGTTTCCTACCCCGAATGAAGAAAGGAATCTTATTCCTTCAGTAAGATAAATATCCAAATTCTTCTTCAATTCTACAATGGACGAAGCTACACTGTGACTACAAGGTACTTCTTGGTCAAAACTCATCTGGCGAGCCGCACGATCGATGTTATATGCTTGCACTGAATAACCTTCTGAACGAAGAGCAAGGATATAACCTGGGGTGGAGCTCTCATGAATGCACTTTTTCCAGAAGAAAAGGCATTAGCTTGCCTCTTTAGACCTGACCAAAGAACCCCCTCTACCTATTTAGCAAAAGTAGTAGATGAAAGTATATGCCCGTGCTCAAAATCCCAAGGCCTGAAGTTCACCTCACTCCGAATATCTATCAAATTAATCAAATCTACAGAGGTAATATTCCTTCGATACCAACGACAGACCCTTGCGTGTTCAATGCCTCCCTTCAAGTTCAAAGGCTTCGGAAAAGGCGCATATTTTGGGAAGTGCTCCTATAACCATGAAGAAACATGGTATGAACACAAGAATCAATCTTCATGAACCGAGAAATAATTTACCAAGAGGGAAACATTCACCACCAGCAAGTGCTCCCGCCAGAGGGACAATTGGGAGCTTCAAATTTCCAACAGGAAAGTCTTCAAATACATCCCTAGACAACCAGAGTGTCAGAAAGTCGCAATGGTCATAGGGTCACTAAGAGTGGGATCATCCACATTATCCTTACCATTCCACCAATGATCAATCCACTTCACATAATACGCATCATTCTGACCCCTATCCAATTGGATTTCTTTTATTTTCCTCTCCAGAGTCGTGATCATTTGCTTCTCTCTAGCAGAATTTTCTATAAGGAGTGTGCCAGAAACAGGAAGCTGCAACAAATTAACTACGTCTTCCAAAGTAATTGTTAATTCGCCCCAAGCGCATATAGCAGTATGAGTTGGTCCACACTAACGTGAAGCGAAAGTTAAAAGACCTTCAACATCCTTGAAGATCTGCATATGATCAGACATTCTTACAGCATAAAATTTTCCAGCCTCTTTCAAAACCTTAACCACTGAAGGGTCACTCAACATCGCTTCACACTAGCTTACCCACTTTTTCATGGGGACTTGGTGTGTCTTGAACACGATAGAAGAAGGTACATAATCTCCTATCTGCAAACAAAGTATTGGAATAGCCTGAGGAACAACACTCTGAGGGACATCATACTTCTCAGATTCGGGGATAAAGTTACCAATAAAACCAGAAGGAATGGCAAGTTCTTCAGAAATATACTCTTGAAACTTATCATGAACATAAGGTACGCTCTCAAGAAATATAGCATCAGAAATTTCTTATTTAGGTGTGCCAACATCATTATCATGTTCATTAATCATCTGTAATGCATTCAAGTTCTCCTTATATCAAAAGAAGATTGAAACCCTAATTTGCTAAAAGTTCATGGATTTCAAGAAAACGTGTAATTCTAGTTAAAAAAAAAAGGCTAGGGTTTAAAAAGAAAAAGCCATAATGGCGTTAAAATAAATAGGGAAAAAAAAAGATACTTACCTTCTTGGTTTGGTCATCCATGAAGTCTGCTCAAGATCAAACTCCCAACTTGTTAATGTCGTGAACTTGGAAGACAAGATCAACTCTTGTCACGCCATAAAAATAATAAGAAAAGGAGAAGTCACGGTGATAAAAAAAAGGGCATATATATAGGTGCCAACTTGAAGAGTCCTTGTCCAATTAGGAAACAAAAGAAAAAAAGTGGCGCAAAGTGGCCTTCTTCTTGGCCGCATCAATTTTTGGTCTTTCCCACCCGTGGTAGTTACTATTCCAAGAAGGGACAAGGGCGCTTACTATCCACAACCAAACTTCACGCTAAGGGGTATACATCTCAATATCCCAGAAGCTAAGTATATCTTCCTCTACTCTTAAAATTTGAATTATGCATATATAATTATTGAAAGCATATTGTCACCATCTAGTGGTAACTGTGCAACATTACTGTTCCTCACTAAGCATGGGACTTAATGTAGATGGTGAGTTTTTGACAAGGGCTAAAATTGTAAAAGTTGCCCTTTGCTAAGCAACAAGAATATATACATGTGCATATTTACGCGTATATGCTTAATATAGAATATCGTGTCTCAACTTATATTCTGCAAGTGAATTAAGAGTGCAGGTTCTTTCTAAACATTCTAAATTATCCTTGTAGCCTCCTCAACACTCATAATATTCGTGACATATAGAACTAGCCTCAAGTCGCATAAATTCTACTACTGAATTCCTTGAACTTTCCTCGAATACGCATCGATATTCTAGCAACATCCATTAAACTCAGGAATAACTAATGCTTAAACCCTGAAATACATTATAGCTTAACGCTTCATTCGCAATGAATGCTCCTCAAATTGCACTTCCGAGCTTAAATATGTTACTTTAGCACTTTGCTTGAATATAAGCTATAAATAATACGACACTCCTCTTGGATGCGCCACAATCAAGAAGCAATGCCATAAAAACGATATTTGAACCTCTCAGATAGGCTAACCCTAGCCTTTTCTCATATAAACGCCAAGATAGCACTAGCTATTTAGCTTAGCAACGCATAGGAACCAGTTAGCCACGTTAACACTAAAAGCGCTAACTCCTCTTGCACTAAACCTTAGCACATGAGAAGGGATAACTAACCAAAAATGGTCTTAGATAGCACATTTTAGCCTAATAAGGCCTTAGCCAACGTATCACCACCTTGGCACCTCAACCCTAGAAATAAAAGTGATAACCCTAATTCTAACGCTAAAAGCGCTAACTCTTCCAATCCTAGTTGCCAAAACCGATGCACCCCCTAGGGGCCAAATGCGCCACAAGGCCTATGCGCCTCTAAGACCGCGACGCCCCTAGCCTCCTCGGCGTCCTATCTCCTTGGTTCCCTAGCCAAAGCTTGAGCACGTCCCAAGTACTGATATGTCAATGCTCCAGCGCGTCTTCGAGTAATATGTGAGGCAAATGTGCCCCAAGATCATGTATGCCCTAGATCATGTACGCCCTATATCATGTACGTCATAGCTCCAATATGACCCTAGCAAACCATGCACTTCGCTGCTAATGCCTATGTGCCTCCAAGGCCAATATCTCCCTAGCTAGCCTCAGTACCATGACCTCTTATGTGTCCCTCATCCTCAGCTTTTTGGCCCCTATGCGTCACTAGCCATGCCTAGCACGTCCCTGAACAACGGGCATGGATAATATGCCCTTGGTTTAGCATAAACGGTACTTAGCGACTTAGCCACAAGTACATTAATGTTAAAACCTTAGTGTTAACTATACTATTGAAGTGTTAACTTCAAACCTTCTTGGTACTAGCTTCCTAGCCTTAGTACAATTGATGTTTACTAGAGGTTGTGCATATTGGTCTTATGCCTAAGATGTTACCACATTAGCCTTTTATATTAAAGAAGCTATCACATTCTTATTTGCGCTAAGTAGCTAGTGCTAGATTCACTAGATACCTAACTCATAAATATGCCTTTCTTCTCAATATAGGTCCAACATTGAGTCCTATATGAATTCTAATGGGTCTCTTTGCTCAAAGAGCCATGTACAACATTTGGCCTTGAAGGTCTCTCGGACTTACGATAAGTCACTTTTGAGCTAATACTTAGCCATTAAATATGCCTTGTTACGTTCAAGAAAGTACATGACCGTTAAATTTCTCAGACTCAACACTAATCTGACTATCAATCATGTGAGTCGCACAACTTGCCTCACTGACTTAGCAAGTCATTCGACTTCACTTGACTTAATCAAAACAATAGTGCCTTATGACTCCACTATTCCCACGAGACATCAAATACAACATTGGGGGATTCTAATTGGGGTATCATTCTGGCGGTCTACGGCAACTGTGGGTGGTGGCACCACCTCCACGAACAAGAAGGTAATAAGTAGCTGGCGGTTACAAAGCAGTTGAAAGGATTAAGAGTACTGGTCAGACATGTCTTCCCTGTTATCCGGGCACCACCCCACTACGATCTCCATAATCATCACTTTTTCACCTCTCCCTAACTTCCACGTCCTACGAGAAATCAGTGTGTCTCTTTTGAACTATAAATAGATGATTCTCATCTATTCGAAAGAAGACAGACAAGACACTAGGTCTGAAGAAAAAAAACTTATAAAATTAGTGATTCCTATCATTCATACACTATCACACTGATATTTTCTCAACCTTCTTTGCTTCCCTCCCTTACTACCCAAATCCTGTCCATCTTTATAACCGAAGAAGACGTGAATGACCATTTCTTGGTTTAGGCTCGTCCTTTTCGAGCTTGATATCTCGAACATACTTGAAAGTACGATTCTACCATACACCTGTTTTCACCCTAAAAAAAGAAGCTACTCATGGAAGGCTTCATCAAACCCATTCAACATCCTACCTGGCTGGCTAAAGTGGTACCTGTCAAGAAGAAAAACAGTTAAATCAGGTGATGTGTTGATTTCAGAAACCTGAACAAATGCTGCCCCAAGGATGACTTCCCACTTCCCAACATAAATATGTTCGTGGACGCGACTAGTGGACACGATATGTTCTCATTTATGGATGGCTACAGTGGTTATAATCAAATAAAGATGTATGAGCATGACGTCAGTAAAACTACATTTCGAACTCCTATCAGAAACTTCTATTATACTGTAATGTCTTTTGGCTTGAAGAATGCTGATGCTAATTATCAGCGATCCATGACGGTGATCTTTCATAACATGATGCACAAGCAAGTGGAAGATTACGTTGATGAAGTAGTCGTCAAATCCAAAACACGAGCAGCTCACCTGGAAGTTCTACAACAAGTCTTTGAAAGGTGTCGTGAATACAAATTGAAGATGAACCCTTTGAAGTGCGCTTTTGGTGTATCCTTTGGTAAATTCCTTGGTTTCAAGTTACAGCAGAAGGGATTAAAGTAGATCCAGCGAAGACTCAAGCTATCACCACCATGCCCCCGCCAAAGCCTGAGAGAGGTTAAAAGTTTTATGGGGAAAGTATCATACATCAGACGTTTTATCGCAGGGCTAGCTTAATTTGTCTCCTCTTTTATACCACTACTGAAGAAAAGGGCAAGCTATGTCTGGTCCTCTACTCAGCAAGAAGCATTTTCCAAAATCCGATAATTATTGTAATCCCCATCTATCGTGAGATCTCTGGTCCAGGGACGGCCTCTATTTCTATATACAGCTTCCAGTAAGGTCGCGACAGGAGAACTCCTTGCTCAAAAGGATGAAGAAGGGGTTAAGTACCCAATCTACTATATCAGTTGGTCACTAAGAAATGCAGAGCTCAGATATCCTAAAGCATAGAGAGGTGC
The DNA here is from genome assembly GCA_023531435.1 of Papaver californicum. Lineage (NCBI taxonomy): Eukaryota > Viridiplantae > Streptophyta > Magnoliopsida > Ranunculales > Papaveraceae > Papaver > Papaver californicum. The sequence goes on along the minus strand of JAJJMC010018427.1, from coordinate 36,639 downwards.
CTATCACTAGTACATGCCATCCAGAAGCTTAGACATTACCTGCTCTTGAACAAGGTGGTTCTCATCGCGAAAGCTGACCCCATCAGGTTCATACTATCAAAATCGACCTTGATAGGCAGACCTGCTAAATGGTTTCTTTAAATGTTAGAGTTTGACATAGCATATGTCTCTGCGAAAGCAGTCAAGGGACAAGCCGTGGAAGATCTATTAGCAGATTTTCAAGGAGAATACATAGCCGCATTACACGAAGAAATACCTAGAGAGTTCCCCGAAATTTTTATCGTCAAAGAGAAGAAGCATGGCTACTATACTTCGATGGTTCTGCCACTTCCAGTAAAAATACAGGAGGAGTTAGATTAGTTCTGGTATCCCCAACCGGCGAAGTTTTCTCATACTCATTTAAGCTCGACTTTAAATGTATCGACAACTCCGCGGAATATGAAGCATTTCATCTAGGACTCTCATTGGAAAGGAAAGCAGGCGCAACACACTTGGAAATAAGTGGTGATTCTAAACTACTTGTTAATCAAATGAACGGAGTTTACTTACTTAAAGAGGTAACATTAGCTCCCCATAAAGAAGAAGCTCAGAAGTTATTATCTCATTTTGCCGAGGTTGTAGTAGTTCATGTTGGTCAATGCAATAATAGGCATGCTGATTGCCTAGCCACTTTAGCTTCAAAACTTCAGTTCGGAGGGTCATAGAAGACTGTGACGTTACAAACATGCATTGTCCCCTCAACATGGTTAAGTCAATCCGAACATGATCAAACCACTGATTAGAGTACACCAATTATAGAGGAATTTAACAGCTCACTCCCTCATAGGAAAGTAAGACACAAAGACTTGAAGAACTTCTTTATACTCCATAGGGAATTGTACCACAGGAATCCAGACGGATCCCTCTCAAGATGTCTTGGAGACGAAGAGGCACAGCTGCAACTTAACCGCGTTCATGGTGAAATATGTGGACAAACAATGGTAGTGACTCTTTATCGCCGATTCCAACGCCTAGGATATTACTGGACTACGATGGAAACCCAATCTCGAGCACTGCAAGTGTCTTGTTCCAACTTCCAAGCACAACTGCACCAACTGGAGGCTCTGACAATCCATCATGTTGGAGACTGGAGATAACCTTACATCAGATATTCGAGGCAATTCCCTCCTTCCTGAGAAACGACAAGCAACAAGACTAAAACAAATGGCGAGGAGGTTTATCCTTCATGAAGGGGTCTTATATGGCAAAAGTTTTGGAGGGAACCTGCTAAGATGCCTAGCATGGCCCCAAATCCCGACAATATTAAAGGAAGTTCACGAAGGAGAGCATCAAGGAAAGAGTAAGTTGTTTCTTCAAATCCATAGAGGTATTATTGGCCGAATATGGAAGATGATGCGGCTACATTCGTTCAAAGGTGCCATTAATATCAGATCCACGAGAACCTCATTAACACGCCGTGCCTTCCTCTACACTCAGTAAGGATTCCTTGTCCTTTTTATAGATGGGAACTATATCTCATTGGCAAGATCAATCTAACCTCGTCGAAACAACATGATTACATCATCACAGCCACTGATTACTTCACTAAATGGGTCGAAGCCATCCCTCTCAGCAGCACGACTAGAACAACCATATTGGCTTTCATCAAGGAATACATTATATGCAGGTATGGTGTCCCTAAACATATTATCACAGATAATGGTACTCCTTTTGCTAACCATACGATGACAGAACTAATCCAAAAGTACGTCATCAAGCAAGTATTTTCTACTCCATACTATCTACAAGGAAATGGGCAAGCAGAAAGTACAAACAAGACACTGATTTGGATTCTTAGTCGTACAGTATACGATAACCCAAGATCACGGCATAAACAAATTCCCATGGCCCTTTGGCATACACGACTACACCAAGAAGCTCCACAAGGACCTCTCCTTATTCGAATGTGTACGGAGCTGACACCATCCTTCCTGTCGAGATCAAGATCCCATCATCTAGGATCGTACCAGTCAGCAGAGTACACTAAGATGAAGCCAAAATCCCTAGGTTCCGGGTCATGAAGATGGACCTTCTAGAATCAAGACGATTCAAGGTAGAGAGATATGCAGAGGCGTACCGACGAAGAATTTATAGAGCTTACAACAAAGCAGTGAAGCACAGAATATTTTAGGTCGGAGACCTGGTACTCAAGACAACCAAACATATTCAACATGACATGTCCGCTCCAAATTTCTCCCCAAAGTAGGAAGGTCCCTATGTCATCTCTAGATAAGTATCAAGTGGGTACTAAAAGATCGTAGATACGAAGGGAGCACAAGCAGGAACGGTAATTAATGGCAAATGGGTAAGGCATATTATGCCTAAACAAATTTTCTTTAATTTTATTTTTTTCAATTAATGTTCAATGTTCAAAGTTCAGAACCTGTTACATCAATCCAAAGACTCATTATTAATTTAAACCTTACTCACTCAAGATGTAACTCTCTAGGGAAGACCTTCAAGCAATGAATAATTTCGTTTATACAACATCTCCATTCTCTCCTAAAACCTCTCAGTCCTAGCTTTCAAATCCTAAATCGACTTCTCGTTCTTGGCTGAGTCTCTCCACAAGACCTTCTCCTCCTCCAATAAGGATTTCGAAGAAGGAATCACATTAGCTATGATGGACGTATGATCTATTCAATGATGTCAAGACGCCGACGGAGCCATCTCACGTTGAACTTCAAAACTTCACAATTGGTTATCATCTCATCCCACTTTTGTATCTCCTGGACAGTAACTTCATGAAGTGATGCCTTGTTCATGTAATCATTTATGGGAAGAACATCAGCAACCGTTGTTACCAGAATATGAGAAAAGCCTTTCAACGGCTCTCAAGTCGCAATGTGACCTTATCGCCTCCAAATCTTAGTGTAAAGAGATGAACAACACTTTGGAACTATAAATACGCCCACGACATGGTGCTTATGAGACATAGAATTCATGTGCATTTCGAAGGGAAGACCCGCAGTTGGATATAGATGAATGGTAAGACCGATATCACTGCTTGAGAGATTTTCTGGTGGACCAGGAGAAGCTCCAACCTCAACGTCAATGTCCCTATCCTCCTCATCAGTTGAGGACCCTCTGGTTTTTATCTTCCCTTTGTACATACATACAATCTCCATCTCCTGTCGACAATATCAAATCAAACATTTGCACCGGGATATTTGCCCATAATAATACATAAACAACAAAAGAGAGGAAATTACTTACAGTAGCAGGTCGGCTAGACCCTATAACGTTTGAAGAGGAACTACCCTTCCTGACAGTCCTGGCTCTCAACATGTATGTGGCCTTCTTAACCTGTGGTTCCTGCAAAAAAAATGAATGATCATCAAGATTGTAAAACGGTTATTCATAAGTATTGAGGAACACATAAGTGAAGAAGAACTCCTTTACCGTACTAAGTACCCATGAGATGCGCTTAACAAGAAGATGATCCTGATCTGATCCGTTGTTATCAGACATGATGCTATATGAAGCAACCAAGCTCTGTAAGTGTTGAGGATGGCGATACCAGTGAGAGGAAGAAGGTGACAATAATTTTTTCATTTAAATAGAGGATAGGTGGAAACCCTAAATCTTGAATTTTAAAGAGATCAACGGAGACTCCTTACAAAGGGGAATGATCTGAACTTAGTCAACAAAACTCCAAAGACGATCGTTGGAATTTTGACGAAGCATATAAAAATCCTGCTGACGGAGAAAGCTTCATCAGATAACGATACCATGGTTGAACACACATCTCACTCCCAGTACCGGCCATGCCTCTTTCTACTCACGTGCAAACCAACATTCTTGGCAAGAACGTGGACACCTACTAATCCTATCCATGGTCAGTTCTAAGGGGCGCATACCTCAAACACTCGAGAAGCTAAGTACATTTTCCCATACTCTTAGGATTTTAATTATACATATACAATTATTATAAGCATATTGTTACCATCTAGTGCTTACTAAGCAACATTAATGTTCCTCACTAAGCAGGGAACTTAATATAGATGGTGAGTTTTTGAAAAAGGGTAGGATTGTATACATTTTCCCATACTCTTAGATTTTAATTATACATATACAATTATTATAAGCATATTGTCACCATCTAGTGCTTACTGTGCAACATTACTGTTCCTCACTAAGCAGGGAACTTAATGTAGATGGTGAGTTTTTGACAAAAGCTAGAATTGTAAAATTGCCCTTTTCCTACCAACATGAACATATAAGTACATATGCATATTTATTTGCATGCTTTTAGATATATATCAAAACATGAAATAATATATCTCTACTAATATTTCGCAAGCGAATTAGAATACAGACTCTACAAATAGCTACAAAAATTTAAACTGATAATGTAGCCTCTTAAACACTCACAATATTTATGCCATTTGAACCAGTCTCGAGTTGCATAAATTCCACGGCTAGAATTCCTCGAACTTGTCTTGAATGCGCCTTTGCCGTCCTGGCTTTATAAAATATGCCACTTTAGCATTTTGCTCAAGGATGTGCCATAAAATACGCGTTGTTCCTCTTGAATGCGCCACAATCGAAGAACAATGCCTCTAAAAAAGCACGTTGTGCCTTAGCACCAAGGTAACCCTAGCTTCTCAACACTAGCACCTAGGTTAACACCATCCCTTTACACGAAGCGCTAACAGCGCTAACTATTTAGGATGCTCCTTAGAGACGCGCCACTCCAACGTGCTAACAACGCTGACTATTTATGCTGCGTCCTCAGGGACACGCCGCTCCAAAGCGCTAACTATTTCGGTTGCGTCCACAGGGATGCGCCACTCCAAAGCGCTAACATCACTAACTATTTGGGTTGCGTCCTCAAGGATGCGCCATACCTAAGCGCTAATTATTTAGGAACGTCCCTTGAGGACTCGCTAACTATTTTGAGCACGTCCCTTTGGGACGCGCCACTTCTAAGCGCAACCAGCGCTAACTATTTAGGCACGTCTCTTGAGGATGCGCCATTCTTAAGCGCTAGCCAGCGCTAACTATTTTGAGCACGTCCCTGAGGATGCGCCACTCCTAACGCTAACAACGCTATCAATGCCTAAAGCGCAACCATCACTAACTATTTAGACACGTCCCTTTGGGACGTGCCACTCTTTTGCGCTTTGTTCAAAGCGCTAACTTTGGGTTGGTGCAAAGTGTTAATCTTATCCAAGCCACGCTCTCAAGAGACGCACCACACTTTCAAAAGCTAGCCTAATGCTAGCACTAGCTCTATGTGGCTATTTATCAAAACTCATTCTTAAATGCGCCAAGACTGGTCTTTAAGAACCTTTACGCAACCTTGGTTTCGAGCTTTATACCAATTCATCTCTAAGATAAGATCTGGCTATTAAAATACCCCATGTTATTCCTAAGATGGTGCATAGCCACTAAATTTACCAGACTCAACACTAATCAGTCTAATTACTAAAATTAGTGAGTTGCACAACTTGCCTCATTGACTTAGCAAGTCCTTGGCTTGACTTAGTGATAGTCCACGACTCCACTATTTCTACGAGATATCAAATACAACACATGGGGGGATTCTCATTGGGGTATTGGTATAGCGGTCTACGGCAACCTTGCGTTGTGACAACACATCCACGAATAACAAGTTAACAAGTAGTGGGACGGTTACAGGGAAGTTGATAGTACGAGGAGTAGTGGTCATACAAGTCCTCCTTATTTTTCGGACATGACTCCACTACAATCTCCACAATCGTTACTCCTCCACTTCTTTTGTAACTTTCACCACTTACAAGAAATCAGTGTGTCTCCACCAAATATAAATAGATGGCTTCATCTATTCGAAAGACAAAACACACAAAAGATAGACAATATATACAGAATTAGCAATTCATTTCAGAGATAATCCATTTTTTATCACACACACAATTACTCATCACATTGAGATTTTCTCAACCTTCTTTGCTTCCCTCCCCTAAGACCTACCCAATCTTCTCCACCTTTGTGATCGAAGAAGGACGTGAACGGCTATTTCTTGGTTTAGGCTCGTCCTGCTCGAGCTTGATCTCTCGAACCTACTTGAAATTACGATTTTATCGTATATTTGTTTTCACCTTAAAACAACAGGTATAAAAGAGAATGAGAAGAATTTTTATCTTTTTTAATTGAATGAACCGTATCGGATGCCTCCTTGAGTGTCATGTTTTTCATTTTGAGTTGAGGGATGAGATATTGATTTAGGGATGACTTTGATTGTTCTTTTTTTAATGAATACTTTTGCTGAGTTATTTTTAAGAGTAAATTCTGCTTAATGATTTAGTAGATCTTTTTTAGATGTTATGATTTGGTTGAGTTCTTTAACTAATACCTTTCTGTAAGTGTATTGATTTGGAACAACCAATAAAACTGTTTTTTTTTTGTTTGTTTGTTGTGGGCATATTGTTTTTGAGTTTCATGGCTCACTTAAATAACTACTCATATTATTATCAATTTCAGGTGAGCTCGGTTGTTTGATGACAATCATTTAAAAAATTTCATCTATGCCACAATTTGTTTCCAACTTTTTCGACACCACCAATATAAAACACGGTCAACAAATACCAGCAGCTCAAGATCACAACACAAAATCACTAAGAGCATCTCCAATAGAAGGTGCAAATAATCCTCGTGGAGGTCTTATTTAGACATTTTATTTGTGGGTCCTACACATGTAGTAAATATAGGACCTTATAGTTGATAAACTATCTCCAATAGTGTATGGGTTTAAACTTTAGAATCTCTAGTTTGATAAAATCCTAACCGTTTAATCTTATTTGAAATAATTATTAAAGAAAAAAATAGGAAAAAAAATGACATGAAAGGTCTAACCGAAGGTCTAGATAAGACTTTCTCTAAGATCTTGGTATTTATTTTGGCACCCCTCCTACTTTATAGGACCTACTGTTGGAGATGAATTTAATTCAAATGAGGATCTAAAATCCTATGTGTCATAAAGAAATAAAACTCTCACCTTCTGTTAAAGATGCTGTTAAAGATGCTCTAAACCATAGGGTACTTCTCTGGGATGATGAACTCACCGGTTCCAGTTGACCTCATGTAATTCACACAAATAAACAAGGGACATATCTGGCATGATAATTTCTAGGGCATGTTAGATGACACGCATAGCATGTGCCATTAAACTTTGATCTAGCAGTCGACATTCACAAGAAAGAATCATAAGCAGTCTCTTCTCCCTGAACAAGACTCCAAAACACACTCACACAAACACAGTTCTCTCTCTACTTTCTTGCACCACCCGCTTTAGACGGACTGACACCACTAATAGTCCGTCCATAAAACTCGCCTCTTTTCTATCGAAACACCAACTATAAGTCGCAGCACCTGATTCCAAACCCTTTTCACTCTCTCTCACATAAACTTTCTCTCACGGTCTTTTCCCCCTTCTTTCTCTGACTCTCTATTATTCCCTCTGTTTTTGGATCTGTAATGGCGACTGCAGGAGGAGCAATGATGGAGTTGATGAATCTACCAATGAAATGTGAAAATAAAGATTTAGGTTGGTTTAGACAGTTGAATGGATTTTCAAATGGAGGTATTATTAAGAGAGGAATGGGAGCTAATAACAATAAAGCTTCTTCTTTTAATGCTATATCCATGAGGGTTTCTGAAACTACTAATAATATTACTAGTAGAAGAGGATCTGATAATGGCTCTCCCAATCTCGTAAGTTCTTCCGTCTCTCCTTCTTATGTTCTTATATTAAAATCATGATCCATGAATGTATCTGTGTATCTGTTTTGGGGTGTTATTTTTGGGTTGTATGATAATTGATAAAGGTGGGTCCTTTTTTGTTTCTTTGATTAGAACATTATCAAGCCCTTACTGAAGATTTTAGTGTATCTAGTTATGAAAAGTGTGTTCTAAGTTTCTAATTGCAGAAGGTAATAGGTATGTTACATCTATTTTGTTATGATTATTTGCCTACTCTTTGCAACCGCATTGTTTTTGCCGAACAGTGTTGAACTCGGTATTGATAGTATAAATATATTGGAAGATTTTCTACTGTTGAAAGTTGCAGTTAAGGAACACTTGACTGATTTCTGAATGCCTTCTTATAAAACTTTTAATTATTGCGGTTTTAAATTGGGGTTGGAGAACCAATCCTAGTGAAAGGAGGGCTTTCTGTTTTCATACTTTTAGTTATTGTCAGGTCTCCCTGTATGGGATGGGAAACCATGAGTCCATGACTTCCACACAAATGAAAGCTCGCTTCTTAAAATCCTCCTCATGGTCTTCTACAAATAGTCATTTTGTTATTGGTAAAGTACAATATGCATTCTTGATGCCACATGTATAAGTGCTGAAAAACTTTGTTTTAATTAGCAGAAGTTGGTCTGGATAAACATGCCCCAGTTTTACCTTGTTTTTATATCTGTCTCTGTATCTGTTTTGCTACACATCACCTGACATTCTTTGATTGTATAATTAGGTTGAGAGGAAGTTTTCTTTTGGTCTTCATTCAACGGATTCAAATTATGAAGACAGAACAGCTTTAGTTAATGCTCAAAGGAAAACCAAAATTGTCTGTACAATTGGTCCTTCTACAGATACACGTGAAATGATTTGGAAATTGGCAGAAGCTGGAATGAATGTAGCGCGATTAAATATGTCCCATGGAGACCATAAATCGCATCAGAAGACTGTAGATCTAGTTAAAGAATACAATGCCCAATTTGAGGACAAGGTTATCGCCATAATGTTGGATACAAAGGTATGCTCGTAACATATGGTTCTGGTTTAGAGTTCTGATGTAGTCTCTCCTTTGCGATGCCCTTGTTGTAAAGAAATTCTGCACGATGGGATTCAACTACCGTATCATGAACTCTTATCAAACTTATTCTTGAGTGTTCCTTACATGCCTTTCATTTATCAATTGTGAATGTAATTCAAGTGTTGTTGTTATTAAGTTTGTATATATAGTTATATGTAGGCTAACATGTTCCGTTGGTTAGTACTGGAAAGATGAGAAGAATACACCTCTAACACTCATAAATTTTTTTCAGTAATGTTAGAGGTCAAGTGGATTTAGTTGTTATTTGCACTATTTTATTTTATGGACTAAATGCTAATTCATTTCCTCATAAGTTATGATAGTCGCGGCAATTAGACTATGAAGTGTTAATGACTAGCTGTTTTGTTAACTATTGGAGCATCTATGTTCTGTTGGGGTTCAATAGACCCTTGTATCTCTAGATAGTATTAAAATGAGTATGACTTTAAGTTCTCTAGCTTTTATATGTTTTGCTCGAATCCTACGTTTTTCAGTATTTCTTATAAAATAGGTAACCTAATACTAGCTGTGTTTTTATTTATGCAGGGTCCCGAGGTTAGAAGTGGAGATGTTCCTCAGCCTATCTTGTTGAAGGAGGGCCAAGAATTCAGTTTTACTATTAACAGAGGAGTGTGCACGGAGGATACTGTCAGTGTAAACTATGATGACTTTGTCACTGATGTGGAAGCGGGAGATATGCTGCTTGTTGATGGTAAGTGTGGGTGCCTCTTTAACAGCAGTGATCAGATGAACTTTTGTAGCAGAAGCACATCTTTGTGTACATTATGTTGAACTTTGAGATGAATTTACAATTATGTTATATGACATTCCTCGTTTGATATCCGTGTGTTCTGTTCTTTCTGGATTTTGCAGTTCTGTTGTTCTATTGAGTTGTTTTTCAACGTGTAACAGGAGGAATGATGTCATTAGTTGTGAAGTCAAAAACAGCAGACACAGTCAAATGTGAAGTAGTTGATGGTGGAGAACTTAAATCAAGGCGCCATTTGAATGTGCGTGGAAAAAGTGCGACTTTGCCTTCAATTACAGGTTGCCTTCTCTTCTTTCCTGTATTCCTATAGCATGTTGCTGTAGTATTTTCCTAGTTCTAATTTGGTTCTGCTGATTCAAAATTTAATTTATGGGATCGTCTGTACTTGTGATATACAGAAAAAGACTGGGAAGATATCAAGTTTGGTGTGGACAACAAAATTGACTTCTATGCTGTTTCCTTTGTTAAAGACGCCCAAGTGATCCATGAATTGAAATATTATCTCAAAAGTAAAAATCTTCGCCACCTCCCGCAATTGATTTTCTACTAACCTTCTGCATTTTCACATTGTATACGGAAAAGAATGAAAGCTATCCTTTGTACTGTAGAAAACAATGCCGACATACATGTGATCCCCAAAATAGAAAGTGCAGATTCGATACCAAATCTTCAGTCAATTATTGCCGCATCTGATGGGGTAAGCTATGCTTCAAATTCCTAACATATTCCTGATAAAAACGAAAATGGTGCCCCTATTACTTGGTATTAGTTTCTTTCACTGAGGCCAAATAGAATCTGTTAGTTAGCAAGGGATCAGACATTTGATTCCACACCTCCTTTTCTTGAAAGGTTGGAATGGATGGATCAGTACTATTTCAGATTTGTATGATTTTTATTTCTGTTTTTGTTTCGGTGTTTCTTAGCTATTTTCGTCCTTTGTAACCAATTTTATAATTGATATTGGTGTGACTTTGGTAATAAAATTTGATGATTTAGCTAAAAAAAAGAAAGGTGCCTCTTGTAATGCCCTCCAAGAATCGAGGCCTTAGATTATTGTACTGTTCTTTTGAACGTTCAAGTTAGTAATTACCTATTGATTGGATTATCAAGTCTTAGTTTTTTACATCTCACCAAGAAATTTTGGCTATATCGTTATAATTTTGATGTTGTTGACTTTCAAAGTTGGTATCGGGTTTTTCGTCATGGTTCAAGCACGAGCATACCTACTTTGAAAAGTTTAATTTGCTAAGTTGCAAAGCTCATTACGAAACTTAGTCAAGCTTCTGCTCAACTTATCATTATACATGCATAATGATTAAAAAATAGTGCAACTTGATATCCAGACCTCTAAATGAAAGTTTGAGCTCTCATTAGTACAATTCTTTTAGTCCTTCAAGAATGGCAAAACTTATGCTGGCAAGGGATAAACTATGGTCTTTAGTTAATTAGAACTTTTTTATGGGGCTGATTACTGAACTCTTAATGAGATGTTGCTAACTTAAGGTTTGACAGGCAATGGTTGCTCGTGGTGATCTTGGAGCTGAGCTTCCAATTGAGGAAGTTCCTTTACTGCAGGTATTCCCTTTGTCTTTGTTTCACAGTACGTAATAAATTGCAGTAAGGCATTGGTGATGTCATTTGACATTGTCTATATGCCTACAGTCATCAACTTATTCAAAACCCGTCCCACGTTGTCCCCTCTATAAGAAAGGGAATGTATGAGTAAGGAGAAATAAAGTACTAAGTATATTATCTCTGTAATAAAATTTTGTGTCTAAATCTCCGTGAACAATGTTTCTTTCTTTCACCGAGAATGTATTTTCATGGTTACACTGATTCATTGGCACATTTATTTTAGTAGAACGTTCCTGTTTTGATTTACTTTTCAAGTGTTCTGCCTTTTCCTTTTCTTTGAAGAGTAGATTGTGCCTCGCTATTTGCAGTACTGATAAAACATCAATGGACGTAGTACATGATTGCAAAAAGCACTTCCTGAGAATCCTTTATTAATAATTATTAAGTAACTGGCCTGCATATCATGACGCAAACAGGAGGAGATAATTAGAAGGTGCCACAGCATGCAGAAGCCAGTGATTGTGGCAACAAACATGTTGGAAAGCATGATAGATCATCCAACACCCACACGAGCAGAAGTTTCTGATATTGCAATAGCGGTACGAGAAGGCGCTGATGCAATTATGCTCTCAGGGGAAACAGCTCATGGAAAGTAAGTTATAGTGGTCATAATTAAAGACCAGACTAACTCTTCTCTCGTTGTTGGTCAAACATCAGCTCTTTTGTTGTTGTTAGGCAGTTTGAGTTCTTCTTTATCGGTCTTTTTCTTCTCTTGTAAAACAGTGGAATCGCCAGACTTTCTATTGTGTTAAAGTTTTCATGATTCTATTTCCAAATTAAATATGACTTGATCTAGAAGGAGAGATAAATAATACTCTCTTTGTTTCTACAAAAGTGATAGTAACATTTTCTAGAAATGGAGGGAGTATTTCTTCTAAAGAAATAATCACGAACCATAATCAGTATCGGTTTTATGGTTCTTTACTTGATTAGTTATTCATCATAGAACTACTTTATGAGTGCAAGAAGCAATTTTATGACTACTTTTATTAATCTCTCATGAACAGAGATGAAACCTTTATTTATTATCTTTATGAATTGATCCTTTTCCTCTTCCACAATTATCTTTCTATTTAGGTATCCATTGAAAGCTGTTAAGGTAATGCATACTGTCGCGATTAAGACTGAATCAGCTCTACCAACCAGCAATATTCCACCCAATTCGATTGCCCAAAAGGTACATAAACGTATATATTTTCTTCATCTTATGTTGTACTTTATATACAAAGCGTTTATGAAATCAAAATGTTGACCTTCATCAGATCTTTCTTGTAAGCTAAAGAGTAGCTCTGTTAGTTTGTTCCAAATTGGGTTCAATGGCAAACTGGGACCTTTAACTGCATAACATCTATAGTTCTCACTGAACCTGTGTTTTGCTTCGGTGTTTTATTAGAGCCATATGAGTGAAATGTTTGCCTTTCATGCTACCACAATGGCGAACACCCTTGATACCCCGATCATCGTCTTTACAAGAACGGGATCCATGGCTGTACAGTTAAGCCATTACCGACCTTCTGCAACAATCTTTGCCTTCACAAATGAGTGAGTGTTTCTGTTGACTCATTGAGTACACTTCTTTCATTTGAAGCTAGTTTTATTTTTGTATTTGATGTTGATTTGCATACGAGAAGCACACTTGGGAAGTTTGTCATCGTGCACTATTATAGAGTATATCAATTAATAATTACTAAAGAGAAAGTTACTTAAGAGACTATACATGGTGCAGTACAAGGTTGAGTTACGTTGATTTATCATGTAGATTTAAGCAAAGCAAATTGAGTAATTTATTAAAACTTTTCGGTTTATGTAGTTTTTTGGATTTTTTGTTCATAACCTTCTATCCGCAGTGTAAGAAAATTGTGTTAACATATTGGTGTTTCATCATTCTTGCTTCTCAGGGAAACAGTGAAACAGAGGTTGATACTTTATCATGGCGTGCATCCCATTTACATGAAATTTTCAGATGATGCAGAAGAAACATTCTCTCGAGCTCTGAATCTTTTGATGGTACTCCAATTGATTTCTTATATTCATTGACTTACTCTCTTCCTTAAATCATGTAAGCAACTACGTTTCTTATTTAACCATTCTAATACGATTCCATGTACCAGGAAAAAAAACTGATTGAGGAAGGAGGACACGTGACGCTCGTCCAGAGTGGAATGCAACCAATCTGGCGCCGAGAGTCTACGCATCACATCCAAGTCCGCAAGGTCCAAAGTTGATTATGTATCAGTTATCTTTTTAGATTGGTCCCTGATTGATTTTTAATTTATTATTTAAAATGTTATTGCACAGAACTTTGTGATTCCTGAAATGCAAGGTAGAATTATTGCAAGGATGTGTTATGTCTATCAATTAGAAAGGTAGTTGTAGATCTAGTTTTGGTTTTTTGTTTTTTTTTTTACAAATACTTCATTTATTTTGATTATTTATGCAATTTTGCTAAATGACTATTCACAAGATGTCCACTTCAGATTATTGCTTGATGTTTAATCAGTGGGTTTGGTGATGCTACCTATAATTGCTACAACGGTCTGTTGACTTACTTTTTCCTTCTTGTGCCACTTCTATATGTTGACCTAGTTTTTCCTACCTATAACTTCTGAAGGACCTGTTATGCCTTAACCTGGCTGAAAGTCAGGTTTCTAGTTTAACACACGAGTTTGGCAAACATGAAAAAAAAAAAGGCATATTGGCAAACATGAAAAGAAAAAAAAAGGCATATATATTCTTCCTCGCGTAGGTCGAGATACAAACTTCCATTTACACCACAAACATACAAAATATTGAAGTCCCATTTACATATTGGACTCATTAGATGTTAATTCTTTGCCCTAGCTGTAGAATCCAGAAATGAGAGATACTACTGCTGGAGAAAGACGGAATGACTTTTACTTCCTTACACTCCCCATGCTTGACCATGACCTAAAATTATAACATACAGTTTGGGTCAAAGTATCCTAAATAGACGGGCACTGAGCATTCAGAACTTGATAAGAATCGATATACTGTTTTACCCCCTTCACCTTTTATTTCTTCTTTCTACTACTTATTTATTTAGTCACCACTTGCCAGGTTCGTACACAATGGAATTCTTAGTAGTAGGCATACGTACTTAAACGCGAAATTCCTCGGACTTTCCCTCATGGGTGCTACCTCTGTTGCTCTCTCGTCCACCCATCTTGATATACTTGTACCATCTTGCACAAACTATATAGAGCAGGAAATCGGCTGTAGTCAGGGCTGCTAAGAGGAAGTAAAACCTATCAAGATGACCTCGGTTAAGATTCCCAGGGATCCAACCGGGCATATCATCTTCTTTAGATATCTTCATTACTATACTAACAAGTAAACTGCTGACGTAGTTTCCAAGTGAAATTGAGGTCATGCAAAGAGCACTGCCAAAGCTCTTTAACCCGTCAGGAGCTTGTCCATTAAAGAATTCCAGTTGACCGACATACATAAACACCTCGGAGGCTCCTATTAATGCGTACTGAGGGACTTGCCAGAATATACTCATACTACTTGAACCTTCACAGTTAAGACAATCTATTGTAGCAGATTTGAGTCTAAAGTTCTCGACAATTCCTGCAGCAACCATTGCAATTATTGCTATAATTAATCCGACTCCCATTCTTTGGAGCTCAGTTAGTCCCTTAGAATTTTTGCTTTTAAGTCTGCTGACAAGAGGATCGAGTACTCGCCTATATAAGAAAATGAAAGCCGCTACACTTAAAATATCAAAACTTGACATGCTTGCAGGTGGGATTTTAAAGTTCCCAATGGTTGTTTGCATTGCTGCTCCTTGCTCAACGAATAGAGATGCCATTTGAGTGAAGACAACTGAGTAGAGGATTGTGCAGAGCCATATTGGAAGAAGTCTCAATATGCATTTCACCTCTTCAACTTGTGTGATTGTGCAGAGTCTCCATGGGCTGTCCTTCCCTTCATCTTGTAGAGTTAAATCTCTTGAAGTGATGATGGCTGCTCTATCCAAGAATCTGAGTAAAAGTACATAAAGATAAGCTAGTTCACGAATTTATTTTTACTCAAGCCAATAGGAAACAGTTTAAATGGATTTATTCTGTATGTGCCGACGTTACAAAAAAGAAAACTCTAGAGAACGACTTACTTGAATCCATTGGTGTGGAATATTTTTCTTCCGCCACTAATTGCACACTCCTTTCCTTCAACTTCATATAAATCATCGCCGCTTTCTGGAACCCCGGCCCTCCATTTCTTTGCTGCAGCAACACCAACTTGGCAAAACCTAGCGAGAGGGTTTCCCGTGGCCTTAAAATGACGGTATTTTGGTGTTCCAGCGAGAAACAAGACCAATGCAACGAAGGCAGATCCTGTAGAACACCAAAACCCTAAAGCCCACATCCCTTCATCCTCAAAGTACCCCAAAATTGTGTTTGAAAAGAGAGAACCAAGGTTTAAAGCCAAGTAGAAGTAGCTAAAGAAAGCCACCTTTTGAAATCCTTCGTTGGAGTCCTCTTCATCAAATTGGTCAGCCCCAAATGTAGCAATATTTGGTTGATAACCTCCATTCCCAAGGGCAACCAAGTAGGTTGATAAGTAAAACAAAGCTATTTCGACCGATGAATGGGTCCTGCATTCTAATGCTTCAATCCCACAACCATTTGGTTTGACCAGGAATAAGTATGTTGATAATGATAGCAATGCTAAACCCTGTTTGGCAGCCACACAATATTAATGTATTATTAGGAAGCAACACCGAAACACAAGTTTTGAAGATATTGTTAACTTACCACGACGAAGATCACTTGAAAAATGGCGCAAGTTTTGTATCGTCCCCAGTATGAGTCACTTAGGAATGCCCCAACAAGTGAGAAGATGTAAACAGTACCAGTCCATTTGCTGACACTATTAGCTGCCTCAGCATTGTCTTGTTGCAAAACCCTTGTTAAGAACAAAACTAAGTTCACTCCAACTCCGAAAAATGCTAACGTCGCCAGACCTTGATTAACTGTTTGATCATGTAGAAACATATACAAGCACACACAGAAAAATAAATAAATTAGTAACTCAAATTTTCAAGTACATTTAGGAGCTGCTCCAGCAGCCATAAGCAAGTGTGGTGGCTACAGAGTTTAGACTTGATTGTGATACCAATTTGTCTATTCTTTCAAACTAACAACGTACAAAAGCGTTTAGAAAGAGTACAGAGTTTAGACATGAATGTAAAATCTTGAAGTTTTAATTGGGGAGACGAAAGACTTAGCCGAATATGGAACAACATACCAATAGCAATATGGTGGTGCATATGGAAAGAGCGAAATGCTAGAGTATTCGAAAACAAACGAGAAGTTTGGTAACCCTCATTCGAAACGTTAAACTTCAAGCGTTCTTTTGGGCCGAATCAAACACAAGGATATTAGGTCTAACGACAAATATGGTGATCGCTCTATGGGACGATTTTAGGGACTCCTTATTAGGTTAAACTTCAAGCGTTGTTTTTAGGGACTCCTTATTTCGTTACTCTTGATTTTGTTTTTACATTCCTCAATACCGGTTTAACGATTTAAGTTGGTTTTGTTCTATTTTATGTTTATTGGGTTGAGGTACCCCTCTTAAGTAGCTTCTCTTTTCAATGAATATTCTCTTTCCCGATCAAAAAAAAAACAACGTATAAAAGCAAAGGATATTGCTTGCTTAAAAATATTTGACCTTAGGTAGATTGGGATCAGTGTATCTGGTCAAGTTTTGTCTCTTAAGTCAAGATAGGTGACTTGGTTATCTCAGTTACTGTATTATTTATTTGAGCAACCTCGCCTGAGTTGTTTAAGAAGAGACGTATATATCCAGCCTTCTCAATTTAAACCGTCATTTTGACTGCACGATGACGTTTTAATATATATCTTGGTTCTAGACAAATCGCGAAAAAAGTATCCCAAAAAGAGAGTGATTAAGTTCCATGGGAATAGGGAGTGCTTCACAAAAATCATGACATCCAACCAAATGAGTCTAATTCCGAAAAACACCTAAAATTTGGCTTTGAAAGATAGGTAAAATTACGTTTGGTGTGAAATGGGCACTAAAACTCTTTAACACTTATGCCCTTTATTTTTTATTTATTTTATTAATTTCTTTCACTCCAATTTAAAATCAATCACAAAAAAAAAATCATAACTTTCGAAATATAAATCAGATTTTAATGAAACTTATATTTTTTCAAATGGTTTGAGTGGATCTACAAAACAAGATTTATTGTTGATATTAAATTCAGAAGAAAAAAAGTATGTAGGTTAAAACTAAATGCGTTCTGACTTAAACGAAGAAAGAAAAAATTATTTAAAATATAGTTAGTCTGTATCCTGACTTAAATTAAGATATAAAAATTATTCGAAAAAATAAGTAGGATGAATCTGGGT
The DNA here is from genome assembly GCA_023531435.1 of Papaver californicum. Taxonomy (NCBI): domain Eukaryota; kingdom Viridiplantae; phylum Streptophyta; class Magnoliopsida; order Ranunculales; family Papaveraceae; genus Papaver; species Papaver californicum. The sequence goes on along the minus strand of JAJJMC010018427.1, from coordinate 18,992 downwards.
GCATCCTAGATTAAACTAAGATATGAAAAATTATTCAAAAATAAATATGATGAATCAAGGTACATCTTGGTTTAAACTAAGATAGAAAGTTCAAAAACTAGTTAAGATGAATCTAGATGCATCCTGGATATTACTGGATGAAACTGGTTTTATCTTGTGTTGCCACCAGATGAAAGATGTTTTCATCATGTGTTGTCACTGGTTGAAACCTTTGTACATCCTGCGTTATTATTGGATGAAACTGGTTTCATCTTGTGTTGCCAATAGATGAAACTTTTATACATCCTATATTATTAATAGAAGAAACTGGTTTCATCTTGTGTTACCACTGGATGAAACATTTGTACATCCTATACTATTATTGAATAAAAACAGGTTTCATCATGTGTTGCCACTAGATAAGCCTGATTTCATCATTATTCTCATTAAGTATTGGTATCCTCCTTTATCAATCTTGTTATATTAGTGCAGTTTACCGAGAAACTCTGCTTCATAAAAAGCTACTGATCCTAACAGGGGGTAGTCAAATGAGATTTTTATAGACTTTTACAGGGAGGTAGTCAAATGAAAATTCTATAGACTTTTATAGATTTTTTATTTGAGCGACTCCTGGAGATTCTCTGTAAATCTAGAGATTTTTAGTGATTTTATGAGAGTATTAAAGAGAGTCTTTGTAACTTATAAATACAAATTTAGTGGTTGTTTAGAGAGTTTTTGTGATTTACAGAGACAAAAAAAATGTATAATAATATCTACCAACTTTTTTACTATGCAAGTTATAATGTTAACAAAAGTACCATGAATAAATCGTACAATACGTGTCGATTGTCAAAAAAATTAGTATATGTACCACACCATCTGTGTTTTCTTTTCTTATTTTTCTTTGTTTTTTTTCTACTAATATTTTCTTTTCCTGGCAATGACAGAGTGCTATCATGCAACGCAAATGAAAGAGAATGAGTATACGGTGAATGTAAAACAGATAGAGCCTGGATTCTAGACCATTGTAAAATAAAAAAAAAGAAGATTTGTATGTGAATTTGATGATTATGAGAAAATAACCCAAATTTTAAGAACCTTTAATTGAGGAATACCCCTACAAATTTGGGGTACTTAGGATTATCCCAACTTAGAAAAACTGATAAGGAGTGTCCTCAAACTATAAAATGACTAAGTTATTCCTTTTATATTTCACTTATTTAAAAATAATTATTTTTTTACTTTTTTATTATTTTATTTTTATTAATTTTTAATTTTTAATTTTTTTTCTTAAACTTAATATTTTTTTTCTATGAAAAATCAGAATCGACATGGTAGAAATACCATGCCATTTCTAGAAAATCGGTATTAAAATAGATGAACACCATATCGACTTTTGTTGACAATCGGCATGGTATTCATTACATAAACAACGTTGATTCATAAATCTTAGTTTCTGGAATAAAAACTACAACAGTCGGCATTGTCGAAATTTCCAATTATACCGACTGAAAAAGGTAGTCAACAACAATCGTCATGGTGTTCATCTGTTTCAATGCCGAATGTCTAGAATCGGCATGTTATTCTTCATTTTACCATGCCGACTTTGAGTTTCTTAGAAAAAATAATAAAATATAAAAAGAAAAATTATAAAAAATAAAAATTAATTAAAGATAAATTTTTTAAAATAAATTAAAAGTACAAGGGTAGTTTAGTCATTACAAAAAATATGGATAAGGGGTTATTAATTTTACTTCAAAAAAAATTCTATTTTGTTTTATTAGGTATCCCAAATTTGTAGAGGTATTCCCCAATTGAAGGTTCAACTTCAAAGTCTCCAGAAATCTCACCTATTTATGAGAGATTTTTGACATGACTATTTTCTTATAAAAGTCCTTAAATGTCTCTAAAATCTACAAATCCATGACTTATAAATATAAATCGAATAACAAGGATGTTTGGGTAACTCTTAAAAAATCACAATCCAATAACATGGAGTTTTAGATAATTGAAAAAGACTTCAAAAAAGTCTTTATCCACTAACAAGGGAGATTAGGAGACTCTCTTAGAATCTCTATTGACTAACAATAGATTTGAGAACTCTATAGAAATCCTTCAAATTCCCTTTTGACTACCTCCCTATTATAGATTTTTTATTTGAGTGACTCCCGGAGATTCTCTGAAAATTTAGAGATTTCTAGTGATTCTCTAAGAGTATTTTAGAGAGTTTTTATGACTTGTAGAGACAAAAAAATGAGATTTGTAAAGAGTCTCTGTGTTTTGTATATACGAAAAAATGTATAAAATCCAATTAAAATTTCAAAACATCTACCGATTTTTTTTTACTATCCACGTTATAATGTTAATTAAAGTACCATGAATACCTAGTAAAATATGTGTTCATTGTCAAAATAAATCTCACTGTTATCCTATGCCTAAGTTTTCATTATTTTTATTCCACTCATCCCACATTTTATTCACTATGTTATCTCGCCACTGGTTAGCATCTTCTCGTTGTTGTCTCGTTTGATTTTGGGAAAGATGGTCGGTTCTTTGATCATCTGCTCAAACACAAAAAAGAGAAAAAAAATTGGTCCTACTCTCAAAAATAAGTACTCCTCAAATTTCTAAGTCTCCCAAAATATCACCCCTTGGAAAGATTTATACCATGCCTATTTTCCTAAAAAAATCTTCCTAAATCTCTGAAAACAACAAATCAATGATTTTTAATTCTCCTTCGAATAACAGGGGTGATTTTTATGAAATCCTAATCCTATAATATGGAGTTTTAGAGAACTTAAATGATTAAAAAAAATGTTTTATCAATAACAAGAGACAGTAGGAGATACTTCAAAAATCTCTATGGACTAACAGTAGATTTGGATACTTTTCGGAAGTCATTTGAAATCTCATTAAACTACCCTGTAAGGGATAAAATGGAGAAAATTAATGGTCGACCGGCTGAAGCAGTGCGAGCTTTTCTCTGCTTTATAAAAAGCTACCAAGCCTAAGGGACAAAATGGAGAAACAATTTAACGGTCGACCAGCTGAAGCACGTGCGAGCCACTTAACCACAATGTAATTCATATCAAGTGTTCAAGATGTAAGGAGCTTCTTATTTTCACCTGATATGGTATCCATCCATCCTTCAAGTTTTGAAAATCGGTATTTGTAGAGAATTTTGTTACAATGGGATCTAGTGTATAAAGTATAAGGCAAGTATATTCTCTAAATTTTAGAAAGAATACGGAACTTGTCCAATTCTCTAAATAGAAGGTTTATATGGCAAGTATATTGAATCATGGATGCAAATCTTTGTAGGCTTCATAAATTTAATTATTTTTTTTTTTTAAGAGAAGCCCGTATCACATACCCATGCGTGGTTCTAGATTCCTTTTTTCAAAACCTTACAAATTTAGAAAGACTTAAAAAACTTAAAGCTCGAATTAGCAGCTAGAGCAGTGAAACTAGCACCTTAAGTTAGGAACCAATTACTAACTGCCGTGGTGTTTTCTTTTATTTTGGTAAGATTGAGAGAGGGTCGAGTTCGACCTTCACCCCTTCATAAATAGGGATCGGTAGTTATGTTTTTAATTATTTATTTTTTTGCTGCTCGGAGGGAATTTAATTTAATTATATAACAGATATATAACACTCTTGTAATTAAATTATGAAATTTTTCAAATGCTTCAAAAAAAATATCTTAGTTATAGTGAAAAAAATTAAATTGGGCAACGTACAAAGAATTTAGTGGTAAATTTTATTTTATTGAACGGTTTAGTTACTTACCAAGGATTATAATTCCTGCAAACCATCCTCCACTCTTTCCTCTAATAGAAGGTCTTCCATGTCTATCAATAGTTCCATCAAGTGTATATTCATCATCTGCATCCATCTCTTCTTTTATAAATTTTTTTCTTACTTGTCCTAAACCCATCATTTCATTATTACCCTGCATAATTTTGGTTTTAAAAGGCGTGTTATGGATATATATATATATTACTCGTAATAGCAAAATCAGTGTAAATTCTAATTTATTTCTATATACTCTATACTTCAAATTTTGCACACTGATTTTAAAATGATAAGGTAATTTCTTTTTTTTATTGTTTTTATATCCATGTTAACAATTTCTAGTACAATATTTATTGGTTTTCTAGGAATACAATATTTCATGAATTTTGTTGAAAATTTTGGTGAAAAGAGAAAAAGTGAGACTATCACTTATTTTGTTTTATAGAAAAAACCCGTTAAAAAAAAGGACTATGTGAGACAGTTTTAGAGTCATCAAACTATCTACCAATTTAATAAAAAAAATAACTAATAGTTCTATATATACCGATCCTAAAAACAAGATAAAAATCGTCTCTTTTATATTATAGATGGGCTCCGTTTTCCACGGATAAGTAGGGGATTATTTTTGAATCCCACTAGAACTAAAAATATGAGGACACGGTCTTGATATTATTTCATTGGGCGGTACGGTTATCGGTATTGTAAAAAAAAACCACCAAAGTACTGAAGAAGCAGTACTTAAGTGATAAACTACATCACGTCAGAAATATAGTTTATAAACCTTTGGACCAACAATGCATGCAAGAATTTTTGGTGACAGTTGTGCATTAAAGTTCCTATGAGCATGACTGCATGAGTTAGGGTTCGATCAATATGTTAAAAGAAATTACTGCTTTATTTATGATCTAACGCTGATCTTTAGAGTTTAATGAGTAAGTTAAGAGAAGTTTCTGAAGAATAATAAGAAGGAAATATCTGCATGCAACGTATTTAAGTAGAGTTGGCAAGTATCCCCATGGGATGAACATACTAACCCCCTTAGAGATTTCTGAGCTTGTTGATGATGCCATTATGACGATCTTGAGATGTTCTTTTGTCTCCCTAGAGAAAAAGTTAGGATTTTTTTGTGAAAGATATAAACACAGTAGAGAGAAGTGTGTGAGAGAAGACAAGGGAAAGTGAGTTTATATAGAAGAAGATGGTGAGAGATTATAGTGGAGGGTAGAGGTTCATGAGGTAATAAAAGAGACCCACTCTTGAGGAAAAATTAAACAAAAACAGAAATTAGGTGTTGTTGGATATGATACGATGGATGAAACAAAGACAAACACTTCACATTTCTAACCCTTGCTCTTCTAATTAGTGATATGTGACTAGACATTTTATAACTTAGCAGACCCTTTATGGTTTGTGAAAATCACGGGACCCTACTTAACCAAATAGAACTTTATTTTCTTTTTTAAAAGGACGTTGTCTCCTTAAGTAACGCCCTTTAGCAAAATTTTAATTCTATTTGCAAGATAATAATAATAATATCCACATAATAATAATAATAACTACTTTGTATAGCTAGCTTTAATTACAACCATAAAATCGACAACTCTCTTTTCTTCAGATTAGGGTTAGCTATCCAAAAGGGAGTGGGAGCTCAACTGGTGGCTAGGCTTTTTTCTGATCCAGTGTAAATACCATTTTCATCCAATAAACTTCTTATTATTAATAATAAAATAATAATAATAATAATAATAATAATAATAATAATAATAATATGTAAATACCCTTTTCATACTATGTAAAAAAATACTTTTCTCCTTTTAATGAAAATCCTTTTTATAGTAATAATAATAATAATAATAATATGGATTTTGGAGGGAGAAACTCTGGTACCTTCCTTGAAAACATTAATGGCGCCTTCAATGGACTCCCTAACTTCAGCTGGGATTATGGGCAACTGCCAATCTTCAGGTATGGTTCCGCTTCCCTTCTTCTTAGTTAGTCCTCCCAAATCCGTATCTTCCATTGTGCATACCAATAGTCCATTAGTTTCTTTTTCTTTTTCTATGGTTCTTTTGATTTTCTTTCAAGATTGTAAATCAAGTTTTCGTTTTAGTTTTTCTGAGTTTGTGTTTCATCCTGTGACACACTTACTGTCTTTTCCTGGCCATTTCCACCTTCCGATTAGTTCTTGTTTAACATTGACTTTTTGGGTCCGTACCTTAGGTTTGATTTGCTTTCAAGATAGTAAATCCAGCCTTCCTTTTGTCTTTTCTGAGTTTGGATTTCTTCCAGAGACACTTTCTCTATTTTTTCCTGGCCATTTTTTTTTACTGATTAGCTCTGGTTCAATCTTGATTTTTTGGTTCCGTACAGTAGGTTTGCTTTGATTTCAAGATTGTAAATCCAGCATACTTTCTAGCCTTTCATAGTTTGTGTTTCTTCCAGGGACATATCATCGGTCTTTTCCAGGGCATTTCATTTCCTGTTTAGCTATTGTTTCATCTTGAGTTTTTGTGTCCATACATCTTTTTTTATCGTCAACATTGTAGTGCTTGTGTTCCCTCCAGAGACACTCTCACTCGTCTTATACATCTTCACAATTCAAAATTCCAGCATACACTTTCAGCATTCATTCCGTTCAATCCCATTCAACAACTTGTTTAGCTCTAGGTCTTTCATTTTGGGGCCCTGTACAGCTCTGTTGCTCTTCAAGCTTAGACCTCATGTTCTTAGCATTTGTTTTCTGGTGCATTGGTGTCTTCCTGAGGTACATCCTCCATTCAGCGCCATCTCTTTTTTTCTTCTCACTTAGCTACAGGCTTATCTTGTGGTTGCCTGTTAACTCAGCAGTTACAGGCTCCTGTCGTGAGGTTTCTGTGCACTGTCCACAGTTATATTGCAGGGTCATTTCAGTGCATTCCTGGTTTAGCTTGTGGGAACTTCCTTTTACAATGCCTTCCACTAGATCATCTTGTAGCTTAACAGGCAGTGAAGAATTTGGTTCCCTTGGTGAATCCTTCTCCCACTGTCCTTTTAAAGGGAGTGATGGGTGTACAGACGGGGTTGGTGGTAGAGGATTCTGCAGGTCTGGCTTCCACAGGCATCTACAAGACAGGCACATAGCAAAAGAGGAAGCAAGGTCTTCTTGCAGGGACAGAATTAACACAGACTCATCGGTTTTTTCATCTTGGGAACAGGTGTTGTCAAGCTTACAAATGTGGTTGTGCTCTTTGTGTATGCATACTTATTCCTGGAAGAGACCATGCTGCAACCATGCAGATTTTATTCCCAAGCCACTCAATGGTCTGAATGCTGAGTTTTTGGTGTATGGGATTGACAAACCAATCAATGCTTCAGAAGTTGATGCGTCCATTGATCCCGGTGGGACTTCTAGTTCCCCTTTAGACATGCTTAACCAGCTTTTCATTAAGAATGTGCCTACAGTTGCCAGCATCCCATAACAGTGCAAGTTGAGCTTTTCTAGGACCCTCAAGTCCACTCTAGAGAAAGTCATAGCCAACCCTTCAGACTTGGCCGTGTGAGTGCATCTGCTGTTGTTGCCCAGTTGCACTCTTGGTTTGTACAACCCAAGGAACTCCAGGGAAGAGAGGTCTGGCACTAGAAAGAAGCTTCAGGCATCCAGCATACACCATTCCATACAAAAATGGAATGAAGGAGGGTGTTACATCTTGGTGCACAACCTCTTGGAGTCACCAAATACATACAGGAGCAAGGCTCCTAATATGAATCAGGGGGGTTCAAACCTTAATGTTTGTAAGAAGAAATTGAGCTATGGTCAATACACAACTGCAATTAAAGTCTTTTCTTCTAATGGTCTAGCACCAAGCTCACTAGCAACACTCAATGAACTAAGGAACAAGCATCCTATTTTCCCATCTCCAGGCATCCCAGAGGGCCACATCCAGGCAGATGCTCTATGTGTGGACAAGGAAGCTGTCCTAAGAGATATTAAAGTTTTTCCTAAGGGTACCTCTTGCGGTAGGGATGGCTTAAGGGAACAACATTTGTTAAATGCCTTAAGTCGTTCTGCATCTGCAGTTGCTGAGGAACCGCTTATCCCTTTAAAAGGGGTGGTTAATTTGTGGATTGCTGGAAAGTGCCCCCCACCCCCCACCCCCATGTTAGGTGCATATGTGACTAGTGCTCCTTTGACCCCTCTCCTCAAGACAGGGGGCGGTATAAGGCCAATAGTTGTAGGAACCATCTGGAGGAGGTTGTGCTCCAAATTGGCAGCGACAACAGTTTGCAAGGAATTGTCTTCTTACCTTGGGGATCACCAGTTCGGTGTTGGGGTCCAGTGGGGGGGGGGGGGGGAGGGAAGCTATCCTCCACTCAGCTAACAAGCTTCTGGAGACGCAAGGGAGTTGTCAGACCATGATTATGTTGCTGATAGATTTCAGCAACGCTTTCAACTTGGTGGACAGAACAATGATGCTTCATGAGGTGAGGAGCAAATGCCCTAGCATTTCAAGATGGGTAGAATTTTGCTATGCAAATCCAGCAAAATTATATTACCAGGATCACATTTTTCTCTCTGCTCAGGGAGTGCAACAAGGGGATCCCCTAGGTCCCTTGCTCTTTGCATTAACTTTGCATCCCCTCATCTCTCAAATAGCTTCGGAGTGCACCCTGGAGATGAATGCTTGGTACCTAGATGACAGTACAATTGCAGGTGATTCTTTGGAGGTAGCCAAAGCCTTCCAAATCATCTAGAGAGAAGGAAAAAACAGAGGGCTCTTCCTCAACATCACCAAGACAAAGCTCTTTTGGACAGTAGTTGATCCTAGAGTTTTGGTGGGCGGTACCTGCCCAGCAGGCATTAGCAGACCAGATCTGGGGGTTAAGCTACTAGGTGGGCCAGTCAGTTTAGACTCTAGCTTCTCAAGAGATATGGTACATGGGAGGGTGGACAAGACTTGTCAGCTTATGGAGTCTTTGAAGTCCTTGCAGGACCCACAAAGTGAGCTCTTGTTGTTGAGAAATTGTGTCGGAGTCTCCAGACTTTTCTCCACTCTGAGAACCACCAATCCTCAGGCTCTTCAGGACCCTGCCGCTCATTTTGTCCAGCACCTCATGCAGTTTCTCAGGCACATTGTGACTGGAGATGGGGAAGGTTTTGGTCCTACTCAGATGCGACTAGCTACCTTGCCAATGAAGGACGGTGGCTTAGGGGTTTACACGATGGGTGATGCCTGCCACTACAACTTCCTTGCCTTTTGCTTACAAACACTGCAGCTGCAGAACATCATCCTTAAAACCTATTGCGGTGTTGACCAACACCCAAGATTCCAACAGTCCCTAGTCAGGTTTACGCAAGTCTGTGAGCTCCCTCCATCTAGTGCCAACATTCAAGTCGTTGTCCCACGTCCTATGCACCTTCTTGCAGCCCAATAATTCGATGTGGTCAAGAAGAGCATACCTACTAGCTTCAATCTGACCGAGCGAGACACCATCCTTTGACAATGCAACAAGTTGAGCCATGCCCAAGACTTTCTTAAAGCTATCCCCATTCAATATCAAAGTTTCTGCCCCAAGCCCAATGCATTCTCTGGCAGATCTCTACTTTGATGGTGTTAGAAAGAATGTACCCACCAAATTTTCCATGACTGACCGGGCTAGCAACCTTTTGCAATGCACTAAACTGACCCAGGCCCAAGACTACCTCAAGGATGTTCCAATAGCTGGGATGAACCAAACAATTAGGCCTCGGTAGTTCCGGGCTGTACTTTGTTACAGGCCTGAAATTCCTATGTTTGTTGAGAACAGTGTTTGCCCCTGTTGTGGTAGAGCCATGGACGTCTTCGGCGACCACGTGTTACATTGCGCCAGCGAAGTGGGCATCAAGTTCATACATGATTTGGTGCGGGACGTGATTGCGGACATATGTTACAGGGTCGGTGTTGCTGCACGCAAGGAAGTCAAACTTGGCTTCCTGTCGGGCGATGAACACTCCTTGCGGCCAGCAGACATCCTAGTATACAACTGGGAGAATGGTCGCGACGTATGCTTTGACATCACTGGGGTGTCCCCTTTCATAGGAGGAGGGAGGGTCACTTTTTCGTCAGGCCAAGCCATATCAAATGCAATTGCTCGGAAACGCAACAAATACCTAGATAAATGCGAAACGCATGGATATGGCCTTGGCGTGTTGGTGTTTACCACACTAGGTGAACTAGGAGAAGACTTGAGAGTTTTTGTAAAGAGATTGTAAAATAGTATAACAAATTTTTATTATAATTATAAAATCGGCAACTCTCTTTTCTTTAGATTAGGTATCGCTATCCAAAAAAGAGTGGGTGCACAGTTTGTAGCTCCCCACTCTCTCGGTGTGATCCGTGTTACTCATCTAATATATTGAAGTTTATAATAAAAATAAATAATAATAATAATAATAATAATAATAATAATAATAATAATAATAATAATAATGATAATAATAGTGTTGTCTGAATCAGGTGAGAGAAGCTCTGAAAAAAAAGGAAATGAGAGAGAAGAAGAAGCAGCCGAGTTCTTCAGCTGGGATTCCAGTCAACCACCACTTCTCAAGTATGCAAGCTTCTTTTCCGCCTCCTATGTCTCCTGCTAGGACTTCAAGAACATGTTCTACACCTGTACATATAGGTATATTAGTGAATTCAAATTTTAGGGTTCTTACTGTTCAGTTTCTAGGTTGTAAATTTAGCTTAAGTTTTTACAAATTGGTCTCCAGCAACCTTTCTGAGACACAATTGTCGTCCCTTCTATTCAATTTCACCCCTTTTTCATCCATAGGTCCCTCCATTTTATCATGCTCATAACTAGATCTTCAGTGGGTTCAACCGACAGTGTTGATGTGGGTTCTCTCAATGAATCTCTGTTCCATTGTCCATTTAAGTGCTATGATGGTTGCACTAATGGGGTTGGAGGTAAGGGGTTCAGTAGAACTGGCTTCTACAGTAACTTAAAAGATAGACATTTGCCAACAAAGGAATCTAGATTCACCGGTAGAGACAGGATCAGAACATAGGTATTAGTGTTCAATGCATGAGAGCAGGTCTTATCCAGATTGCAAATGTGGTTATGCACTCAGTGCATGCACACTTACTCATGGAGGAGGCCCTGCCGCAACCATGATTAAAATTCACACCCAAGCCATACAATGGCCTTTCTGCAGATTTTTTAGTTCATGGGATTGACAAACCCCATCCACCAGCTTCAGAACCTGAGGCATCAGTTGACCCTGTTGTCCCTACCTGTTCTCCTTTGGATATGCTTAATTTTCTCTTCAAGAGGAATGTGACCACAATTGCCAGTATTCCTCAACAGAGCAGGCTGAACTTCTCTAAGACTTTAAAGTCCACTCTGGAGAAGGTTATAGCCAACCCATCTGATCTGGGAGTGTGGGTACAACTTCTGTTGCTATCCATCTGCACATTAAGCTTGTATAATCCAAGGATTTCCAGGGAAGAGAGGCCAGGCACAAGAAAAAGGCTTCAATCTACCAGCATCAACCATGCCCTGCAGCAGTGGAACGAAGCTAGGTGTCTCAGCCTTGTGCACAACCTCATGGAGCAACCAACCCCTCAAAGGGGCAAGACAACCAACAAGAACCATAATGGCTCAAATCTCACTGCTTGTAAGAAGAAATTGAGCTATGGCCAATACACTGCAGCCATCAAGGTCTTGTCCTCTAATGGCAGAGCCCCTAGCACCCCAGATACCCACACTAAACTGAGCCAGAAGCATCCCATTGTCCCCCCACCATGCATTCATGTGGATCCCATCCAGGATGATGCCCTGTGTGGGCAAAGATGATGTTTTAAGTGAAATAAAAGGTTTCCCTGAAGGAACCTCTTATGGAAGCGATGGCCTTAGAGCTAAACACCTACTTGATGCTTTAAGTGGGCTCGCTTCAGATGTTGCAGAGGAGCTTCTTATTCCCTTAATAGGGGTGGTCAACCTGTGGATTACAGGGAAGTGTCCCTCCATGTTGGGTGAATATGTGGCCAGTGCCCCCTTGACACCTCTGCTCAATCCAGGAGGAGGTGTGAGGCCAATAGTTGTTGGCACCATATGAAGGAGGCTATGCTCTAAACTGGCAGCATCAACAATCAGCAAGGAACTGGATTCCTACCTAAGTGACTACCAATTTGGGGTGGGTGTCCAGTGTGGTGAGGAAGTTATCCTACACTCTGCCAACAAGCTTCTGGAGGTGGAAGGTAGCTTACAGACCATGAGCATGTTGTTGATAGACTTTAGTAATGCCTTCAATATGGTGGACAGAACAGTGATGCTCCTAGAGGTCAGGTGCAAATGCCCATGCATCTCCAGATGGGTGGATTTTTGCTATGCCAATCCAGCAAAACTGTATTACCAGGACCACACTCTTCTTTCTGCTCAGGGGGTTCAGAAAGGGGACCCCCTTGGTCCTTTTCTGTTTGCACGAACCATACACCCCCCTCATCACCAAAATAGCATTAAAGTGCACCCTTGAGATGAATTATTGTTACCTAGATGATGGTACAATTGCAGGGGATACTTTTGATGTTTCCAAAGATTTACAAATCATCCAGAGGGAGGGAAGCAGTAGGGGGCTATTTCTCAACATCAATAAGACAGAGCTCTTCTGGCCTGTTGCAGACCCTAGAAGTTTGAAGGAGGGACCTTCCCTTCTGCCATCAGTAGACCTGCTCTGAGGGTGAAGCTCCTGGGGGAGCCTGTCTGTTTTAACCCAAGTTTCTGCAGTGATCTTTCTCAAGGAAGAGTGGGGACGACCATTCAGCTAATGGAGACTCTGAAGACCCTGCAGGACCCACAAAGTGAGCTCCTTCTGTTGAGAAATCGTGTTGGTGTCTCCAGACTCTTATTCACATTGAGGACAACCAACCCACGGGCTATTCAGCTCCCAGCAGCTCATTTTAACCAGCACCTCATGCAGTTTCTCAGACACATAGTGACTGGTGATGGGGCAGGTTTTGGTCCAATTCAGATACGCCTAGCAACCCTACCCATAAAGGATGAAGTCTTAGGGGTCAACACTATGGGGGATGCTAGCCACTACAACTTCCTAGCCTCCTGCATACAAACACAACAGTTACAGAACATCATCCTAAAAGCATACTATGGTGCTGATCAGCATCTCAGTTTTCTACAGGCCCAGGCCAGGTTCACTCAAGTCTGTGGGCTTTCTTCTTCTTGCTTCAGCATCCAAGCCACTGCCCCACGCCCCATGCACTCTTTGTCATCCCTATACTTTGATGTGGTCAAGAAGAATATCCCCAACAGCTTCAACTAGACTGAGCGGGACACCATCCTATGTCAATGCAACAAATTAAGCCATGCCGAAGACTTTCTGAAAGCCTTACCTATAGCTGGGATTCACCAAGCTATTGGGCCTCGGAAGTTCAGGGTCGTTCTCAGTTACAGGCTTGGGATAATACTGTTTGAGGAGGGTGGCCTATGTTCTAGCTGCGGGTGAGGAATGGATGTCTTTGGGGATCACACGCTCCATTGTGCTAGTGAGGTGGGCCTCAAATTTAGACACGATTTAGTCAGGGATGTGTTAGAAGTCATGTGCTACAAAGCAGGCGTCCCCGCTCGTAAAGAAGCCAATCTGGGCTTCCTCTCGGACAATGAGAACTCCTTGAGGCTAGCTGACATCCTAGGTTACAATTGGGAGAATGGTCGTGACGTGTGCCTTGATGTCACCGGGGTGTCCCCATTTACCATAGGCAGGAGAGTCGCCTTCACGCCGGGTTAGGCTATTTCGAACGCAATATCCTGCAAGAGCAACAAATACGTTACCAAATGCTTAGACCATGGATATGGATTAGGCGTGCTGGCGTTCACCACCTTAGGCGAGTTAGGAGAAGACTTGATAGGTTTTGTGACGAGGCTGCAGAACCGCATCGCAAGCCTAGATTACAATTATAAAATATGCAACTCTTTTTTTTTTCGACTAGGCATTTCCATACAAAAGGGGGTAGGAGCTCAGCTTGTAGCTAGGCTTCCTACCATTTCTGTGTAAATGGCTTTTCCTATCTAATAAAATTTCGTTTTATAAAAAAAATGAAAAAAAATATATATAATAATAATAATATAACTAGATTTGTGCCCACACAAAGCAGCAGATATAGTTGCTTGCACCTTTTTGAATATGTTACGTTTGAAAATTGCTCGTATCTTTTTGTAATACCCTCTAACCAAGTTCTTATAATTTCATTATGAGGAATTCCACAATTTTCCAAAGCTAACCTCACCGAATATAGTTCTTGGTAAGAGATTGAGTGTAATATCCGAAAAATATTTTAAGATTAATCTTATCCCATATAAAAAGTATATTTAAAAATGAAACAAATAACGATAATGAAATTGATAGATATCCGTACCCGTAACGGTTGGATTCACCTCTTTTACAAAATAAAAAGTATATTTAAAATGAAACATAACGATGATGAAATTGATAGTTACCCGTACCCGTATGTGTTGGAATCACCAATCAAATTATGCCAAGTGTCCTTACTAAGACTATCGTTTCACAAAAACCACAAAAACCTTATTTCGGCCAATAGGAAGCGAGAGTTTCCTCACCGTTCAACGTGAGAGCTTTATTTATCTAGGACTTTAATTATTTAGATATAATAAGGGACTTCAGTTTATCACTAACATCTAGTTTAGTTCAAAGAATCAGAATCTTAGAAATTCAATTATGGGGTAATCCAATTCTTGAATTGAATACAAATCCAAAAAATTAATGTTTGGTTTAGATAATTCAGTTACTTTTTTTTTACCTCAGAATCCAATTTCATTGCACTATTGAACCAGTACGAAGAAAATCTATTATTTTAAAAAAAATCAAATTTCTAAGAATTAAAATTTTTAATTACCTAAAATTAATTTGTCCTGTTTGGTTCAAATAATTGAGTACATTTCTTCAATTCTTTAAGCTAAACATGCTATAAGATTAGATTCAACAATCCTCGATCTCTTTATACTTTGTGCTTGATTTATGAATCGCATACATATAGCATATATTCCAGAATTTTGGTATACTCATTTTTGTATTGGACGCGCGGGACTGTTTATGTTATAAGTTCAACCCTATTTAACTAAACGTAACTTTTTTAGTACTTTTATTGTAATGCTTTTTCATAAAATATCAATATGCATTACTTAATTAAATGGAACCAATTATTCTTTCTTTCTTTTTTTTGTTGAATGAGAAAGGTTATATTAGATTGAAAAAAGTGTGTACAATCTTAGCCAAAGCTCATGCAAATTACAGCTGAACAATGACATCCCATTGCTTCAAATACTTACTGAGAGATTGAATAGTTCCTAAAAGTGTCTTCAGTTGAGCTCCAAAGGAACTGTTTGCTTGATTGGCATATCGTTACTTCCTTTACTGTCTTATGCCTAGCACCATGGAATATGCAATATCTTTCTTTCCATGCTTTCCACATAATATCCGGATTGCGACAACCTTCAATTAACGTGCCAAGCCTCCAGTTGCTGCTAAACTCGCCAGCTTGAACCCAAAATATATCACCCGATTGAACGAAATATGTATAGTTCCAAACTAGACGCATAAACTTACAGTCATGTAGGAACAGATGAGCAATAGATTCAGTTATTGCTCATCTGGTGGGAATAGAATGAACTAGAGATGCCCATATAAAAAATTGAACTTTATGATGAATTTTAGGATCATGAGTCTTTCAATGAAGCCATAATTTGAGTCTTCTTGAAACACCTTGTCATATAATTTTCCAGCAGTAAATTCACCCTCTAAGCAATCTTCCTGACATGTCTGCAAAGAGATACTACGTGCCTGAGCTCCAATAGGTCAATGCTCTCAGCAACATCTAGATTTCTCTTGAAATTGAAATGCCATCCAACAGAAGAATATAAATCACCAACACTTGATATAGGAACTAGTAAATGATCAAATTTGATCAAAATGAACCACTATGGACCTAGCAAATGATTAAAATGATCTCTCAAATGTTCTGATTTGAGGATTTACACTACGTAGCATAGTCTTAGTCTAGAAGTAAACATTTGGTCGCTCGACAAAGAGTAAGTCATTAGCGACAAACAATTGGTCATGCAACAAGGACTTTGTCTTTGACTAATTATTTGATATTCATCTCTCATACTTTTTAGTTATTTTAACATACTTTTATTATACTAAGATCCCACTAAATATATTATAATATCTAAAAATCCTACTAAATATATATAAATAAATTTTTTATTGTTAATGTCATATAAAATATAATGTGTCCACGTGTACACTGGCAATGAATATTTCGTCAAACCCGAAGATGACGAAATTGATATTTAAATTATGTTGGTACTGTATCTGTGTATGTTCTTTATTTATTTTGATTTTTGTTTATTTTAATTATTGGTCTTCAAAAAAAAAAAAAAAAAAAAGGATTCTAGAAGCAATCCATGAGATGTTATTAACTCCAGAAGTAGTCTAACATGCAAATTATAAAATTTTGTAGCAATCCAAATTATTGTGGGTTCCCGCACTAATCATAAATATAGACTCCAGAAGTGGTCTATGAAACTTTTTGGATTTTAGGTATCCATAAAATTCTGGGTTCCCGAAGTAGCCCATAGTTACTAAATACTTTTGTTAATGGTTTTATTATTTTTCTCTCGTCAATCTATACTTTTGTTAATGGTTTTATTATCAAAACTCAAAATATATGTCATATTCTTTGCTACAAGAGCACAATTTTTACAGCATTAAACGTTTCCGACATATTAATTGATTAGTACCAATCAAGCGGAATTTCCCGTTCAAATTTTGGTAGACGTACCAATACAAGAGCATATGACTATCGTTTATAATAAATGTTAATCAGGGGGCACACTGATAAAGTATGCGTTGTCAAATTTTAATTACATATATGAGCATGGGTGATTTAAAATTATTAATTGTAATGTTATGATGAACAATCCGAAGAAAAAAAAAAGTTTTTCGGATGACCTACTTGGATCCAAGGTCACTCACCCATAATATATTTTGCATGAATAATACTAGATGTGATGAGACTTCCCGCCGTTAGAGGGAGGAAAACAGTCGTTATAAGAACGTCATGAATTGGTCTCATCATAATTCTTGCACCAATTCGGTATAAGGTGAGAAAGTTATTCATTCATTATGATATGCTTGAAGCATTTTATTCTTACAAGAAGAATAATTAAAACTCATTTGTTGTTGCACGTATTTTGGCTTTAGTTTATGTCCCTGCAGGGCATGCCATGAGTTAACAATAATTGAGTCGTCTACAACTCATCTGAATTGTTGATGAAAAAATAAAAAAATAAAAAAAATAAATATTCCTTGATAGAGGAAGCCAATCACGCTGGATCAAAATAGTGCTCCTAGGGAGGCTATTGATAATGTTCTCAATGAGACTATTTAACTACGATCTTTAATTACCGAGCCATATTTATCTCCTAAAGAGGAATTCATTCCTAAGTGGACAAGTGGTGTCGATATTAAAGAATGATTTTTATACGCGTACATAATCGTAGTTATTGTCAAACATGTATTCAGAGTAGCGACAACCATACATGTATTATAGACAAAATCCTTTTTCGCAGAGAAACTGCCGTGAAGTATCGACAATATGTATGGTTGACTAATATGGGTGAAAGGCATCCATATTTGTTTATCCTCTCACTAATAAAAATTTTTGGACATAAATAAAAATTGTGAACCCGGAAGGTTACAAGTTTGATGGTTAATTAGTTTGCATGAAAGTGAGACGAGAGGAACAAGGACGCTAATTGCACAGCGCCACTCGTGGCATCTAGTTTCTACAGACACTTGAGATCTGTGAAATTACATCATCTACTCTTAAATATTTAAAAATAACCAATATTTTGGTAAGTATTGTGTACCCCGCTGATAGATGAATTTTAAGGGAAACTATTATTTGTCAGTTTTACATGTCATAGTCTGACGTAATTGTTTGTTATCGAAGATAACGTTCGTGTAAACTTCTAAAAGATTATCACAGGCTATACTTCCTTATTGAAAGAATTCAAGATAAAAGATCTTGGAATCATGTATCAAACTTATTAAGCATTATAATGGTCCATGATTTTGTCAACTTTAGAAAGTTTTGACATGTTTACATGGATAAGTACGTAACCTCCTAATAAAACTTGTGTAATAGTAATCTACTTTCATCTCGGTAACGGGTATGTAACACTCTCTCTGGTTCATATTACGTACTAATTACAAGTTGTTTTTGTGCTTGATTTTATGTATAACTTTATATGTTATACTTGAAATTGTTCGGTAGTGAATTTGTTTGCCAAACTTAATTAGCACTAATATGGAGGCATTGTGTATATTGGTTTTTGTAGTACTTCTAACATTTGATCTTTGCTTTGACGGTTTATCCAAAGTCTCGTAAGTAATGAACTACAGATAATCAGTTTCCATTTGCCAAATTGTTAGACGATACAACATCCTTTTTGCAGCAACAACGATGATCATCTATTATTGTTTGAAAGGAATTTACGAAGAATAAAAGATATATCATATCCTACAAATCAACCATTGGGAATTTGACAAAGACAATTCAACTTGAGATTTGAAATTAAGTTATGGCAACATAAAGGTCTCCATTACCAACAAAAAAAATAAATTGAGCTGAAGATGGTTGCTGATTAGCTACTTGTGGTAAATCAACTGAGATATCTTCTTTCTGTTAGAGGATATATTGGACTTTACGAGTTGTACTCTTTTTCCTTAGTCAAGGTTTTTGTCCAACTGGGTTTTCCTTCTCAAGGTTTTAACGAGGCAATATATATATGTCCAACTCCTTTTCTTAATCTATCTACAGTTATACTTTTTTTCCTTAGTCAAGGTTTTTTCCTTCTAGGTTTTCCCGACAAGGTTTTGATGAGGCAACGAACTTGAAGAAATTTGCTTAAAGAGATATTCGAAGACATTATTGAAGACAAACTTATATCTTGTTTTGAACAAAGACGGTCAGTGATTCTACTTGAAGATCAACATTATGTAATCAGTCTTTCTATACTTCTTTGGGTGCACATCATCAGGGGGAGAACATCAGTATTGTGTGATGGAAATTTATGCGTGTTGTACTCTTTTTCCTTCGCTTGGTTTTGTCCCAATGGGTTTTCCTAGCAGGGTTTTAATGAGGCAATATTTGACGCGTCCAACA
>JAJJMC010018420.1:80819-105809 GCA_023531435.1 Papaver californicum | reverse complement strand
TGGTTTTTTGGTTTGTTTTTCTGATACAGGAATAATTTTCTCCAACAGTGGTTGAAGATAGATCGGTAAAGAGAAGATGAAGATCGATCTGTAGCCGTAGGTTTAATGGTTAATCATAACCGTTAGATGCTAATCCCACATCAGTGATATATTTGTAATCTCATATAGTTTAATTTATAAAATTAATTAAAATCTAGTCAATAACAGTTAATAGTAGTTAACTGTCGGTCCAAGTATCAAGCCCCTACTTTAGATAGATTTTAGACCAAATACTAACATGGTCAACACCTGAATAGCAAACATTCAATTAGTCCTAATCTTTTTAAATAGTCTTCCACTTAGCAACCAATGGAACCCACTACCTGAAACATGTTGTTTATGTAACCATTTCTTCCGTCGGCTCTATAGCCTCATTGCTTCGTTCCTCTATATTAGTTTTTGGTAATAAGGAATATACCATTTTTCAAAAGAGAAGAAAAAGCAGAAGCAGAAGTGGCTATGTCGAAAGTGTTGAGCCTTCCAGAAGAGATTCAGGTAGATATGTTTTTAAGATTACCAGTGAACTTAATTTTAATTTCTAATTGCGTATGCAAACCCTGGCGTAATCTTACCGTTAGTTTATTGAGTATCACCTTAATCTTAGTATTCAGAAAAATAACCCTCGTCTCATGGTTCGAAGTTTGAACTGGCAAAGTAGTAAACCCAATATTTACGCCAAAGATTATGCATCGATATTTTACTCATCAACATCGTACCCATCAGGATTACGTGATTTATGCATGGGAGGAGGCTTTCCAAGTGGATTACCCATTTGAGTGTAAAGTTAAAAGAATTTGGATTCTTGGTTCCTGTAACGGTTTGATTTTCCTAGGTATTTTATGTACTGGTAGAAGTAGAATTTGGTGAAAGCAGGGAGCAGCTTCTGACACAAAGGATGGAAGACTATTGAATGCGCGATTCTTGTACTAGACAAGACTAAATTTTCATTTTGCAAGCCTCTTTGGTCTTTAGAAAATGCTGCAAGAGAATGAAACGAATAGAGAAACTAGTTGTAAAAGAATACTACAACAAAGCTGAGCTTTTCAGTTTTGGAAACTCAAAACTAATAATTATTTTATTTATTTCTAATCATTCGACGCTTTTATTATTAACCATCAGATTTTTTTAAAATGTTACAATGCTGAAAAAGAATTTACGCTAAATGATTGGACGCTAGGTTAATTCCATCATAAATCATGATAAAAATAAAACTTTGATTCAACATGACATAACTAACCGTAAAAGTTGAATTATAAAATACGATAAGACTTTATTTGGGTGTCTTATGATTTTGTATTTTGCATTTTCTTTTCTTTTTTTGTTTTTGCTTATTCATGTTTGAATTGAGTACTATGACCTATTTTTATTTTATTTTTTAATTATGTTTTTCTTAATTTTAATTTAGTAGTTTTGATTAATGCTGCGAATAAGAAAATGAGGCAATGACAATGAGTGTTCTAGAAAAGATTCAAGTGAAGATGTTTATGGAATTACCAGCGAATTCCATTTTAGTTTGTAGGTGCAGTATGCAAAATTTGGTCTACTCATCTTTCTGACACTAAATTTGGTAAGAATCATCTCATTCATACTATTTAAACCAACAAGACACGGATCCTCTCACTAAATCCTTCCTGTTCCTCTGTCCCACCTAATTATAATACGACACGTATGCATAGTGTAAATTATTGTAAGTTAATTTAAAAATTTTAATCCGTATTATAAAATTAGTTATACACAGAAATCAAATCGGAGAAAAAAAATGGAAATTAGATATTATTTCCAAATATCATGTGTTATTATGAGAACCAACCTACTTGCAGGTGGCTCCATTTGATTGATATTTCGTATGATCAGGGAAAATACAAACACTGCACAATTTCTTGGAAGCAAAACTAAATTGCAATAGACTGACAATAATATACTCTAATTGGAATAGACGCCCAAAATACTCATCTTAATACACCCCATCTCATTCATGTATGCATAATCATGAATTCAAACATAAAACCAGAGACACTAAACAATGGCACCGAAAGGAAAGCCACCGGAAAGGAGTTCTGGATCATGTCACCATGACTTCTCAACAATACAAATCTTAACACAAACAGAAAACTTTTATATATAAAGTAGTAAACATACACTGTTGAAACTCAAGACCACACACATCAGTGGTTGGTTGTAACTTTCAACACAAATACATGACAATCCAGTATCCTTACATTACACACATTAATATCTATAAAACTTACAAACACTTTTATTTGGGGAAATCACACAAATACACTCGACAATCCTCACAATATATCACTTGTGTTTTATTTATTACATAGTATATAGGTTGTTTTTTTTCGCCCCACTGCCTATGACTCTCTACTCCTGCTACTGTTGCTCAATGTAGTGGAGCAGTACAGCAAGTTGGCAAATGGATATCGATTTTTTTTTCTCCCTTTTAACCTCTATCACATATGTCTATGTCGATGTAGGGAGGATAATAATAAGGCACACTTAGCTCGTAGCGGTATAGCAAATGCTATAAATATACCAGACTTGAAAGCAAAAACAAACACATCCACACAATAAAACGTATACTTATCTGGAGGGCCAGAACGAAATTCGTCTCGAGACTAGCGACGGAAGCTTCTAACTGGGTGAGGAGGGTCACCCTGCACATCATGGAGCTTGACGAGTGTGTAGATGCCTGACCCTGCAAGTGCACCTAATGTTGGTGCTATTATATATACCCATATGGCTTTGTAGTTGCCTGCTGCAACTGCTGGACCCAGTGTCCTCACAGGATTCATTGATCCACCACTTGCTGGCCTGCCGACCCAGACAATTTGGAATGTCGATTAGCATACTTATATATTCAGACATAAAATTTTGATGCATGATTGTTGGATAAAAACATTGAAATTGAACAACTATGTAATTTATCTAGAGCAACAGCTTTAGAATAAAAGAGTGCATCATCTTTAGAAGAAAAGAAAATGACTCACCCGGAGATTAGGATGTTCAGCATGACCGTTGCTCCGACTGCAATTCCTGCTAGTTCTCCAACCTGAATCAGCAATAAGGGTGCAATACATTAGTTTATTCTAACTCCAAAAGAAAAATTATTTTTCTTAAATTTCATATTAGAATATTGCTACGTACCGCACGAGTATCAGTTGCAACAGCCGTGACAACAAACATAAGAATGAAGGTGATAATAAACTCAAGGGCAAAGGCTTGAACAAGAGTGTTTGAAGGGATAGTAACACCACCAGACATGTAGGGGTGAAAAACACCCTTGAGGGCAAAAGATGCACATATTGATGCAGAGACCTGAGCTAATATGTAAGCAGGAACTTGAGTCCATGGGAAATGTCGAAACGTTGCGAATGCAATGGTGAGGGAAGGATTGAAATGTGCCCCTGATATGTGACCAGTGGATAATATCAGCACCATAACAGCAAGTCCAGCACAGGCAGCATTTCCTATGAGTGTCTCAGCACCGTCGTACTTCTGGTTTATAATTGGTCCGGCCGAGGCTGCAAACATCAATATGAAGGTCCCTACGAACTCTGCTCCTATCTGTGGCATGAAACCATTTTAGATGTATTTACTCGAAAATGAATTTTTGTTATGGGGTTGATGAATTAATGAGAAAAGTCAAATCTAATAATTGACAACTCACCTTGTTTTACAATTATAATTTAGAGTTAAAAAATGGAAATTATATTATATTATCCGATCCGATAAAGTGGAAAATCAATATATAATAATTCAAGTAAACTTATCCTGGTTGCAGGCACGTTATTGATTTTTAAAAATCCATCAGTAAATGAGTTAAAAATAATAATCGGCTGATATGTAAGCGGATCTCTTAAAACGTTCTTCCCTTAATTTCTTTACCATTAAATATAAATGGATGGACGGTTGGTAGATAATATTTATTCGTGAGTTTTAGATTTTTTATTGTTTCTCCAGTTTTATTTTCTTTTTCTTTTGTATATAATAATAATAAAAATTAAATATAAAAATATTTTTAAAAATATCTTTGCAGACTAGTAAATGTGCATTAAAACTTAAAAGTCAAACGCCAAATTCTTGTAAAATCTTGCAGCCTAGTATACATGTGCATGATTGATCCACACATTCGAAGCCATCAATTCGTTATCATTTTCTTAACCAAAAGATCATTGAATTGTCTCGACCAATGCATGAGATCTCATATATATTAAAATATGCTAAACCTTTATTCGATAAAGAAGAAGATAGTACTACTCTATGTAATTGATTGTGCAGGTACGTACCTTCCTGGGAAGAGAGACGTCCGGTGGTGCGAAATCGGCGGTGACACACATATGGCCGGGTGTCCATGATTCAACTGGGAAACACTTGCCTCGTGGCATCGACTTCCTCTCTCTTTCGTATGGTAATGAGTCGATTCTCAGCGATGACATCAATGGAGTTGGTGTTCCGGGGGTTGCAGGTGGCGTTGCCGAACCGTTCTCAATTCCGTTCACATCAACTTCAGGCATTTTTTTTTTTTGAACAATCTAAGAGGGATTGATAGAGGGGGATACCGGATACGTATGAAACTAAATACAAGACTAAACTTTTTTGTTTTGTTTTTCGTTTTTGGTTAAGTATCTCTAGTAAAAGAGAGTAAGCAAAGAAAGATGAAACTAATTTACATGGTTGGAAGGTTTTTATAGATGTACTTCTAAGTAATAGATTGAAACCTCGCCAGTCTAATAATCACTAACTACTTGATATATTCTACAATGCTTCCATGAATCTAGAGAATAATATAGCACTAAACTTTTTTTGTTTTTTTGATAAAAAATTGAGAAAAAATTAGTATGAAAACAATTACATGCTTGTAAAGCTTTTTTTTTAAGTAGTTTTAAGGAATAAGAAAAATGGAGTGATCCAGTTTCAACAATTAATTAAAATTCAAAAACTAATTCTCCAAATACACACATATATATTATGAGAACAAGAAATCGTTTTAAAGATACTTAACTATTAGGGAAGAGCTGATTTACGAGATCTCCGTTTCAATAAAGATCGGGAAAAAAGAAAGAGATGATGAACAGCTAGAACACAAAAGGGGTGATCAGGGAAGATAACAAACAAACAAGAGTGGTGAGTAGTGAGGGAAGCTAACAAATGTGTGGATTCTTAATTATATATAGTAATGCATACGACTTTGACAAAGAGAGATCTGTAATAAAACAAAAGGTGTGAGGTAATGCAGTTGCCTTCTCTATCAAAACTACAAGTTAAATAATTCACTTAAAAAAATTGTAAGAAGACACCACCCAAATAATAAAAATAGATAGATTGATTAGGGAGAGAGAGTGATCAAGATTAAAATAATTGATCAACTGTATCTAGAAAATGGATTATTATTATTATTATTATTATTATTATTATTATTATTTATTTATTTAATTTATTTAATTTTTTATAATACCTGAAAATCGGACCCAGGCTTCTATCCTAATCCAGTCAAATCCAGTCAGACAGATTGGTTCCGCAGTTAAATCTATCCTGTCAAAACCTAACTATAAATCTTTATGGTGGAAATTGAACCCCTGATTTCTTTCTTAGTGGATTTGATAGAAGGTCATTGAACTATAAGTTTGAAATCAAAAAATAGTAGATTAAAATGAATCAAAAAATAGTAGATTAAAATGATGTACCACTTAATATTTTGTATTTACAAGCGTAGTAGGAACGAACCGTCTTACCACATAATTCCTACAAAATGGATACATACGGGTTAGTTAGTCGTCTAAAATTCGATCTAAAGTGAACTGATTAATTCTGACCAATTTAACTAGATACAAATTAGTTTTTGATTTATTTACACGTAATGCACAGATCCACATAAAAAAAATTGCAACAGATAAAAAACGTATTGCACAATGTTATGCAACACCAAGTTGTTTTTTTTGTTTTGGAAACACATAGTGTATGAAATTTAACTAGTGTATCAGTTTGCGCATTCAATTATTTACAGCAGCATAAGCTTATGTAGTCATTAATTTATACCTATACTAGCTTCAGTAGTCATTTTTTATACCTACAAAAGCTTTTATTTCATTTATTTATATTTGCATATACTTATCAGTTATTTATTTCATATGTACACGAGTATACAAAAACTTATACACACAATTAAAAATAATTAACAATAATATGCTACATATAACATTGGTGCACTTTTTATATATTTTTTGTTCACCAGAAAAAATGATAATATAAGAACTAAAATTTAAAATGTAAATTCAATAATCCTATGGATATCTGAAAGAATTTTCCAAATATATAGAATATTAAAAAAATTGACGAATGTTTCGAAAAATATGTCAGTTTTAAATATTTATTATACTTTTATATATAGAGAACGAGTTATGGTATTAATCTAAAAATCCCTGACATCATCTTACATCACCGTGGGCCAAACGGTAGAAATTTGGACTGAAGCATTTAATAATTACAAAAATTGAACTTTTCTATAGACTTTAAAGGAGAAGACTAGATTGTCTAAAGCTCAACCGTCGACTAAACCTTAGTTCCTACATTTTTAAATGGGCTATTTAATGGGTGATATCTGGCAAATAGGCACGTTTGCACAGTATAGCACACGGCACGGATAAGCACAGCACGTTGTTACCGGGTCAGATCTACTTCTAGAGTATTCTATACATGTCTATACAATTCTAGAGGATTCCATCATTATCCTCACATATCTACACCATTCTAGAATATTCTAAGAAAAGGATAAATGAAGAAGATTCTAGAAAGGAAGGCTAGCCATTTAGCTAAAGGGCAAGCCAAGGTGGTGCACAAGGGTGATTTAGCCATATATTTATCCATTTGGTGTACCCTTGTGACATTCTCCCCCACCTGAATTTGCATACGTCCTCGTTGCGTTGTACTTGTCGATGAGATCCTTGTGTTGCCAAAGTAAGTCTTCGTGTTCCCAACTGGCTTCATTGTCTGGTTGATCCTTCCATCGAACAAGATATTCCTTGTAAACTCGGCCTGCTCTTGAGACACGCCTGTGTGACTCTATACTTGAAACCTACTTGTCTAGAGAGGTGATCATGTTGAACGGAGCTCTCTTAGTAATTCCTCTAGACTCATCATCTTGATCTGCATAGTATGGCTTCAAGCAACTAACATGAAAGACGGGATGCATTTTCATGTGGCTTGGCAGCTCCAATCTATAAGATTCCTTCCCGACTTTCTTAATGATGCGAAATGGTCCCTCGTACTGTCGAATGAGTCCCTTATGTACCTTAAGAAAAGCTTTGAATTTTTGTGGGTTCAACTTGAGTATGACTAAGTTGTCTTCTTAAAAAAACTACGGGTCTCCTTTTCTCGTCCGCCCATTTCTTCATACGCTGAGAGGCTTTCTCCAAGTATGTTTTGGCCAAGTCGTGCTTCTTATGCAATTCCTTAGCGAACTGAAAAGCTGCAGGGCTCTTTCCTCTATATCCTCCAGCGAGTGTGTGTGGCATCAAAGGTTGTTGGCCTGTGGACAGATGATTAACTATTTTGCAGGTTGTAGCAAAACTGAGCCACGTCCAAAAGTTCCACTCAATTTCTTTAGTTAGCGTTCGCGAAGTGTCTCAAGTACTCCTCCAACAATGCATTGGTGCGTTCCATCTGTCCATCTGTTTGAGGATGAAAACATGTAGAAAAGTTAAGCTCGGACCCAAGTAATTTGAAAACCTCTGTCCAAAACTTCCAAGTGAATCTTGGATCACGATCACTAACTATTATCTTTGGAATGCCCCAATACTTGGCCACGTACTTCAAGAACAATCGGGCAGCCTGTTCCACGATGCAATCTGTTGGTGCATCGATGAAGGTAGCATACTCGGTGAACTTGTCCACGACCACCAAGATTGATCCCAAGCCATCCACATTGGGTAAGGAAGAGATGAAGTCCATTGGTAAACACTCCCATGGTCTATCTGGCACTGGTAGTGGCTTTAGAAGTCCTCATGACTTCTTGTGTTCTACCTTGTCTTGCTGGCATACTAGGCACGTTCGAACATAAGTGTCCATGTCTCCCTCCATCTTTGGCCAGTAATAACTTGCTTCCAACAAAGCCAATGTCCTTCTCTGACTAGGATGGCCTGCCCATCGGGTGTCATGATACTCGTTCATTAGTTCACGCCTCAGGTTCCCATACCTAGGTATGAACATCTGGTTCCCTTGTGTGAATAAGAGACCTTCCTTCAACCAGAACCGACGAGTCTTCCCCTTATTCACCGCATGAATGAGACTCTTTGCAAAAGAGTCTTGTTCCAAGCCTTCCCGTACATGCTCCGGAATGGTTCCAAAAAATTTGGTGATGGCAGCTACACGTTCCAAGGAAAGGCTGGCAAGTTCTTCTTTTCGGCTCAATGCATCAGCAAGATAGTTGGTGCGTCCTGGCTTGTACTCGAACTTCATATTTAACTCGGTCAGAAAGTCTTTCCACCTTGCTTGCTTTGGATACAACTTCTTCTGAGTCTGGAAGTAGCTAGTAGCACATTAATAGTGAAGACCATGAAGTGTGACTTTAGAAGGTAGTGCCTTCATGTCTGAAGACAGTGTATGACAACGGTCATCTCTTTCTCTTGCACCGTGTAGCGCCGTTCCGCATCATTCAACTTCCAACTCTCAAAGGCTAGGGGGTGTCCTTCATGTATAAGTACTCCACCAATAGCGAAGTCGGAAGCATCAGTATAAACTTCAAAAGGCTTGGTGTGATCAGGTAATCTTAAGACTGGCTCTTTTACAACCGCGTTTCTTAAGATCATCGAAAGCGGCTTGGCATTCTTCAGTCCACGTCCAAGTCCTATCTTTCTTTAGCAAATCAGTAAGTGGTGCTGCCCTCTTCGAGTATCCCTCGATGAATCTCCGGTAGTAGTTTGCAAGTCCGAGGAAATACCGCAATTGAGTCACTTTGGTAGGCGGTTCCCACTCCTTGATGGCCTTGATCTTCTTTTCCTCCATCCAGATATGTCCATCACCTATCCAATGTCCAAGGAAGGACAATTTGGGATGAGCGAATGAGCATTTCTTCTTCTTCACATATAAAGAGTTTTCCCTCAATACTTGGAACACGATCCGTAAGTGTTTGAGGTGCTCATCCAAAGTGTGGTTATATACGACGATGTCGTCAGGGTACACGACTACGAACGATCGAGATATAGGTGGAAGACCATGTTCATCAAAGTGCAAAATGTGGAAGGAGCATTGGTTAGACCAAAAGGCATAACTAAAAATTCGTAAGCTCCGTACCTCGTAACTCATGTGGTCTTCGGCTCGTCCCCTTCTTCTATTCGAACTGAATAGTATCCCGACCTCAAGTCCAGCTTTATGAAATATCGAGCACTACCCAATTGATCGAACAAGTGTTCAACTCTGGGAATTGGATATTTTTTCTTCACAGTGACCTTGTTCAAGGCTCAGTAGTCAATGCACATCCGAAGACTTCCATCCTTCTTCTTATGAAACAGCACTGGGGCTCCAAAAGGGGCCTTAGAGGTTTGGAGCCGGCATCCAAAAATTCATTGAGTTGCTTCTTCAACTCTTCCAACTCTGGCGGGGCCATGCGATATGGGGCCATGGAGGGCGGTTTTGCTCCAGGTTCCAACTCGATATGATGATCCACCTCCCTCTTAGGTGGTAGTTGCTTGGGCAACTTGGATGGCATCAAGTCCTGGTATTCCTGCAAAGCCTTTTGTACCTCCAACGGAACGACCTCGTCCAGTTCTTCGCTTTCCTCCATGATGGCTGCTACAAAGGTTGGTTCTCCCTTTTGAACCCTTTTCTTCAGTTGTAGAGCCGACAACACACTTGAGAAAGTCTCCTTGGTTCGTGTAGCTGGGATCACACAAGGGGACTTCTCGTCACTGATGCTGACCACTCTGAGGCAAGGCACCACGGCTACTTTTGGCATGATCTAAGAATTCCATCCCGAGGATAACTCTGAAATCGTCCATCTGTACTACCATAAAGTCAGTAGTCCCACTCCATGCGCCAACCTTCATTTCCACCCCCTTAGATGCTCCATGAACAGGTATGACTTCTGATTTTACTGCCTTTATTGTACTCAAATCTTCCTCGACCATAAACTTCAACCTATCGGCTTCTCTTTTAGAGATGAAGTTGTGTGTTGCACCTGAATCGATCATTTCCCTGGTCTTTTGCTCGTTTAGACTTATTTCCACATACATAAGTCCTTTGTTAGTACTCTTCTTCAGTGATGGTCTCTTTTCCTTGGGCTGGCTTTTGATTACGCTCAACCGAACGGCTTCAAAGTGTGAGTCTTCGGTTTTCTATTCTTTCTCCGCAATCAAGGAGTTAAGCATGTTCTTCTTGGGACAACCGTAAGCAAGATGGTCACCTCCACAAATGACGCATTTCTTCGTTCGATTATCTTGCTTGCCTTTCCACCCATTATTTGGCTTGGACCCTTCGCGGCTAGTCTGTGGCTTATCATGGTAGTTCCTCTCTCCCTCACCCTTTCCTTGTTGAAATGGCTTAGATGACTTGTTCTTGGCAAGTTGATCAGGCTTGTTTGAAAAGTCATCAAGTTTCTCACGGTGCTCAACGCGGTGGACAAGTTAGTAAAACCTCTTCGTTGAAGTTCCATAGAAGCCCATCGTGGTAATCCATGGTTAAAGTGGTAGAAGCGGTCCTCATCTGCAATGGTCAATATGCCTAACATAATGGAATTGAACTGCTTGATATATTCAGAGATGGTACCTGAGCACTTCAAATTTTGAAGTTTGTCCCGAGATTTGTGCTCAACGTTTTCTGGATAGAACATGGCTTTGACTTCCTTCTTGAATTCCTCCCAAGTAGTGATGGAACAGATTCCCCTCTCAATTTCTGCATATTTTTTCCTCCACCACAATAGAGCATCTTCAATCAGGTACATGGTCGCGGTGTCAACCCGTTCTTGCTCATCATCAAGGATCGTGGCCCTGAAATACCTCTCCATGTTCCACATAAAATTTTCAAACTTCTTAGCATCCCTTGCACCGTTTTATTCCTTTGGTTCTGGCACCTTTACCCTGGATGGTCCACGAACTGCGCCTCCTCGGATTAGGGTCTTTAACTCATCAATTTGAGTTTGCAGCATCTTCACGTAAGCATTTACTTCCTGCTTATGTGTACCCATCTCTTTCGATACGCTTCAAAAGAAACCTCCATCGATTTCTCCAAATCATCTATGGTAGCATTTTTTTGATTCATGGCTTCCCCAAAGTCTATGTTCAACTTTTCTACCATCTCCGTATTGGAAGACACCCTTTCTTCCAATGATCCAACACGAGCATCGATGGGGGGGTCCACTGACCTATCCCATTGTTTCTTTGCCTTTTGATCCTTCTCATTATCAACGTTAGTAATAATAGGATTTTGAGCGTCCGAAGACATAGTGATAGATCTTACCGAGAGTAGTGTGAACCAAAGCTCTGATACCAGTTGTTACGGGGTCAGTCCTTCGCCTTGACTTTCTTCCGTGTGACACTTGTCTAGAATTCCCTTACTAGATAAATAATCATTCCTAATGAAGTTTAACACAACTTCATGTGACTACTCAAGATCAAACTCACAAGAAACTCAAGAAAAACTTATGAACACCCAAGAACAAGGATGAATGTTTGAATGGAAGTTGTTTGTATGTATTGTTCTCCAAACTTGGATGATTTAGAAATGAAGGTGGCATCCCAATTTATACTAGTTGGGGATGCCAAGAATGTTCTAGATCATGTTATAGATCTTTACAAGTGTATAGATCTAGATTATTCTATACATGTCTATACAATTCTAGAGGATTCCATCCTTATCCTCACATATCTACACCATTCTAGAATATTCTAAGAAAAGGATAAAGGAAGAAGATTCTAGAAAGGAAGGCTAGCCATTTATCCAAAGGGATAGCCAAGGTGGTGCATAAGGGTGAGTTAGCCATATATTTATCCATTTGGTGCACCCTTGTGACAACGCGGTACAGCATGACACGTTAAGAAAGCACGTCATAACATGCATAAAACACTACAGAAAACGGTACAATACATCACATTTTATGTAAATTTCATAAAAGAGTCTTTATTCTATCCATTTTTAAAAAAATTATTTCCGTTGTGTTGACTTACTTCTATAGTAATATTTCTATAATAATATACGTAATATCCAAAATCTGAAAAATATTTTCTTTGGAAATCATAAAATTAGTGGACCAGTATAGCACAATACGACACAACACGTTTTTTTTCTGGCACAACACAACATAATACGTTGTCTAGCACGACACAACACAACACGTTTAAATCTATGACAGAATACAACAAGGCACGAAGCACGCTAAGCACGTGATTTCGTGGATTGTGTTGTGCTGGACCGACACGTTTTACACCTCCGCCCGAGTGTGGGAGGCATCTTAAACATCCTCCTATGATTAGCCTCCTATAAGCGTGCGGCTATGTGTACGCCCTGTTTTGGGCGTTACTCTAGACGAGCGCCTGAGAGATATGTTACCGTTGATTTTTTACCGTTGTAACGACTATATTTTGACACCTATATATGGACTACTAATCCATTTTCATTTTACTAAACTCATTGTTATCTAATTTGTATTTGAAAAAAACTTAATTCTTTTACATATACTTTTCTTCCAAATCGATTAGAATTATGGCACTAAAACCACGAGGTCCATTTTACAGAATTTGAAGATGTAACGATGTGTAAAATTCATTTGTCAATATCTCAAGATTGTAGTATTGGTGCCGATCAATCAGAAGAAAGATTATGGTCTCGCATATTACATGGGATGAAAGAAGCCATACCTTCGATGCCACAGCGAACTTGGACCTCCATTCAGAAACGATTTCAGGGAACAAGTAAAGATGTGACACTTTTCTCTGCAAAAGAGACGGAAGTGGAACGTGAACACAATACTGGATAGGGCTCCGAAAATAAGGTAAGTAACCATTTAATTTTGACGATTACATTAATGTTTTAAATTGTACATCCTCCACTAAATTGAATTAAAAAAAAACAGATTGAAGAAGTAAGGAGCCTTTTCAACAAAACTAATGCTGGCAAAAGATTTAAGCATGATGAGTGTTACGCAATTATGTTAGAAAATATAAAATATTCACGATGATCGATAGATTCTTTCGATTCATCACAAGCTGAGGAAGATTCCGAAAGCGGTGATGAAAACTAGCAAATACAGGAAGCAAGCCAAGAAAATTTCAGTGGCTATGAAGACATAGAGATATACCTAACACATATATCCGTCAAATAGGAAAAAAGGAGGCGAAACGACAGAAGAAAACAGGGAGAGCAAAATCGAGTGGCCAACAAGAAATGATGGAAACTATTATTAAAGAGAAAAAAAACTTCAACACCAAATATACAGAACAAACAAAAATGAAGATGGCGCAGAGAGAATCCGAGTTTGCAGCAAAACTAGCTCAGTCTTCGGCAAAGTTTGCAGCAAAACAAGCTAGGAAAGAAAAACTTGACGCGATGAAAGAAGCAGACGAAGAGTTCCGTATAATGATGATGGATTTCTCCGGGATGGATACGGTTTCAAGAGAGTATATCGAACTTAGGAAGACAGACATTTTGCAGAGAAGGAGAAGCCAACCTTAAAGGATTCTTGGAATACCTGAAACCTAAAAAGACAGCATTCTTATTAAAATTGTCATTTTCAGTTTTAAGTTTTATGAACTAATGTTGTTATTTTTAGTTTATTTTTAACCGATATTTTGTTATCTTAAATGGATCCTAATTTCTTTTTAAATTTCAAGTAACAAATTAATTTAGATGATTTTTTTTTACCAAACACTCATTTTTTTGCTTATCTATTGTTTTCCTAAATAAAAAATATAAACAAACTACAAGTAACTCATTCAAGCTAAATTAAGAGATTCATATTCGTAATAAAAGTACTAATAAGGTTCAACCCCATAAACAACAACGCTTAAAAGATAAAAACATCTATGTAGATAATTCATTTAGTTGGGGCGATTTTTATTCTCTTCAGAAGAAAGATTTGCTATCTCCTTAAGCACTTGTAGAACTCCCAGTTGTCTTGCAATACTCATCAACTCCCTAACCTCAATCGAACAGGTCAATTTCCTGACCAACACATTTGCTCGATCCCTTATAATAAACATTTGGTTATCAATCACTGGTGTTTGAACTTCCTCATTCACCAAATCGATAAAGATTGGTGGATCAACAATTACACCACCTTCAGATTCAGTTGATAGTTGATTCCAGGGACCAATTCGTCCCGATCTTGTTACTCTGTTCCCATTTCTATTCGTCTTCAGAATCTGCGTAAAGTTTACGGCTAAATAAAAATCAACATAATTAAGTTCCTATATATCATAAACAATAATATTATTCAATTAATCATATAATTATCCACAACCCAACTAAAATTAACTAAATACTTAATCAGTTTTTACTTCAATTCAACAAATTCTCCTAACCCTAGAATTATACCCAAATTCTCATAATCAATTTTAACTTCAATTCAATTAAAATACCAAAAAAAAATTATACCCAATTTTAAAACACAATAACTTCAATTCTCCTAACTTCAATTCATTTAAAACACCTAAATTTCTAAAACCTAATATATGTAGCTATTTTTGAACTTGACTAATATATACAAAATTCGTAATCAAAACAATATAATGTTAATTTTAATTTGAAATCGTTAAACAAAATTAGTAAACACCTCAAAGTACAATGTGAAATAAAATTCATTAAAAATTAAAGTAAAAATTAAGGTTATTAATAATTAAAGTAAGAATTAAGGTTATTACTTTCCAAAGTGATGAGGGGGCTTCTCACAAAATTAGTGTTGTTGTGGTGCTGCTGTGGCGTTGGTGTGGTGAGCGGGCGGAGTTTCTCAAGTTGAAGAGTCTCCAAGAGAAATTGCAGGAGAAAAATGACTGAGAGAAGAGAATATATGTCCAACTTTTACAGGCGATGAGCTAGACGTCCACCTGGTGAGACGAGCGATTATCCAGACGTCCGCCTGATAAACCAGGCGTTATGCTAAGCGTCCGCCCGTCTCACCATTCCCATGTACCAGCTGCACGTGTGAGACAAAATACGCGCGGTAGGCTATGAGTCCGTCCCATCAGGCGTTCGTCCAAGACAACGTCCGTCTTTGAGGCGTGCGCGTAGGTGTCCGTCTATCATCAGGTGTTTTGTCTGAGTTACGCCTGCCATCAAGCGTTGCTCTACTGGTCCGCGCCGCTCAAACATCTTCCTAGATGTACGCCCGTGTCAAGAGACGATACACTAGACAACCGCCCAACTACATGCGCTATGTTAACCGTCCGCCCGATAAATTTTAATCATCTACTCGTAGTGTTTGGGCCGGATCAAAGAGTAAAATTTTTACTCTTTGATCTTTGGGTTTGGTCTCATGACCGTGGACGCCCTTAGAGGAGGGAATTGAACTACAACCTAATGCTGCCGATTTTTGGCTGTGAACTTTTCTGCAGGTACTTCATTTTTCTAAAATTATTTTGTGTCGGATTGTTTTGTTAATGTTTGAGTTTTTATCTGTGTTGTTGTGTTGCAGAGATTGGGAGCGTTGAACGTTCTCAATTACATCGACGAATGTGAGTTTTTCTTTCTGAAGCTATAACGTTTTTGGTAAAATGCCTTACTCAAACTATTTTAGAGCTCATAAACAAACGCTTGTAATTCTATTGGATGGTAATGGTGATATGGTTGATTTTGAAAACAGTAGTTGATGAAGAAACCTAACTCAAATTAGTTGAAGATGGTGTCCTCCAATCTGGAATTTTTTCTAAGGTACTCTTTTTCTTTATTTTTCTCTTCTCTCATATACTGGGGATTTCTGAATTTTGGTTTGATTGATTTTTGAAAATTGGTATTGTAATTGGGTGGATTAGTAGCAGTATAGATAGAGGATTTGTGCGTGATTTTCGAAAGGTCGGTAATGCAATTGAGTAAATTCCTAATAAACATATTTTAAGCAGTAATATTGTTTTTGATCTTTGGGTTTTTACTGAACTTGAAAGTGTTTGGAATTTTGTGAGTTATAGTGAAATTGATGATTGAGTTGAATTTTGTCGGTTTAAATATTCTTACAATTTGTTTCATTGAATTTTAGATGATTTTAAACATTAAATTGAGGTTATATAGAATAAGGATCTATCTGAAAATTGGTTTTTTGTGAGATGGAATCATGGCATGGAGAATTTTGGTTCTACCGTTCGTGGGACCAAGTCGTATGATCTTTGCTTTAGTTGCTGCAGTATAAAGGTTAGATGCTTTAGTTGTTTGTTTTGAATTCATGTTTCAAACAAGTAGAGTTTGTTGTTTTGAGCTTGAATTATATACAAAAACTTTGACTGTTCCATCTATCTTTTCTTTTCTTTTTTTGCGATAATGCTTCGACTGTTCTCACTGCATGTGAGTAATATGTTTTCTTGATTAATTGCGTAGCATCTAATGTTAATTTCATCTTCATATTCTTAATCGGCTAGCTGCAATTGTGTGGACCTAGGAAGGCTAAGTCTTCGATTGCCAAAGAGTGTAACTGGTGTGCTCCAAATTTTGATGAAGTGATGCTTTGCTGTGATGGAGCATCTCTGGGCAATCCTAAAAATTCTGGTTTTGGTTATATTTGCAGGAATCACAACTGTTAAGTGCTTGGTATTGTGGCTGGTGGGATTGGGATAGCCACAAAAATTCTTGCAGAGATTTTGGTTGTTGTCTATGTCTTTGAGAAAGCTGTCAATATGTTTGATGAATAAAGGTTTCATGCACATTGCAGTGGTTTCTGATTCTAAATTGGTGGATGGTGATAGATGTTCAAAAAGGTAGAGTTCCTTGGTATATCGGACCTAGATGGCAGTTAGCTGTTAGCAAGGTGACTGGCATCCGTTTTATTCAAATGTACAGAGAGGAAAAAAAATCAGCTAATGCTTGCTAAGAGGGGCTTGAGATTGCATAGTGGAGTTATAGAGGAGTATAGTGGCAGGCCAAATTGGCTTAATAGTATTGAGATGCCTTCTATAGTCGATGTATTGCATTTCATTCTGTTTTCTCCCATTATTTTTTTCTTAGGGAGATTGTTGATCTTTTTTAGTTCATTTTTTATTCTATCTTGCTGTAGAGATTCTGATCAAAATCGCTGATCCGAAGTACTTACAATGCACACTGACCATGTGATGGATATGCATATAATATGGCTGGCTATGCTAAGGTTTCATGACGCAGTCAAGCTTCATGAAACCTTAGAGGTGTTGGCTATAATATGGTTTCATGACACACTCTAGCATAAAAATCAGTCAGGGTCACATTTTTAGACATCAGAGGAACTTTTGCATCTCAAGTGGCAAAAGAAATTTGGGTGCAGTCCAATTTCTTAATGCCAAGGAATTTGCTTAAAAGTACTAAGCTTACTTACCAGCATCAATTGCTGAGTTCATTTGTAAGGTCATACGTGGAATTGCACATGGTGAATGAAGTTAAGTTTTATTGTCTCATGGTGAATGGATATTAATGTCGGTATTCATCGGTATGAAATCCAGTGCAGATTTTTTTTTTTCGTTTTGTTTATAAGTCATGGCTTTAATATTCATGTTATAACTAACTAATTTTTATGTTTATACAGCAGAGGCGATAGATTTCAAGAAAATAGTTCCAGGATTTCTGGAAAGGGAATGGGACAAACAATCAAATCTTACATGGTTAGTTTTGCTTCTGCAGCTTCTGGCTACAATGATCTTACTGCCAACCTCACGTAAAAGTGCTAATGTCACCATTTTCTAGAAACAAAGTTAGGCATAACCACTTTTGTTGTGTTTACCTTAGTCTATTTTACTCACATATGGAAGCTTAGTCTTTTTTACTGTCACGTGAGCCTGTTACGGTACTCTATTAAGTTCATAGACATCACCAACTCGAAACAATTTAGTAGTAGTCACAAATAAAGGGGCGCAGGATCAACATTTGAGAAAGCTGTCAATGTGCTTGATAGATATGTAGGTGACCTCAACATTTGCATGGTATGTTTTGTGAGTATGGTCATTAATAAGTGTCGTGAGTGTGATGGATATTTTGTGTCTCACATGTTACTTTCCTTATTTAAACAGGATGTCTCATGATTAACGTATGCCTTTATGTTGCAGCTACTCGAGATGCATGTGCCTCATTTTCCTCCAAGTGGCAATGTGTATCCACCTTCTGCAACAGAAACAACCGTTTTTACAGGTATCAAATACTCTCTTCCACAATTCAAGGTTAGAGGAAATACAGGGAAACCAACACACAACTGTTGTTAAGAGGTCACATAGCAGACGTGTTTTTATCGCTGAAACTATCTTTACAATGCGGGCGTTGGCACTTTTATCAAACCTACTGTCGAACTTTTATGCATTGAAGAGTTTCTTATTCTAAGTATTCCACTTCGGGTATGTCGAGTCTTCTTTTGCTTTTCAGAGTGTATCTATTATTTTTGAAATTTATGTTCTTTCTGTGTGTTTATTCCACAGAAAAACCTTGAATGCAGATTGTGAATTTCAGATGCGTTGTGAACCTCGGGTGAATTTCAGATGCGTTGATTTATAAAAGACTGTTGTTTCTGTTGGCTAATAATCTCCCTGTGACAGAGAAACACAAACAACAGAGAACTTGAAGATGATTAAGGGAGGGTTAGAATTAAACAGCATACACACTCAAGCACAGAGAGGTGAAGTCGCCTGTTCACCAGACTGCCCTTAACTTAATATTTGCTAGGTACACCTTCAGGAAGATGCTGCTATACCTTTTAAGTGACAAATTTGAATTCAGGATAAAATCACCTCATACCAACCCAGCTAGCAAAGCTCGTTGGCCCGTGGTGAACTTAACAGAAGATGAAAAAAGAATTTAAACTATTGCGCACAACAAAGCAGGAAGATGGTGAAAAGTCGTCAGGACAGTGGCTGCGACTGGGGTAAACGAAAACCTTAGCATTGTTGTTCTTTAATAGGAGAAGTAATCTTTTGAGTTTTAATAAGGTGGAAAAATTTAAATTTGAAATATTAAATCCCCATTAAAACAAAACGTTAAGATTTTTAATTAAAAATATTTATGATTTTATTTTTTATTTAATTCAAAACGGTAAAATATTTATTTTTAAAATAAACCCGTTGAATATTTGATGGGTACACGTATGCACTCGTAAGGATCACACCAATGGTCACTCGCGTCACGCCAAGGCTCACGCAAAAGCACACGCAAGCACCGCAAGCCCGCGGCCTGCTGTGCTCGCACCCCACTAGTCCATTTTCCCAAGTCCATATCCAATCCACTAGTTCTTTTCCTTATATAGAACGTTTGTAGTAATATGCATGAACTTCTTCCTTGGTTTGCCCAATGTGGGACAACCAAAGGTTTCTCATTCACTAAGAAGTGAAAATGGATGGCTATAATTCCACCCAAGTTTAAACTAGTGAATCTAACACCCATCAAATTAATTATAATAACAAAATTATTTTAAGTAATAAAATTTTAATTTTAACATTAAAACATTTTCATTTCCAACGGTTTCCTCCTCTCCTCCTCATGATTTCCATCTTCTTGACCTTATACTGAATATGGTCTTTATGTACAGATTGTGGACCACAAATGTTCGGAAGCAATGGAAAAGATAAAGTGTCCATACTAACTCCAACGAAGTCAAGGTAACTCATACTTCCCTTTTCTGAAGTTCACCATCTGATGCCAACCTGCTAGTAACATTTTTTGTGCCAACTTTTAAAATGGTTCACAAAAAGTTTCTCCTTATAAATACAATTTGATATGGGTAGGGAGGTATGAGGTTTAGCTCCATTATATCTCTGCAGGCCCACATGATATAAAAAATAAAAAAGAAAGATATCAAAAACAAAAAAGAATTGCTTCAGTTGATTTGGCAGTTTTTAAAAGGTAAGAGCATTATCGACGTAACAGATGCATACCCAGTTGTCATGGAAGGATTATAGGTATCGTTGTTCAGCTGTTTATCCAGTGAAAAATTTCATCAATCGCAGTTGTATAGACCTTATACACTACTGTAAAAGTGTGTACATGGAGAATCAACTTACTGATCTGTCTGTTTTGCTGTGTGCACAGGCTTTAAAGGGTTCTAGCGACATTTGGTTGCTATCAAAATTTTATTCTCAAGATGCTTACCCAAATAATCCCAAGATAGCCATCGTAGTGGATGATGAATACAACTACCTATTCAAGGGATTGAAAATGTGATAACAAAGATCAAGAGTTAACATAGTCATTTCCAAATTTAATTAGATTGGATATGTCAAACATGTTTTAGGTGACTATGCGTTGCATATGCCAATTGCCGTGATATTTTCTTAAATTTTTAAGAATCCTGTCTAAAGTTGAGTATTATACATGTCTGTTTCAAAAAGATAAATGCCTCTTTGTCAACATTATCAATAGCAAATTTATAAGGCTCATTAAGAACACACAAATCGTCATGTGTGATGTATCTTTGTGAAGGTTATGTTGTAATCCATTAGAATTGCTAAGGTGATGTGGGTGGTATTGCATACAACATGTCACTTTCACAAAAGAGTTCAGCAAGATCGCTACATCAAGGCATCACATTGTCGTAGATGATTTTTTTTTGGAATAGCTAATGGTGTATGGATGAAACTGATCAGGTTATCGAGTGATCCAAACAGGTGCAAAATTAGTTTGAAGCTTTTCTGTTTCTTGGCACTCAGGTGTTACCTGTTTTGTCTTGACCTTCATGACCCATGATTAGGTTTTGGAGCAATTAAATGAGGTTTTGGAGACCAAGGGTTAAAATTCACTTATTAAATGTTATTTACGCCATATTTACATTTAAGTAGATGAAGAAAATTTTACGTTCAGGTGGATGGGCATTTACAAATTTGTCATGAAAGCCAAAATGTAATCACCCGGTATGCAGCACAGATTACATCCTTGTATCACTTTACTTTCTACTTTTTTTGTAATTACTTCATGGCATCGTTGCATGTGGACGTGGTCATGTTGTTCTTCGCTAAGAAATAAACATGTTTTCCTCGATCAACAATTATTGTACTGCCGTACCGGTATAACTAAACAAAAAAAAATTGTTATACCCTCCTTCTCTGTAAATCAATTCTCTACTGGTTCTTATTTTTGGTCGATCAACAAATTTCATTTTATTTGAATCAAAATTGTGTTTACATGATTGCTATAAGAATAACAGAAACATCGAAATATAAGATAATCAAAACCCTAATACAAATAAAAATATCAATTATAAATAAATCGTGAAGAGAACTATAAACCGTAAAGATATTCAATTTCTGTACATGTAATAGAGAAGGATGATGGTATTATCCGGAATTAAATCCGACCATTTAATATGATTTTTTTCTTCTTCTTCAATAAGATATACACATAAAAGAAAGTAGTAATTTGTCCATAATTGTAGATCCAAACGAACCCGGATGCCTTAAATCTCTTCGGTTGAAAACAAATTCAAAACAAAACCATGTTAAATAGTTGATGTTCATGAATCGAGAATACCAAAACATAAACTAGGGATCAAGGTTTGAATAAATCGTCCTCAAAGTGAATGGAAATCTAACCAAATGGAAGAAAAAAAATCACCTTAAATAATACTCCCTCCGTTCCAGGAAAATAGTTACTTTTACTATTTGCACAATTGTTAAGGCAAGATGAGAGAGAATAACTTTTGTAATTTACTTCCAGATTTACCCTAACAAAAAGTTTAATACTACATATATCTTTATAATGAGAATAATAACATTTCTTAAAATAATAAGGGTAGTGTTGAAAGTTTGTTATATTAAAAATGAAAATAACTTTTTTGTTGGAACAAAAATTTTAAAGAGAAAGTAACTCTTTTTCTGAAACGGAGGAAGTAAAAAATATATCAAACTACATTTAAAAATAATAAAAAATTATTTTTATTTAATACTAAAATTTGAAAAAAGAATCCTATTTCATATAGTATATAAGTTAAGAAAGCCTCTATTCTTAAGCACTAATGGAGGCTGTTTTTTTTTTAATTGAGAAGAAAAAAAGAGAGAGGAAAGAGCCCCCGCTGGTTCAGTACTTCATATAGTATAAGTTAATTCGATGCCTTTTTCACTCTTTTTTAATCAAGGGAAATAGTAGTCCCCTCTGAGTATTATTCAAGCATATATAGATCCCCACGGCCCTTCTTTATTATGAAAATTAATAGCGTCTAATTTTTTTAATCAAGTTGCTTTTTTTTCTTTTAAAGCATTTAATCTGGTTGTTGATTGATATCCACCCAACACATAATAAAGGTGGCTGATATTGATACCCCTGCCCTAGTCGCAGAGTAGTAGTCATACATTCGAACAAAATATTTTAGAAAAAACATAACTCTCGCTCGACCACCCACACGAAAAGAAAAAAAAAATTAGAGAAAAGGCGAGGCGGATAGGACGGACCTAGACTTGCTACCAAGGATGGAACGAATTGATGGCTATCTTCATCTCAATCAATGAAGACGGAGAATTATCATTAATTATTTATAAACCAACATTGTCG
The DNA here is from genome assembly GCA_023531435.1 of Papaver californicum. Classification (NCBI taxonomy): domain Eukaryota; kingdom Viridiplantae; phylum Streptophyta; class Magnoliopsida; order Ranunculales; family Papaveraceae; genus Papaver; species Papaver californicum. The sequence goes on along the minus strand of JAJJMC010018420.1, from coordinate 83,144 downwards.
AATCGAGAACATCCATCAATTCCTCTTTAATATTCTCATAACTTTCTTTAGCTGACGACACACTAAATTTTCTAATGGGAGTTTCGTGTTATCTTTTTAAAAAAGAAAATAAAAATGAATAGTGTTGTCCATGGCATACCGAATGAAAGTAAAAGTAAAAGAAAATTAAAAGTAAAAGAAAATGAGATAACCTGTTGGCACCGGTGATTTATGAGGACAAGACCAATCCTCGTTGCAGATTCGAAGATAAGTACTTCAAAGACAAGATCAAACTATAGTTCACCCTGACCCAATAGTTGAAGAGACTGATAAAGCCTCTGAAGAGCCTGAGGCAAACCCTCAGAGAACCGATTTTATGCCTAGAGCCCCATACCCAAGGTTGTTAGCACCTACTAGGAGGGAATCCAATTTTAATAAAATAATGGAAGTGTTTAAGAAAGTCACTATCAACCTTCCATTATTAGATGCAATTAGGCAGATTCCTGCTTACTCCAAGTTTCTTAAGGACATGTGTACGCGAAAGCGAAAACTTAGCGTACATAAAAAAGCTTTTCTAGCTAGTCATGTAAGTTCAATTATACAGAGTAGTACGGCCCTAAAGTACAAAGACACAGGTTCCCCAACCATAGCTTGCACAATAGGAAACTACCGGGTAGAAAGAGTCTTACTCGATTTAGGAGCCAGTGTGAACTTACTGCCGTACCATGTGTACCTTCAGCTAGGACTAGGCGAGTTGAAACCGACTCAGATGACTTTGCAGTTAGCTGATAGGTCTGTGAAAATTCCTCGTGGTGTCATAGAGGATGTTTTGATTGAAGTGGATAAATTTATTTATCCAGTGGACTTTGTTGTGCTTGATACCAGACCTGTGCCTGATCCAGAGAATCATATACCGGTTATACTAGGTCGCCCGTTCTTAGCAACATCTAATGCGATCATTAACTGTCGTAACGGTGTTATGAACTTGTCTTTTGGTAACATGACTATTGAGATGAATATCTTCAACATTAGTAATCAACCACCTGAGCTTGATGACCCCACCTTAGAAACCATCAACATGGTAGAGACCCCAGTTCAGGAGTCATTACCAAACACTTTGATAGAAGAACCGTTAGCAAAATGTCTAGCCCACTTTGGATTAGAGTTTGATGAGTTAGGCCCATCAGAGACCTTACCTGTGATTGTAACTCCAGATTTGGATAGTGACCAAGAGAATAGGCTAGTAACCGTGCTTCAGGACAATCAGAAAGCCTTAGGAGGAACCATAGCAGATATTAAGGGAATTAGCCCAACAGTTTGTATGCACTAGATACATTCAGCAGAAGAATCCAAACCGTCTAGGGAGATGCAGCGTAGGCTCGACCCATTAGACGATCCATTAGAGAAATGCCTAGCCAACTATAGAATTGATGGCGATAATGATAGTATTATTAATGAAGTGAGCACTTTGTTATGTTCTGCACCACCAGATTGTAATTTAGAAGAAGCAATTGACTATTTTCGAGAATCTGACGATCCGGAAATGAGGGAAATTGTTATTAGTCTATCTAGAGACACTGAAAACTCTAAGTTTGGGGGTGACTATCATTCTCCATGTGCTATACCATTAACTCTTATGAAGGTCCCTATCTTGGGACCTGACATATGCACGTCTACCATTGTACAAGATCATCTTCGAGCTAGATCCAATGGTCCTCCTGTTCACAAAAAAGTTCAGTTGCCAAAAACCCATCCTCCGGTCGATGTGGTTTACCTAGATAGGGATCAAAGTGTGTTCAGATTGTTTATCTTTGTAGCTTGCTGTTGTTTCCTTTTATTGTGGATAACACTATTTGATTCAGATGATCCACAGTTGTTCCGATTATTGCTATATGATTTAAGGAGGTAACTTATGCTCATGCGACACGGTAATATCTTTCCCTAATTCCTTTTCGTGCAGTGTTTAGAAACATTGAGGACACTGTTGAATTTAAGTTTGGGGGTATTGGGAAACTTTTTAGGATTGATAAGATTTGGAATTTAGAAGCATGTGAACAATTCAGGGTGACACTAACCACTCTAGGTAGATGGAAACTTAGCCATTTTGCTATAAGGATTGGTGTGCTCAGCTAGATGGTCTATTCATAAAGGAGACAGAGTTCAGGTGTTAGAAATAACATGATAGTTGTCACCACCATATCACGTTCTGTTTTATTTTTTACAATTTTGTGTTTCTCTGAGAGTATTGGTGGGTCCTAGCATCGACATGTTAATTAGCGCTGGAATGACGTTTAGTGTGTTGATAGGTGCTTAAATCATACATTTAAAGTAGTTTTTCCTGACCCT